>JAIGNY010004608.1:1510000-1914512 GCA_020152595.1 Chiridota heheva
CAGTTAATTACGCTCGACACCGCTATTCGGGAATCCTTTGCCAAAAAGGAACACCTCATTGCCATTTTTCGACCTCGAGAAAGCTTTCGACACTACTTGGAAATACGGCATTACCCGCAAACTTCACACCATCGGCCTCAGAGGCCACCTCCCCATCTTTATTCAAAACTTCCTCTCACCCAGGCAGTTTCAAGTTTGTACTAGCAACACCCATTCCAGTCCCTACCCCCAAAAAGAGGGCGTTCCCCAAGGCAACATCTTTTCTCCCACTCTCTTCAACCTGTGCATTAACAACATCGCGGATAACTTTGGCCCCAACATCAAACGTGCCCTCTACGTGCCCACCTCCTCCTCCGTGTTTACGGAGGAGGGGATGGGGTGTGAGGTTATCCCATATAAGATTAAGTAAAGATGTAACAACAGACGTGGAGTCTGAGAAGATGGCAAAGTGGTTGATAACCCCACATCCCACCCCCTCCTCCATAAACACGGAGGAGGAGGTGGGCACGTAGAGGGCACGTTTGATGTTGGGGCCAAAGTTATCCGCGATGTTGTTAATGCACAGGTTGAAGAGAATGAGGGAGAAGATGTTGCCTCTAATCTGTTTTATGAATTTTCTCAAAGAGGCAACCGTGAATTTTTTTTAAACAGCGGCAAAATTGTTTGAATATCTATTTACTTTCAGTCTCCAAAATTTCAGAATATCCATTAAAATTTTGGACAATCCGGAGCGAAAAATGAGAAACCTCATATGTTTAGTGTAGGCTAGTCAAATGTGTAGGCTCATGCGATGACGTAATACATAAAAGTACCCAATTTTTGGGGTATTTTAAAGTACCTAGTTTTTTAGGTTGCTTTTGAACTGTAAGTGGCAAAATTATTTTAACTCAAAGGAATCACATAAAAATATTTTTGATGGCTTCATTCCCTTTCATATATCATACATTTTACTACATTGAATATCCTGAAACATTTGTAGTCATAATTTGAAATATATGGTTTCTTTTTAGACCGTATACCAGTATACCAGACTGTATACCAGTATACTGCATGGATATTTCTCTACAACTGACAGACTGAATTTCTAAGATTCTTAATTACACTATATATATTCAGCAACATTACCATCGGAGTTGGAATTAATTATGAAATTTCGCACGGTCTGAATCAGTGGCGTAGCGACTTACCTGGGAGCCCGGGCGAAAGATTAGAGTTAGTGAAACGATCAACTGTTACATGAGTATATGTTGGTCCAGGGATCAAGGGGTATACTCCATTCTTCAGATGGGAATCAAAGGGGTGTAAACGTGGAAATGTCCACTAAACAGCAATCATTCAATGGGGACAACACTCTCCCAGTTTCACAGCCAGGATTTCGACGAGAAGGGGGTGGGGAAAGGGAGGGGTGAGGTTCTGTTTTTCAAGAATAATTTACCTTTTGTAAGAGAAGAATAATTCACTCACCACCTACTTGAGCATCTATGAAAAGCGAAAGAAAAAAAATATGATTTTGTTGCGAAGTTTAAAAAATCGAAAAGCCCCTTGCAACCTTCACCATGGATCTTATACTACCAAATATAGAAGAAAACAAATTTCAGGACGTTCTTTCAGGCTACTTCTAGCACTGTTTTATGTCTAAGAGGTCGTTCAACACCAAACCCCCTGGCTACACCTCTGTGGGCCCATCTCTTTCGCGGAATTTCGTAGGTAAGCTTTGTATGGTGAAATAAGCAAGTAGGATACATTTCTATACATGTTTGAGTAAGAAATTGCATTTTGGGTAGAAGAAATCGCTTCAATTTGGTTAAAAATGGCCTAAATTTATTGATTAAAATTTGATAAGTTGTCCAAAGTTTGATTGAGATAAGCCAAAGGTGATTGATAAATGTTCAGATTGGTTTGAACCTTGCATAAATTGGGTTGAAAAGGACCTAAATTGGGTTAGAAATCGCCAAACTTTGCTTTAAAACGCCCAAATTTGGTTAGAAGTCACCCAAAGATTGTTAGAAATAGCCCGCATGTGGTTGAAAATGCCATGATTTGTTTACATTTTGCCTAAAATTGGTTGAAAGAGTTCCCACTATTTTTTTTAGAAATTGCAGTTAAAGATCGCAGATAGTGCTTGCGTGGCCTGAAGTTTGTTAGAACTCGCCAATATGTATTTGTCGTCAACAATCGGTTGAAAATCGTCTATTTAATCAACTGATCAAGTTGGCTTTAGTCATTAATTTGTGTCAGTTTGTTCGACAGCTTAGTATGGATGTTTTTTAGGTAGAAGTTTGATTATGAAGTCATATTTTTGGCACCTATGCGTTGAAAGCTGCAGCACTGCCGCCCAAGCTGCCATGAAAACTACAGTACTGTAATGCAATCAATCATGACGAGAAAATTTAATAAAGGCGCCCACGCACCTACAGATATACGGTGCCTTCGGACCATATCCAGCCCTGCAGCCCTGGTTCTACATAAATTGAATTGAACTCTTACTAACCGAAAAACGGGCTAATTTTCAATATCTAATGCAATGTAATTTTTTGCTCGTAGCTTTTAAGACCTCGAGTCCCAGGGCTCCGCCCCTCTCACCCCGCCCCAGTGTTACGCCAGTTTTGAATAAGTTTAAAAAAAATCTTCCCACGAAAAATCGCGACAGAAATAATATTAATGTAGTGAATACATTTTTATATTCTTTCCTCTTTCCCAATTTAATGTCGGGGGCCTACTTTTCATTGCACATTTAGGCTTACATGGGGGATGTTTTAGAGCACATATTTACCACATATATTGTTGTTTACTTAAGAAATCTGAAAATAATAATGAGTTTTTTTCTTCCCGCGAATTCCTGATTTTCCCGCGGTTAAAACTGCCGGAACCGTAGATTTTTTCCAGCTCCGATTATCATAATCAGATAATTGATTAATAATTTTATTGAAATTTAGTTGTATGTTGTCTTTTCACTTTCTTCTTCTATTTTGTAGGAGCAGGCAGTTGCTGGCTAACACCAGAATATATGAACAAGATTCATCGGAATAAAGCAACTTTATTCCTTTTACAACAGTACAATGTGGATGACGAGTTTTAGCAACGCATGCGACGTTGTTTTACAATCATCATTAACTTATAGCTAGAGAGGAGTATGGCTTGAGGGATATCCTGCAGTGATTTATTCGTTAGGATTGCTTGGTAAATATTCAACATTGCCGAATATAAAACTTTGCATAAGCTGATAAGTGTGTATATGCAATTCGAAGACACATTTCCACATTACGCTTTGTATTTATACTTAACTCCGTATTAGAATCGGAGTGGACGTGAATATACATTGAATCTGGACTGGAATGCCGACTGCTAAAAACTCAACTGAAAAAAGGTGTTATCTTGCAGTATATTACTGAAATACGAATGTTAAATTCGGCTTTTAAAGGAAGTCTAAATATTAATGAATAAAACCATCGTTTGTAAGTGCCTCGTCTATGAAGAACAGTATAACAATACTTTCAAGCAGATCAGTGACGAAATAGTGCTATATATTTAAACATGGTAGCAAAAAGCACGACCAAAAAGACACAATTACTGCGAATACTAACGTTGTCTGTGGGAATTAATGGCGTCTTAGGCTTACTACTACTAAACACGCAATTTGTACCGGTAAATAAAAAAATTTATCTCAAGTATATTGCTGAAAATAATAATAAAGTCAGCAAAAAGGACATCATCGAGGATTCGTTAGGCTCAATTCAAAGTACGTCACAAAGTAGGCCTACGTCACCAAGTAGGCCTTTGTCACCAAGAAGGCCTACGTCACCAAGTAGGCTTTTGTCACCAAGAAGGCCATTTTCACCAAGAAGCCCTTTGTCACCAGGAAGGCCTTTGTCACCAAGAAGGCCTTTGTCACCAAGAAGGTCTACAAGAAGGCCTACGTCACAAAGTATGTCTAAACCAATGAACACTGTCGTTCTCTTTAATGCACTTCCAAAAAGTGGAAGCAGAACATTATATTCTTTGGCAACAAGCCGTGAAGCAAAAGGTATCTTGTATGTTAACCATACGATGCACCCTAATAAGCAAAAGGAGGACAATGAAAAAATTATTTTAAAATCTTTAGCAGATACAACTAGAATGTCTTTCATTTACTCACACATGAAATTCGAGGAGTATGAAGTGGCAGGCAGAAAGCCTATACATATAAGTATCGTGAGGGATCCAATCGATAGGCTAGTCTCCTTGTATTATTATAAAAAAAACGGCGATGGCTATGTATCAGATAATAAGACGAGCGCTCAATTGTATCAAGAAAAGCTCAAAGCGCGGAATCTTTTCTCTGAATCTTTCAACGAATGTGTAAAACAAAGGAGGTTTGAATGCGTAGGTTCATTTAAATCAACGATCATGACGCGCTTTTTTTGTGGAGATAACCCCAAATGCAAAGCTGATCACCAATGGGCTCTGCTAAATGCAAAGAAAAACATCAAAGAATTGTATACGTTGGTTGGACTGATGTCCGAGTATGAAATTACATTAAAACTTTTAGAAAAATATATTCCCGATATGTTCATAGGTTTTTACGATATGTATAAGGAAGAAACGTTTCAAGATGTAACGGTCAAGAAAATGAAAACATCGGGAAAGGAGCTACCGTTGAAAAAAGTCAGATATGCATTGAGGAAAGAGATGTTGTCAGATTACGATCTTTTCAACTTCATCAAACGAGAATTCTATCGCAAAGTAAAGACTTTGTGATGGATTTCTGAAATAAATAGGTCTATAGTCTGTCGTATATATGTTGTTGAATGCTAACAACGCTTTAATCTTTAAACAAAGGAATATCACAACAAGTGGCACTGTGGCAGCATATGGGAATGTTTGCTTCATACGTTTGCGATAATCTCCTTAACTTTTCCAAACGCTTTGAAAAATCGCACATATTTTGCACTTCAAACGTTATAACTAAAGATTCTCTGAATATTTTGTTCCATTTCAGACAGTATAGAGAACTTGAATTCATTATCTATCGTTTGAGACCATTCTTGGTTAAATATTTCCCCAAAAATTACCGTTTTTTGTAAACTATAAAATGTGTTTTTTCTTGTTTTTTAATGAAAGCGCAAGCAAAACCACAAGGTTATTGCCGCTTTGACCTTTGTAATCTACGAATGAAAGTATTTGGGAGTCCATTTCACACAGCCTGACGATTAACATATATCTATTTACCATATATATAAAATCAAACCTGATTAGTACAAAAATAGCCCGTACTTTCCAACTAATAGAAAGCGATGAGAGAAAAGAGAGAGAGAGAGAGTTGAACACACAATTACAATGACGGGGTCGTCGCCTGCGTATTCGGTTATGATAGTACAAATGCTAATCACGAAACGCTTAATACGACCCGGACGAGAACACAGGTACGACGTACGGACAGACATAACATCGACAACTAAGTCAATGTCTACGGCCTTTGATAACCAGTTGTGGTGCACTGTCGTGTCTACATGAGAGAAATGAGAGAGAGAGTTGAACACACAATTATAATGACGGGGTCGTCGCCTGCGTATTCGGTTATGATAGTACAAATGCTATCACGAAACGCTTAATACGACCCGGACGAGAACACAGGTACGACGTACGGACAGACATAACATCGACAACCAAGTCAATGTCCACGGCCTTTGACAACCAGTTGTGGTGCACTGTCGTGTCTACATGAGAGAAATGAGAGAGAGAGTTGAACACACAATTACAATGACAGGGTCGTCGCCTGCGTATTCGGTTATGATGGTACAAATGCTATCACGAAACGCTTGATACGACCCGGACGAGAACACAGGTACGACGTACGGACAGACATAACATCGACAACCAAGTCAATGTCCACGGCCTTTGATAACCAGTTGTGGTACACTGGCGTGTCTACCCACCCCAGGCTTGATCATTTAGCGTCCGCTTATGTATTCTTTTATCTTAATTCTGACGTAATCTAAACATGCCCAAGCCGCGTGGACTGTACTATTGTGTTCAGAGGGTTTCCTGTTGTTTGTGTATTATAAACATGCTGTGAAGAGGCGAATACCCGGGCGAATAAGCGTTTTCCAATGTCGAATTTTGGCTGATTTTCTTCGATTTTTAACAGTTTTCTTGTATATTTTGTTACACTGAGATATATTTTTTATTATATGACTGTATTTATAAGAAATCAAAACATTATTTGGCTGAAAAATTACCGACAACAATCAGGAACGAAGAAGTGCAAGAGCGAGGAATAACGACAACGTTAGGTTACATGATTATGATACCAAAAAAGAAGAACTATGCTATTTATTCAACTTTTTGTATGATTTAATATCGCTTTATTATATCCTTGAATATACTTCTAAGACTTCGTTCTTAAAACCAACCCGCATAATAATGGTACCTCCCAAGTTTATAATTGTTTTCTTATGCGCGTTTTAAGGTCAAACATTCCAATATGGGGCCAGGGGGGTTAGGGGGAGGGGGAATCCCCCCAGCGAAGCTTTCTGAGAGGACACCGAGTGCTCAAGGGGCGCCAAAATCGTCCTGAAAATATATCTCTTGAAGCCCTGGGAAAATTAATGTGTTGATCAATAACTTCTTCTTATACAGTTATATACTAATTGCACGTAATATTTCCATTTTTGTCGTCCAAAAGCGCATAAATTTTCCACAGAAAAGAACAAATTTCCAGGGACTTCACCCCGAACGCAACCATTGACACTCGAGCGAGCCCCTGGATTTCGCGCCTGGACAATAAAAGATGCATGGCGATAGCTCGTCAGCAATATCTAATATCTGCCATGAAGGGCAGCAATCTTATTAAATAAAGCTGGTAAAAGCTTTTTGAGAGGGCGCCGAATGCTCACAGGGGCACCAAGTTTGTCTTGAGAATATATTCTTATAAGCTTTTTATTTTCACTGCTGTCAATGTTTTATCTCAAAGCTCTTTTCCTACATCAAAAAATATGAAAACCATCCCTAGACCCAAACTAAAGACGCATATTGTAGTCAATGGGATTCTACATTTGAATATACGTTCCAAAATTTATCTTCCTTTTAACTAACTTTTGTGTGGAATTGACACGATTTTAAGCAATCCTCTGCAACCAAAATCAAGCCAAAAAACGCCTACCAGGACGTCATCCCTGGATTAAGCAATTTTCTACTATCCCCAGCACCCCTACCTGCAGCTTCGCCACATAGATGTGACATATTTTAAAGTCCTTTTCTGCTATCAAAACCACAAAAAAAAACCCGTAGGCCCGTGCTTTCCGGAAACTCTTAAATCCCAACCGGTTCTTTGCGGCCTTCGCTCCTATATTATAGGGTTAACACAATTTTAGGCAAGTTCCCCCTCCCTTCTCCCTTTTAAAGAAAAAAATTTCCTTCATTTTTGTAAAATGTCCTTCATTATTGGGAAAATTCGCTTCCATTTTAAAGTTTTCTTCAATGTCCATGAAATTTCCTTCATTTTGCGGAAATTTTCTTCAATTTCAGGGAAGCTTTTTTTCAATTTTCGGGAAATTTCCTTTATTTTCGGGAAAATTTGCTTTCATTTACCTGAAATTTTCATTAATTTGGGGATATTTCCTTCAATATTTAAGAAACTGTTTTCAATTTTCGGAAAATTTCCGTTATTTTTCGGCATTTTGGGGAATTTTTCTTCAATTTTCGTGCAATTTCCTTTGGGAATATTTTCTTCAATATTTATAAGTTTTTCTTCAATTTTTGGGAAATTTCTTTCATTTTCGGAAAATTTCCTTCATTATCGGAAAAATTTGCTTCCATCCTGAAGCCTTCTTCAATGTCCGTGAAATTTCCTTCATTTTTCGGAAGTTTCCTTCAATATTAGGAAAGTTTTTTCAATTTTCGGGAAATTTCTTTTATTTTGGGGAAAATTTGCTTCCATTAACGTGAAATTTTCATCATTTGGGGATATTTTCTTCAATTTCAGGAAAGTTTTTTTCAATTTTCGGGAAATTTCCTTTATTTTCAGGAAAATTTGCTTTCATTTACCTGAAATTTCCATTATTTTGGGGATACTTCCATTTTAAAGTTTTTTCAATGTCCGTGAAATTTCATTTACCTGAAAAAATCCATTATTTTTACGAAAATTTTCTTTTTTCGGGAAAATTTGCTTTCATTTACCTGAAATTTCCATTAATTTGGGGATATTTCCTTCAATATTTAAGAAACTGTTTTCAATTTTCGGAAAATTTCCGTTATTTTTCGGCATTTTGGGAATTTTTCTTCAATTTTTGCGAAAATTTTTTGGGAATATTTTATTTAGTTTTTCTTCAATTTTTGGAAAATTTCCTTCATTTTCGGAAAATTTCCTTCATTATCGGAAAAATTTGCTTCCATCCTGAAGCTTTCTTCAATGTTCGTGAAATTTCCTTCATTTTTTGGAAATTTTCTTCAATATTAGGAAAGTTTTTTCAATTTTTCGGGAAATTTCTTTTATTTTCGGGAAAATTTGCTTCCATTAACGTGAAATTTTCATCATTTGGGGATATTTTCTTCAATTTCAGGAAGCTTTTATTTTCGGGAAAATTTTTTTTCAATTTTGGGAAATTTCCTTTATTTTCAGGAAAATTTGCTTTCATTTACCTGAAAAATCCATTATTTTGAAAATCCATTATTTTGGGATACTTTCCATTTTAAAGTTTTCTTCAATGTCCGTGAAATTTCCTTCATTTTACGAAAATTTTCTTCAATTTCAGGAAAGCTTTTTTTTTTCAATTTTCGGGAAATTTCCTTTATTTTCGGGAAAATTTGCTTTCATTTACCTGAAATTTCCATTAATTTGGGGATATTTCCTTCAATATTTAAGAAACTGTTTTCAATTTTCGGAAAATTTCCGTTATTTTTCGGCATTTTGGGAATTTTCTTCAATTTTCGTGCAATTTCCTTTGCGAATATTTTCTTCAATATTTATGAGTTTTTCTTCAATTTTTGGAAAATTTCCTTCATTTTCGGAAAATTTCCTTCATTATCGGAAAATTTGCTTCCATCCTGAAGCTTTCTTCAATGTCCGTGAAATTTCCTTCATTTTTTGAAATTTTCTTCAATATTAGGAAAGTTTTTTCATTTTTTCGGGAAATTTCTTTTATTTTCAGGAAAATTTGCTTCCATTAACGTGAAATTTTCATCATTTGGGGATATTTTCTTCAATTTCAGGGAAGCTTTTTCAATTTTTGGGAAATTTCCTTTATTTTCAGGAAAATTTGCTTTCATTTACCTGAAAAATCCATTATTTTGGGGATACTTTCCATTTTAAAGTTTTCTTCAATGTCCGTGAAATTTCCTTCATTTTACGAAAATTTTCTTCAATTTCAGGAAAGCTTTTTTCAATTTTCGGGAAATTTCCTTTATTTTCGGGAAAATTTGCTTTCATTTACCTGAAATTTCCATTAATTTGGGGATATTTCCTTCAATATTTAAGAAACTGTTTTCAATTTTCGGAAAATTTCCGTTATTTTTCGGCATTTTGGGGAATTTTTCTTCAATTTTCGTGCAATTTCCTTTGGGAATATTTTCTTCAATATTTATAAGTTTTTCTTCAATTTTTGGAAAATTTCCTTCATTTTCGGAAAATTTCCTTCATTATCGGAAAAATTTGCTTCCATCCTGAAGCCTTCTTCAATGTCCGTGAAATTTCCTTCATTTTTCGGAAATTTTCTTCAATATTAGGAAAGTTTTTTTCAATTTTCGGGAAATTTCTTTTATTTTGGGGAAAATTTGCTTCCATTAACGTGAAATTTTCATCATTTGGGGATATTTTCTTCAATTTCAGGGAAGCTTTTTTCAATTTTTGGGAAATTTCCTTTATTTTCAGGAAAATTTGCTTTCATTTACCTGAAAAATCCATTATTTTGGGGATACTTTCCATTTTAAAGTTTTCTTCAATATCCGTGAAATTTCCTTCATTTTACGAAAATTTTCTTCAATTTCAGGAAAGCTTTTTCAATTTTCGGGAAATTTCCTTTATTTTCGGGAAAATTTGCTTTCATTTACCTGAAATTTCCATTAATTTGGGGATATTTCCTTCAATATTTAAGAAACTGTTTTCAATTTTCGGAAAATTTCCGTTATTTTTCGGCATTTTGGGGAATTTTTCTTCAATTTTCGTGCAATTTCCTTTGCGAATATTTTCTTCAATATTTATAAGTTTTTCTTCAATTTTTGGAAAATTTCCTTCATTTTCGGAAAATTTCCTTCATTATCGGAAAAATTTGCTTCCATCCTGAAGCTTTCTTCAATGTTCGTGAAATTTCCTTCATTTTTTGGAAATTTTCTTCAATATTAGGAAAGTTTTTTCATTTTTCGGGAAATTTCTTTTATTTTCGGGAAAATTTGCTTCCATTAACGTGAAATTTTCATCATTTGGGGATATTTTCTTCAATTTCAGGGAAGCTTTTTTCAATTTTTGGGAAATTTCCTTTATTTTCAGGAAAATTTGCTTTCATTTACCTGAAAAATCCATTATTTTGGGGATACTTTCCATTTTAAAGTTTTCTTCAATGTCCGTGAAATTTCCTTCATTTTACGAAAATTTTCTTCAATTTCAGGAAAGCTTTTTTCAATTTTCGGGAAATTTCCTTTATTTTCGGGAAAATTTGCTTTCATTTACCTGAAATTTCCATTAATTTGGGGATATTTCCTTCAATATTTAAGAAACTGTTTTCAATTTTCGGAAAATTTCCGTTATTTTTCGGCATTTTGGGGAATTTTTCTTCAATTTTCGTGCAATTTCCTTTGCGAATATTTTCTTCAATATTTATGAGTTTTTCTTCAATTTTTGGAAAATTTCCTTCATTTTCGGAAAATTTCCTTCATTATCGGAAAAATTTGCTTCCATCCTGAAGCTTTCTTCAATGTTCGTGAAATTTCCTTCATTTTTTGGAAATTTTCTTCAATATTAGGAAAGTTTTTTCATTTTTCGGGAAATTTCTTTTATTTTCGGGAAAATTTGCCAGGAAAATTTTCCATTAACGTGAAATTTTCATCATTTGGGGATATTTTCTTCAATTTCAGGGAAGCTTCAATTTTTAATGTTTTTTTTCAATTTTTGGGAAATTTCCTTTATTTTCAGGAAAATTTGCTTTCATTTACCTGAAAAATCCATTATTTTGGGGATACTTTCCATTTTAAAGTTTTCTTCAATGTCCGTGAAATTTCCTTCATTTTACGAAAATTTTCTTCAATTTCAGGAAAGCTTTTTCAATTTTCGGGAAATTTCCTTTATTTTCGGGAAAATTTGCTTTCATTTACCTGAAATTTCCATTAATTTGGGGATATTTCCTTCAATATTTAAGAAACTGTTTTCAATTTTCGGAAAATTTCCGTTATTTTTCGGCATTTTGGGGAATTTTTCTTCAATTTTCGTGCAATTTCCTTTGGGAATATTTTCTTCAATATTTATAAGTTTTTCTTCAATTTTTGGGAAATTTCCTTCATTTTCGGAAAATTTCCTTCATTATCGGAAAAATTTGCTTCCATCCTGAAGCCTTCTTCAATGTCCGTGAAATTTCCTTCATTTTTCGGAAGTTTCCTTCAATATTAGGAAAGTTTTTTCAATTTTCGGGAAATTTCTTTTATTTTGGGGAAAATTTGCTTCCATTAACGTGAAATTTTCATCATTTGGGGATATTTTCTTCAATTTCAGGAAAGTTTTTTTCAATTTTCGGGAAATTTCCTTTATTTTCAAGAAAATTTGCTTTCATTTACCTGAAATTTTCATTATTTTGGGGATACTTCCATTTTAAAGTTTTCTCAATGTCCGTGAAAGTTCCTTCATTTTGCGAGAAAAAAAATTCAATTTCAGGGAAGCTTTTTTCAATTTTCGGGAAATTTCCTTTGTTTTCGGGAAAATTTGCTTTCATTTACCCGAAATTTCCATTAATTTGGGGATATTTCCTTCAATATTTTAAGAAACTGTTTTCAATTTTCGGAAAATTTCCGTTATTTTTCGGCATTTTGGGGAATTTTTCTTCAATTTTCGTGCAATTTCCTTTGCGAATATTTTCTTCAATATTTATAAGTTTTTCTTCAATTTTTGGGAAATTTCCTTCATTTTCGGAAAATTTCCTTCATTATCGGAAAAATTTGCTTCCATCCTGAAGCCTTCTTCAATGTCCGTGAAATTTCCTTCATTTTTCGGAAATTTTCTTCAATATTAGGAAAGTTTTTTTCAATTTTCGGGAAATTTCTTTTATTTTGGGGAAAATTTGCTTCCATTAACGTGAAATTTCCATCATTTTGGGGATATTTTATAGTGTTTTCAATTTTCGGAAAATTTCCGTTAATTTTTGGCATTTTGGTGAATTTTTCTTCAATTTTCGGGCAATTTCCTTTGGGAATATTTTCTTCAATATTTATAAATTTTTCTTCAATATTTATAAGTTTTTCTTCAATTTTGGGGAAATTTCTTTCATTGTTGGGAAAATTTGCTTCCACTTTTATGAAATTTTATCATTTTGGGGATAATTTTGGAAAATTTATTCTATTCTGCAGAAGTTTTCTTCAATTTTTGAAAAATTTTCTCAAATTTTTAGAAAATTATCAATTTTCGTGAAATTTCCTTAATTTTGGGGATATTTTCTTTAATATTTAGAAAAAATTTCTTCAAGTTTTAGAAATTTCCTTCATTCTACGGAAGTTTCTTCATTTTCGGGAATGTTTTTTTTTTTGTCCCCAGAATTGAAACACTGATTTTATGCAATTTTCTAAACGGTGCCATATAAACGGTGCATGCCAATCTAGATCTATGTGCATGTTTAATTTAAGAGCATTGTTTATTTCGGGGAGGGGGCGCCAAAATGTCCTTCCCCACCCCTCTCCCTCCCCCTTCCCCAGTGAAACATGACCCACTGATTACAACTATCATAACTAATCAACTAGGCCTGTATGAAAGTGTACGTGAAGGGCGGATCCCATTCCCAGTATTGTAATCCAAACGCTTTATTGTTATATTGGAGGGGTGTTTTTGAGGCTGGTACATCGTCGTAGAATACTACCCGTTCGTATTTAAATCCAAATTAATGCGACATACGACAACCATAAGCAAAAGAATCTCAGAGCTGTCATCTAGCAAACAAATGTTTGAAAACGCCGCACCCGCCTATGACGAAGCCCTTAGATCCAGTGGATATGCCGAGGGCCTCACATACATGAAACCGCAACATCAGCCACCTAAGAAAAAGCGCCGCCAAAGGAACATCATTTGGTTTAATCCGCCCTATAGTAAGAGTGTCAGCAGCAAGGTGGGGGTGTATTCCTTAAACTCTTACGCAAGCACTTCCCACCCTCACACAGATTACACAAGATATTTAACTGGAACAATGTAAAAGTCAGCTACAGCTGTATGGGTAGCATGAAGTCGGCCATAAGCGCACACAATTCAAGGATCCTCGCAAAACACAAAAAACCCAACCTCACCAAGAAATGCAATTGCCAGAGCCCCGCAGCATGCGCCCTGCCTGGAGAATGCTTGGCCACCTCCATTGTGTACATACCAACAACCATAAGCAAAAGAATCTCAGAGCTGTCATGCTAATCCTTATTGCTTGGCCACCTCCATTGTGTACACGGCATTTGTGCACCACAATAACACAAGCCACTCATACATAGGCATAAACGGGGGATCTTTTAAATTGAGATATAACAACCACACAAAATCTTTCCGAAATAAACGTTATGCTAATGATACGGAGTTATCGAAGTTCTATGGGACCTTTAATTACTAGTGATTAAACTGTG
Organism: Chiridota heheva; assembly: GCA_020152595.1. Classification (NCBI taxonomy): domain Eukaryota; kingdom Metazoa; phylum Echinodermata; class Holothuroidea; order Apodida; family Chiridotidae; genus Chiridota; species Chiridota heheva. The sequence continues at coordinate 1,523,771 of JAIGNY010004608.1, forward strand.
TTGTTAGTAATGTACAAATAATTGTTTTTACCTCAGTGTTTTTATAAGAAATGTTGTGAATTGTTTTCAAAAGCGGTCATGTGCCTATACGTTAACCGGGGGAATGCTCGGGTGATAATGCACGGGTGATAACACACAGGAAGTGATGTATTAAATGTTGGGTAATAATTTCCAATTTAGGTATATATAATGATTAATATACACACTTTACTAATCAAAGCAACTTTGCAAACAATAGTCATATTGCTACCACATATCGCCGATTCTTGGTAAGGGAAAGTTACTATGAATTCATGTTAAAGCTATTGAACTTAATGACACCTTTTTCAATAATTTCACACCGTAGAATTTCTTACACACTTACAAAGTGTTTTCTATCGGCCACATCTTTTAACAAAATTTCAATAGTTTACCAACTGACCAATAATTTGTTGAAATTTGGAGCCCAAAAGTTATCGGCGGAAATAATTTTCCAAAAGTACAAAATGTTAGGCGACGCACGATGAATTCCCTGAAATTTTATTACATAAACAAGATAAGGCGTTTAAAGAAATATGTAATTTTATTTTCATTTTATTTCCCATTATTGTCTTATTACAGATGAATACATCCTTATTTATAAATGAAATGGAAACACAGCTGAACATAAGCTTATATGGTGCTATTCTTCGGGGTATTCAGAAATATGAATGGGGAATACATTATAACAAAAGTAGTACAAATCTATATCAATTGGTAAAAACAAAATATACTTAAGTTTAAGTTAGTATAAAATATGGAAGATAGATACAATCTTAACCTAAACTATGTTAGTATAAAAGAAAGTAGTATAAAATTGTTACTTTTCAAATAGTTGTAGTATTCATCTGGTTTAATTTCAATGTTTTCTATGAATTAAAATATTTGTTGTAAGATGATTCATGACATTTTTTCACACTGTCTATAAAGTATCCCAATCCATAATGCCTGTCGTTGTTTAATAGCTTTATTGAACAATCATTAGATTTTTATGACTTTTGCATGGAAGTTAATGTCATGAATAAAAATCACAGAAGCAAGTTCACAATATTTAGTAATAGCACCACATCAATTGTATCAACAGTTGGCAAATGGCTGCTGATTTATACTTACTTTTATTATTATATTTTGCCCACTCACATATTGATATGCATTATATCAACCTCAAAAAGTATGGACTATGGTATACATGTGTAGTATATAGGAACTCTATTCACTGTATTGTTTTCACAATTGTATTATAAACTTGGCAAATCACATTAAGGCTTGTCCACTACGCATAATACTGTAATTGGACAATATATTTCACAAACACGATGTTATGGCCTACAACATTATCATATTACCATTAAAAAGTTATAGAATATGCACCATTAGTGTATTTTATATTAAGCCTCACCCATTTATTTTATGCGTCTTATCATCACCTGAATACATGCATATCTATGGACCATGGGTAACCGATGTGTGTCACATATGACATATGCATCCAACTTATTGTTCCTGAGATATTAGGTTTACAAGCTACAATTTTGGACAAAACTGTTGGAACTCTTCAGCTTTTTGAGAATTACATATGTTATAGTTTTATGTTTCTTTAATACTTTTTCTGAGAATTGTAACCCCCTACCCCCCTTTTCAATGTTGAATTATTATCTTTCTTAACGTCATTTCCATGAAAAAACAGTAACAACGGCCAACATTAAATGGGGAGGGGGAAGGAAGAGGAATTAATAAAATGAGGTAGGGGACGGGGACACTGGCGGCGTCAAAATGATAGAAACGTCCTTAAAATTCTAAAATATTAATTACAATTGGAAGAGTAGAGATTGAAGAAGCAACAGAAAAAAAGTTCCAGCATTTCTGATTTCTAAACTGATAAATGTGGAATCAATTTAAATAGAAAAGTAGCTACATGAAAAACATCACATATTTTCACTAAGTGTTTTAACGAGTTTTGTCTAAGATTGTCGGTGTATCACCCATATACATAACATACACACACATAAACACACCCATACATTGTTTTAACGGGATAAGTTGATATTGCTGTTTAAGGTATGCAAATACTAACGGTAGTATATTCAGGTGAAAGTGCTTTGGATTTTGAGCACATCGATCTTTGAACCCATAGTACTTTTTAATAAGATCATGTGAAGGTGATGTTGTACGATGAAGAAGACCGCCAGAACTTTTTATTGTCAATCTATATATTTCCATCCACTTTCAGTCAAATTACATTTTCTTGGTTTTCAGTTTCAAGATTAAAAGAACATTCTATAATTCTTGAATAATAACCAATAGTTTGTGCTGATTTATTTCAGGAAGAATTTTAAAAATGTTCTAAAATGGTCAATTTTAATGAACTTTGTTGGAAATTGTTGCTTTTAAAAATAAAATAAAAAATTTAAGGCTATTTTAGCCAGCTGTTACTATGTGCCTGCATACCTTTAACATTGATTGGAACTAAAATTGCAAATACTTTTATCTATCAAGGTGAGGAATGATATTGTTATACTGGTCATAACTGCAATTAGATAATCAGATTTAATACATTACATTGTAAAAACTACTGTTTCACTTTAAAATATTTTTTAAATGATATAAAATAGTATGTTAATTTTTTTTTATATATAAATAATGAAAAGGATTTTTTCCAATAATCTATTTTTATCTATTTGTTTTAGTTGTGAGGAGTTTAATTCATATTGATAAATGATATTGATAAATTTCCTATGATTCTAGAAGTTGCCAATTTTTTGGTTTGTTTTATGTATAACAGTTTAAAGTTTACCAAAGACTTCTCATGGATAGATATTCGGCGTTTCAAGGTAGCTTTTCGCATAGAGTTGTTAATGAGTAAAATGGTTTGCCTAAGTGGGTAGTTAGTTTCAATTCTCTTCACATTTTCAAAGTCAACATTGATAAGTTCTTTACTAAGTCTGGGCGTTTTTTATTTTTTTATGTGGTGGTGGTGGTGTTAGTTTGGGCTTTTTATGGGGTGACTAACCTTTCTCAGCCCGTAATCTTGTTATGTTATGTTACATCATTTAGGGGGAAAACAATTTATTTGTTATTTGTTTTCCTCCTTTTCCAAGCTTATATCATAATGATTTGTATGTGCATAGGTCAGTAGGTGTAGGAACGGGGCGGGGGAGGGGGTTTAATTTTTTTTTAGAAATTGCCCGTTTTGAAAATGAAAAGTGTCCCTTAATATACTGTCCCAATAGTAGGAAACTGGGAACTTTTGTCAATTCCATGTACGGGAGGAATATGTCCCCATTGGAAAAGTGTCCCTTTCTGAAAATGAAGTAATTTATTTGAGCTTGTTGTTTTAAGCTAACTTATTTTATCTACATATTGGGATGGGGAACATATGACTTGAGAAGTGCCCCTAAGAGGTCGTGCTCCCTTCTCCCCACGGTCCCCCAAACTTTTCGAAAGATTTTCTGTGCATGTGTATGTATATTTTCTGATCTGCTGGAAATAAATTGCTGTCATTTTCATTGTTATAAATTCTTATCTTTTCTTATCCCAACTGTCAAAATCAAATGCGTGTATACTGTTTGAGTTTCTTACTTGTTCATATATGTATCATGACGTCCCTTATTAATAAGCAACACGTTAAGACTCTTTTCTGACGATTGTCTTTTGTATAAGACTTCATAACCTCTACACTGAATCCTCCAAGATAATATAAGTAAACCTGAAGGATGGCAAATGAATTTCAACCCCTTTAATTGCTGCATTCTCTTTATTTCCTCTAGGAAAATGCTACAAATCATTCGTATACCTCACTTCACCTACACCTCACCTAGTCTCTTCAACCTCCTGGCCCATTAGGCTGCAGTGCACTCTTTCCACTGGACTGTTATTTGCAACTTGTCTGGCTTCTGTCCACGAGCTCCATCCCATCACTTTCCTCTCCTCCTCGACTGCCCCTCTCCAGATCGTTCTAGGATGTGATGACCAACTTTCCTTCTCCCCTCTGGTTTCTACGTCATAGCTGCCACACAGTGCTTAATAGTGCTCATGCGCATCACATCACCAATCCACCTCCACCTTTTTTTTACTTCAGTGCTGATTTTGTCATGTTTAGTGATGCTCAGTATTTTTTCGTTAGATATTATTACATATGGCCATCTGATCTTCAAAATTCTCCTGTAGCAATTGAAGATAAATGTATCCAGCTTTTTATTATCTGCTACACTACCTCTTCATGTCTCGCAACCATATTGCTTGGATTCAGTTTTGTATTTTTTATATATAGTTTTGGCTCCCCTCCCTGCAAAAACGGTGCAATTTCGAGTCAAGTTGAAGCTTTGTTTGCTTGCGAAACAAACACATTTCTGGATAAAATCACAACAAACTGTGCCACTACTATTTTACGTACAAATCATTGATTAAATTGAAGCGTTTTATAGGATAATGATAATGAAATGGGTACGAACAACCCATTTACCGATGAACAATTCTTAAAGCTCCTGGATGATAAACAACTTTTGGATTAGGTCTGTAGTTGTCACGAAATTGAGGGCGCTTGGAGCTGAAATATTCACGAAGACTTGTAGACTTTTGAAAGAGATATCTTGAAATAGTGTAGTAAAACAACTTAATACTGCCGATATGCGTAGCTTGTAAATAATTAATGACAAACAATTCTTGGTTACTAGTAAATCCCTTATAATATTTGCCTCTTATAAGAACAACGAATTGTATAATTTGCCAAAATTGGGCAAATGTTACTTTTTCCTTCGTTTCCTTCGTTAATAATTGGGATAACATTCCATATAAATATTTCAAGATGCTACTTTTTATAGTTAACGGCGGGTAACTCGAACTTATGTCAGCGGCCGATACTGCGATAGACAAACAGAATGAACGAAATTATGTCAACTTGCAGACAGTGTATTTTCAGATAACGTCAAAGCATATCAACTTTTTGAATGTAGAAGTTATCCACCTAGGCCTATCACTCTTTCATCCGAATTTGTTGTATTTCTTTCATTGCCAGCAAACATGCAAAGTAGACCTGGTGGTAAGTAAAGTAACGTTAGGGCCTACCGACGGTGAGATAAACACCTCACTCAGTAGCCTACACAGTGACAGTAGTGCAGTACTCTAGGGCAGTACTATAGCCTAGGCCTAGTTGTAACTTAGGCAATACTTGTGTAGCAGCAGCCATGTAGGCCAAGTGGCTATAGCGTTATACTACACTACAGTCAGATGTTATCGGAGTAAACGACGTTAGGCCTAGGTCAAGTAACACTAACAAGCTGTTTGTCAGTGTCCCAAATCAGTATCTGTATCTGTAACAATACCAATACTGCATAACACTCCAGTGGTGGAGTCAAGCACGCAGGAACTGGTGTGCGTATGTACTGTAGGCCTTGTTGGTAGCGTTAATCTTTCTTGGTTGCGTTGCTGAGATGTTCCAGGACTTGATTCTTAAATAGCTTTAAATCCGTGTTAGTGAGTTCATATGGAAGTGAATGTGTTGGGGTGTACGTGTAGGTGCCGTGACGGACGATGGACCGGCTGCAGGAGGTCATCAATTGGCAGACTGAGTAAGCCCAGTCTAGCTTTGTGAAAGGTGTTAAGTCTATTTGCATTTCTCCTGGTTTCAAGTGAGGACCAACCTAGTTGGTTTAACATTACAGACACACTACTAGGCCTATGCCTAGAATATTAATTTACAACAAAACGAGCAGCCCTGCGTTAAACCTGTTCAAGCTTGTTTATGAGATCCTGTGAGTGTGAGTGTGGATCCCACACAGAGGATGTGTATTCGAGAGGGGGGCGGACAAGTGTTAAATAAGCTTTAATTTGTTTAAGGACAGGAATACAGATAACGCTTAATAAAGCTAAGAGATCTACTAGCAGATGAGATAATGCGATTAATATGTTTGTTCCAAGATAAATTATTACATATGTCAATGCCTAGGTATGTGTGGTTATTTGTGTACTGGAGGATGTGACCACTGACCACCCAGTTTATAAGAATATATTTTAGGCGATCTAGAATGGGTAAGCCTCATTGAAAAATACTTATCAGGATTAATTTAGGTTGCCAGTCATCTTGCCACTTATTAAGAGTATTTAAGTCATCCTGCAGTTGTTTATGGTTGAACTGGTTTGGGATATCTCTACATAATACGCAATCGTCGGCAAAAAGCCTGATCTGAGATTTAATGTTATTAGGCAGGCTGTTTATATAGGCCAGAAATAATAAGTTAGTTTGGCCTAAATTCATGGGACCAAGATAAACACGTTCATTTCTTCAGTACTTCGACCAAACGTTGTTTGCTACTCAGGCTAATAGTACTAGTAGGCCTATAGCCACTAGGCCCTACATGGCTGCTATAGACCTTTTTAAACCAAGTTTAGCCGAACGTGATTTCTTCAGTAGGCCTACAACCAATCAAATGTTGGGGAAACTTTTCCTTTGTTTCCCAACTAATCAGGTGCAGATTTGAGGAAAAAATATAACTTAAGCAGCAGTACATGAGCGTATTTTCTTTATCATGTATAACGCACGTATGGTACGTGCGCTTGAAAACATTTTTTCATATGGTCCCATACCGTACATGAATTTAGCCGAACGTGATTTCTTCAGTACTTGGACCAATCAAATGCTGGGGGAACTTTTCCGTTGTTTTCCAACCAATCAAGTGCAGGTTTGAGGAAAAATTAGCAGCAATACTTGTGCGCATATTTCCTTCATCATGTATAACGCACGTATGGTACGCGCGCTTAAAAACTTTTCATTTGCTTGGTCCCATACTGTATGTGAATTGTGCAGAGGACCAAGACTCCTCCAGTATTTTTTTGGTCAATATGATTCCTCCAGTATGCGATTGGTTTATTATGGACACATGAATCGGCCATTTTGACATTATTTAATTTAGTTATCCGGAAATGGCCGATTCAGATTTGAAAAGGTTATACACAGTCAGAAAACGCTAGGTCTATATACCTTATAATGTTGAAACTGCTGCATAATCTTGCGTAGATGAATTTCGACTAGTGTTACTCGTTAGGCTACGCACTAGAAATGGGCAATTCCATAAAATATGTGAAGAGGGGGATTGGGATTAGAGGTGGGTGGGTGGGTAAAATCTTCAGGATTGGAATTAGGGGTTATGCATTTTGTGTTTTTTTTAACAAGGGGTGGTAGTTATGATACACATCCCTCAGTACGGGTTGACATTGGGATTGCCGTATGAGGGTTGTTAAGTACAATTTTTTTTTTTTATTCTCACGTTATCGAAAATTGATGATTAAAAAGTTACTTACCTTTTTAAGATATTCTTATATCAAATAGTCTAGATTATACACTTTTTGGCTTAACTATAGAATACCTCGCCTTATATAAGTGTTACAGCGTCTCCAAAACACCGTCTCTGTCGTTTACCTACGTAAACTTCTTTTAACCTTCCCAGAGCTTCCCTCGCTGCCCACAACTCAGTAGCCGAGCTCTTCTAAAAAAAACCTTCGGATAAAGTTATCTCCTTCCTTCATCATGCTTCCCTCTACAACCATATTTAGTCCTCCTTCTCCACCCCTTCTCTCTTTACATTATTTTTCCACCCATACACCTCTCTCGATCCCAGCTTTCTGGCTTTTAGTTCTCGTGTTTCTCTCTTTACATTATTTTTCCACCCATACACCTCTCTGGATCCCAGCTTTCTGGCTTTTAGTTCTCGTGTTTCTCTCAATCTCCCCCTGTTTACTCTCCTTCCTACCTCTGGAATGATCTAACCTTTCAGGCACAATTTGACCCTTGCTGTTGTGGTGGGTTAAACTCTCATCAAACAAACAAACAATTACCTACGTAAACTTCTTTTACCTAAGTTTAACTTCCTGTTTAATTTAATCCCCTGATTGTTTGTCACAGTTTGTGTATTCTGTTGCGATGCGCTTCATTTCCTCCACTTAAAATGATACCTCATGGCGATGACGATGGCATCTCCAAGATGAAAACATACACACCCATCAAACATACATCATCTCATATCGTAAGGAAATCGAGTGACGGCGACTGGGTCTCCCAAATTAAAAGTTAACCCCCACCATACATACAGTACCTTATTTCAAGGAAAATCAATAAGTTTTATATTAATAAATTGTTTCTTTCTTGAATCACTCCAGACACAATGCAAGAAGCCACTTCAAATTACACCTCACGGCGACTGCATCCCCAAGATGGAAACATATACCCCCCCCCCCCTCTCATTAAACATACACCCTCATATCTCAAGGAAAACAAACGACGGTGACGGTCTTCCAAATTAAAAAATAAACCCCAACCATGCATACCTTACATACTCCCAATTTCTATCTTGCATTTACTTCACTCTACGCAAAGAGGTGGAAGCTCTTTGCTCTACGCATAAACCCCTATCAAACATATACAGTTGACATGGTCGAGGGCGTCTCCAAAAAAAATAAAAAAATATACATGCCGAGAGGCGGGGTATTCTATAGTTACTCCCACTTTTCCCAAAATCTTTTCCAAAATCTTTACATATTTAGCACCACGACGGGATGAAGTTTTCCGAGATCATATTTTGGTCGCCATTTTCTTATAGTCACCTCACGTTTGTGATTAATAATTCAACGTCCACAAGTAAGTTTTAGAATGTTCCACTAAACTGCAAGTTGATTTTTTTGCTGACAATATTTTTATTGTTCATATAATTTTTTTGAATAATTTTGGTAAAAAAAAAAAAATGAAGGGGGGGGGGGGGAACAAATAAATAAAACATCAAAAAACGTTTTAATTTTATAATTGTACTTTATAACTAGTACCTTAATTTTTTCCTAAAATAATCTAAAACATATTACCCCCGCTAAAATGTAATAGCCCTAATGGCAGTATTTTGAACTTTGACTGTACTTTGGAGAGCTCGTGAGATGATTTTTACGGAAGGAAAAGTAGTCCAAATACTTTGATAAAAGTAACTAAAATCACCCTAAAAACAGCTTTTGAAGACTTGGATGGGCTTCAAACATCGATTCTAATCATTGTTGGCAAAAAAAAGGTTAAATGGTTTTGTTTTCATAAAGATCTTAAAACTTGGACTTTCCTATACTTCACCTCGCTTAAAGCAGTACTGGAGGGTATAGGATTTTGTAGTACCCTCGTACAGCCAGCCATCACCAACGGCAGCCATACTAACATGATTGGCATCAGTTTGACGGTACTACGGTGAGTGGGTGGGTAAAATGACTGGGATTGGGAATAGGGGTGGGTAAAAATGACCACGAGGCTGTACGAGGGTACTACAAAATCCTATACCCTCCAGTACTGCTTTAAGGAGGTGAAGTATAGGAAAATCTAAGTTTTAAGATCTTTATGAAAACAAAACCATTTAACCTTTTTTACTTGTATTGGGATTATACCTAGTGGTGGGTGGTTAGGTAAAATCACCGGGATTGGGATTGAGGGATGGGTGGGTCGGTCAACTCGCTGGGATTGAGGAGTTTGAGAGTTGAGTAAAAAAATGTGATTAGATTCGCGAGTGGTCAAAAAGAGAAATTTTCATATACGGTTCGAAAGTCGCGTCAGGAAAGTGACCCACCTTGTTATATATACTGTATATATTTATATATTTATACTGATTAGTATATAGACTAGGTTACCATAACACTAGGAACACCTGTGGTTAAAACGACCTTTTAATAAAAAAATCAAGCACCATGCAATATTTTTTTCAAGGGTTATACTTATGTTTGGGCACTACAGTCGTTAAGTGTGTAAATGGATTATGTAAATAAAGCCTAATCATTCATACTCTAGGGCCTAACCCTTGTAACAGTGCGAATGAGATCGAGTAGGCCTATAAAGATTCATACTAACATTGCTACTGTAACAGCCAGGGAGCATACCCTATGCAATCCAATGGCAATTAAAAATGGCCAAGTTGAACAGAACACCCCAATTTTACATTCTCATAATGATAAAGAATTCATTCATGCAAAGGTTCAAAAATTTACTGTTCAAAATATTGTTAGACAATACTTTGAACTTACCATAAATAACTTAAACGTCCTAAAAACGTAGCGAAATAGCATTTTTATCAAAAAGGTGTGCAAAATATTTTCTCCTTTCACCAGTACTGCTTGTCCACTGCATATAAAATGACTAACTGCATATTCGTTTCGTGTGGGTTTACACAATTAAAATGGGAGGGTACAAAAAGATTTCGCGGGCGCTCACAGCCTACATTAAGGAGATAAACATTTCACTCAGTAGGCACTACTTGCAAGGCAATACATGCATCCTGAGTAAGACAATGCACAATACACCCGTAACGATAAAAACCACTCAGACAACAAATAACATAATCATGAAATAAAAACCCTTCTCAGAACTGACAAAAGTACCTACGAGCTATGATTTCTTTGGTTTGTAGCACATTGTCGGGTATTGGACGTCAAATTGGGTGAAAAATTCATCGTTTGTACATCTCATCAGAAAAATTAACAAATACAATTAAACAGGGGAGTCTCTGGCAAATGGAAGTTGAGTAAAAAAAATGTAATTAAGGTTCGCGAGTGGTCAAAAAGAGGAATTTTTATGTACGGTTTGAAAGTCAAGGTAGGAAGGTGACCCACCTTGCTATATATATAATATATATATACATATATATATGTATATATAGATAGATAGATAGATAGATAGATAGATAGATAGATAGAAAAATAGATAGATAGATAGATATAATATATGTATATATATATGTATATATAGGCTATACTTGCATACTGGTTGAGACAACGCACAATACACCCGTAACATTGAAAACCACTCAGACAACAAAATAAGATAATCATGACATGAAAACCCTTCTCAAAACTGACAAAAGTACTTGCGAGCTATGATTTTGATTTCATTAGCGTCTTGAAACTATCTTTCAAACTAAGATACAAATAAAATGATGAACACTTTGTACGTTAAAAGCATCTAAATTACAGAAGAAATGACATTCCAACCACTTTGTACTTCCAGCACTTTTAGAAACACGTACACAATTAGTGGGCGTATCATTACCTCAGTGCGCTGTAATGCTGTCATGAAATGTCGATTATAGCGATATGTCTTTTCCCACGACATGAAGTATGCCGCTCGCGTTATATCGCGATACCCAAAACTAATACTCAACTAAGAAATTTTTGCGCAACTAGGCCAGGCTACTTCATACGTTACAATTCTAACATTACGGTATTAAATCTAAAAGTCAAGTTTAGGCCATTAAAAACGTGCAAAAATATCGTGAAACATTTAAAAAAAAAAAAAATTGTGCCCCGTCACCGCTCACTTGCACCTTCCGATGTAAGTTGGCAAAACGAATGAAAAATTGACCCAGAACATGCCTCTCAGGATTTCACTTCCATGATTCATGGTCACGTTGACTGAAATACCAAACACATGCGTGATGAACATAATAGTCACACGATCATGTCATCTGCTAGCTCTGCAAATCTTTTTTTCTTGCATTCATCATAAAAGAAGTAACGTTAGTGACATTAACAATTTGTGTCGTGAGTCAGTTTTCTTGCAAAAGTATCGCAATATACCAATATATCGCAATTTTTTCTCTCCACGATAATTGATATGTAATAGAGCCATGTCGAGACAGCACTGGTGCGCTGGCTATTTTGAAAATGTCTGTCAGCAAATGCGCACAGTGTGCGATTTAATGCTATACGCACGTTGACTTCACCAACGCTCTGTTGTTCAACAACTTTTCAACTAATTAGTTACATCCACCAAAGCCACTGTTCGAAAAATAAGTCAGTAGGGTAGGCTCTCGCACAAAATGCAACTTTTCAGTTTTCTTTATTAAATTCATGCCCAAAACATAGGTGAACGGCTCAAAATAGTATTGAATATATATATTGATTTAGTATTACGTAAAAGTGTTCCATGACGATAAAAGGCATTGTCAGAAGTTGACCTGAGATCATCGCTTCTATGATAAGCCAATGCAGCAGTTTCAACATTATAAAGTATTTTCTGACTGTATAGCAGCCATGTAGTGGCTATAGCATATACTACAGTCCGCTGTTATCTGACTAAACCTACATAGGCCTACTAGGCCTTAGTGAAATAAACACCTTACTTAGTAGGCACTACTTGCAAGGCATACTTACATACTGGGTGAGACAATACACTTGTAACGTTGAAAACCACTCAGACAACAACAAATAACATAATCATGAAATGAAAACCTTTCTTAAAACTGTGATTTTGATTTCATTAGCGTATTGAAACTTTAAAGTATCTTTTACTCAGTTACAAACCCTGTTTTGGGGGGAACATGTATTTTACTTTTCCACTTTAATCTTTTATCCTTTATCATGTATTTAAGCAGTCTTTATTTTACATTTTAAGTTTATCAGTTTACTGTCGCAGTGGTTTTCACATTCACTTGCTTTTTTTACAATTTAAGGGTTCACTTATTTTCAGTATGCTTTTGCTTGCATTTTTATATTTTTTATACTTTACTTGGATAATTTTTTCGATTTTACATAATTTGTAATGCGCTCAGAGCTTTTGTAAGATTAAGCGCAATATAAATGTTTGTAATAATAATAATAGTAATACAGTACGTCAATCTCAATAACTTATAATAAGCTCCTAGTAAATATCCTTCTTCCTTTTTTCCTTTTCATTACAGGAAATTCAGCTGAGAACAGGTGAGCTCATTTTGTATTATGCAAAGTTACAGTAAGATTGAAAGTTGTCAACCTGAAGTAGAGAAACTAACTTCTTCAATGCATTATCTTTCACATCAGCTTTCACAAAAACCAGATATAATTAAGTACCAGATATATTCCAGATCTACGTTTGATGTTAATCCCATATCTGGCCAGATCAAGAATTGGGCAGATTACTTGATATACTATAAATTGATATTCCTTAACATAATGTTTATATGTTGATCAAGTTTATATCTGGCGTGATCTGGCCATAGGTGGGGTTTTAGGTGCAAGGGGGCATTCCCCCCCCCCACATAAATTTTGTGACTTTACCCCACTGTACTTTCAATACGTAAATTGTATTTTGTGTCTTTGTCCCCACCCTACTTTCAGTGGGTAAATTGTATTTTGTGACTTTGCCCCCACCATACTATCGGTGGGCGAAACCTGCCCATGGATCTGTCCATATTAAACATGATCATCCAAGATGTGAATTTGATATAATCCAGATAATGGAATTTTGAACTCCACACTCTCTTCTCCTTAGGAAAGAATATTATCTTCTTCCATGCCCAGCCATGTTGGCAACCCTGGCAACGAGAGAGCCGACAGAGCCGCCAACAAAGCTTTTTCAAACATTGTCTTTTCTTTTCCTATTCCACACTCAGACCTCCGTCTCTCCATCTCCAACTGCATCAAAAAAACCTGGCAAAACTCCTGGAATCACGAAACCAGTAACAAATTCTACACCATCAAACCCAAAGTCAGGACCAACACCCCTTTGCACAGTCGCAACCGCAGTGAAGACATCGTTGTCACCCGCATCTGCCTCGTCCACTCCTCTCTCACTCACTCCCATCTTTTATCCGGCTCCCCTACCCTTCTCTGCCCCATTTGTGACACCGATCTCTCCATCAAGCATATCTTTGTAACCTGTCCCCTATACCAGAAGTCCAGATCCCCTCTCTCCACACTTCCTCAATCTCGGACCTTTTAAAAACAATTCTTCTTCAAACATCAACTTTCTCCGCAACAACAATCTCTTCCACCACATTTAACTTCCCCCTTTCCACACCTAACCTTACTTAGTACTTACCTCCTTTTTTTTTTCTCTTTTTATTTTTTCCCCTTTTCTCTCTTACAAACCTTCCCTTCTTCACTATTCTTAATCTTACACCATAATTTATTAAGACCCTCTTGACACATTTGACTCTGACTGTCGTGGTGCCGTTAAACATCAACAAACCAAACCAAATCAAACCAGTGTAGAAGAAAGAAATCTTATTACAACTTTGATGGAAAAATTTAGTTTTGTCAGATTTGTGATGCTCCGCTTTGACATGTTTTACAAGATTTTTTTGTATGTTGATTCTACAACAATTTAACCTACATTTTCTCTTACCAGTCAATATATAGGCCTGGACTTCACTGATAGCGATATATTGCTAAGTCATATAAAAGCACCAAAACTGAATCTTAAGGATTAGTTCAGGGGTCAAGCAAATCCATCTTATATGAAAGAGGACTACCAAACTTTAAACTTATTTTCTTAAATGGAATAAGATTTTTAAATGCTTTCTTCACTATTTTGTTTCTTTGAAACCTGAACTAATACATGAAAGTTTTCAGTTATATACATGTTAATAATAACAATAATAATAATACTAATAATGATAACAATAAAAGTAATAACAATACATACATATATATAGCTTAAATTTAATAAAAACATTTAAAAGCACTTTACATACAAGGAAATTAGATACGAAAACAAAAATAAAAATGTCAAAATGTTTTGACAAATGCATTAGTAAACTTTCATATGTCTTTGCGTAAAATGATATGATGTACCACCACATGCAATTGCCATACCAAATTTGTTCATGTATAGGTATTAATTATTGTAATAAAAACACTATAAATTTCCAGATCAAAGTTTTCTATACATCAGTTCAATGAAAGCTTCATATTAGTGGTATTGGTATTGGCAAAAATCTGTATATACAGTATCTGCTTATCAAAGAACTACTTGATTAATTGCGTATGCATTTGATGTGATACAGAATGATTTGTATAATAAAAGTATGCATGTGTTGAAGTTTATTCCATATATCTATATATGTGATGCAAAATGTTCAGTGAAATACAAGTATGTATGTGTCAATATCTCATTAAGAATTTTTATCCCTTGGGGCCCCTCCAACCTGACACTCTCGGTTTTCTCAAAATCAGGGGTAATCCACACCTAACCCAAAACCTCTTCACAGTTCAATTGCTAGCAATCAGCTATTGTTACACCATACACAACACAGGGGTATTCTACACCTCCCAACCTGATAGCCTCTTCACACTTCACGTGCTAGCAACCAGCTGTTGTTACACTGTACACAATAGGTCATTCATCTGGGGCTGAAGCCACGAACCTCCTTTGCAGTGAAGTGGAACAGATTAGTCCTTGGCTGACCCTAGAAATGAGTATGCGTTAAATGCATGGAGGAATATGTATAATGCCCATGAATGATTGATAAACTATTTCTCCCAAAGAGATTTATTTCATCATGTATTTTAAAATATAGAAATTATAGGAATATCAAAAGTTATGGTTATTCATACAGTGAGGGTGATGCTATTCGGGTCTTCATACGTGTCCGGCCACCTGAAAAGCCAGATGGAATAGTAGACTTTGGTCAGTGCTTGGAAGTCCAACCACCAGATACTATAATTCTTCAGTCTAAACCCAAACCCAGGACGTTCACCTTTGATCATGTTGCTGATACAGATGTTACGCAGGTATGTGTATCTATTCAATATATACAATATATATTTAATACAGAGCTGGAAAAAATCTACAGTTCTGATGGTTCTACTAGCTGTAACTGCGAGGAAAACCAGAATTCGCGAGAAGATTTTTTTTGTTCATAAAAAAAATATATATATTTTTTGTTAAAAGATTTCTTGAATAAGCCACAGTTTATATATGGTAATTATGTGCTCTAAAAACGTTCCCCATGTAATTGTGCGATGAATAGTACATTAAATTTTCAAAGAGGAGAGCATATGACGATGAATGTACAGTTCTACATTAATGTTATTTCTGTCATGATTTTTCATGGGAAGATTTTTGACATCTTCATTTTGAACTGTGGGAAATTAATTAGTTCCAGCTGATTTGATAAACCATGCATCACCTCGTACACTTTCTCCTGGCAAACAGACTTGGATTCTCAATCCACTATTCCATAACATTCGGCCCACCAACCCAAATCCACCAATTTCCCTGTAGAGACAGAATCCCTTACAAGCCCCCTAAAGAATAGGACATGCCCATTTCTTTCAATCTTACTTAATCAATGGCTTTTACCCACCTCTTTGTCGCAAACTGCACACACACACAAAAAGTATTTGTGGAACCCTTCCATAGTAATAACAGGTTATGTATTTCTTTGAAAAATAATTGCCTCTTACTAAAGTATTGGAAACCATTTTTGTTTAATAAGTGAAATGGGGTATAACATGCGCTTTACAAGAACATGCTTTGCCCATCTGCTCATGTACCTTGGACTTTAAATATACCATACACTGTAAATACAAGAAAAATACATTTTCATTTTAAAGAAACGAATGAAAAATTATCTTGCAATTATCTTTGTACTTATGACATCACACTGTACATTCCAAGGTCACGTTTGCAGCAATTTTTCTTTAAATAAAACATGTTTTGATGATGGAGGCAAAATGAAATATACGTGAGTTTCTGCTTTCTGACCAACCGTCAGAAAGCAATGCAGAAATTGTTATTGCAATTCCGAAAAGAGAATAAAGAATATAAATAGATAAAAATGAAATCAACCAAACAGCTAGCACAAATGAGATGAAAATCCAGTGATTTTCACTGGGTTTTTATCTTAGCATTAGCTGAGTATTCATTGTTTGAGCTCTATACAGGATAGATTCACATTCAATCATTTTCATTCGTAGCAGAAACCAATTGTTTTGATTTAATTGATACCAGAGACCACTTCACTTGATTTTCTTTGAGTCAAGAAAATTCTTTGTATGGCTGTTCTTGCAAGGCGTGAGTTCATTTTTCAGCACATTCCATTGGAAAGTTTCAACTAAGTGTTGATAAATCTTGCATAAATAAATGTGAGCATATTTATTGTATTAATTTATTTAATCAGATGTAGGCCACCGCCCATAACAGCAATAACAAAAGAAACTAGAATTATAGCACACTGCAGAGCGCATACCTCCACCCCTGTTCATTTCCTGCCGGATACAATCTACCTCAGAAACCCTCGACCCACTGAGTTATAACCCCAAACAATCTCCTTCTCACTGTTGATCTGTAATCTCATTTACATTCTAAACACTTGAGGATCATCACTTGTGATAATTGTTTTCAGTTTAATTCAGGCTAAGCATTCATTGTTTGAGGTCTGTACAGGGTAGATCCACATTCCATCATTTTCATTCATGGCAGAAACCAATTGTTTTGATTTCATTGATACCAGAGACCACTTCACTTGATTTTCTTTGAGTCAAGAAAATTCTTTGTATGGCTGTTCTATCATGGCATGAGTTCAATGTTCAGCACGTTCCATTGGAAAGTTTTAACTATGTGTTGATAAATCTTGCCCTAGAATATCCCCACCCCTCCATTTTTGCCCTTCCCCAATTCCAAGACATCCCAAAAAATGTAATCACTTCTTCCTAAAGCAGACACAAAACCACACATTAAATTTGATCCAAATCCAGTCATCATTTCTTAAGATATCTTGATGACAGACAATATCCTCACCCCACATTTGCACACTTCCCCTGCTCTAATATGTCTCAAATTTTAAACACTTCTTCCTTAAGCAGGAACAAAACAACACACTAAATTGAATTAAAATCCAGCGACTATTTCTTGAGATATCATGATGACAAACAAACTCACCCTAAAACATCCCCACCCTTCTATTTTTGCCCTTCCCCTACTCCAAATTACATCCCAAATTTTAATCACCTTTTCAGTAACAAAACCGCACACCAAATTTAATCCAAATCCAATCATTAGTTCTTGAGATATCTTGTTGACAGACAAAATTCCCCACCCTCCATTTTCACCCTTCCCCTGTTCCAAGATGTCTCAAACTTAAATCACTTCTTCCTTAAGCAGTAACAAAACCACACAGCAAATCTAACCAAAATCTATCTTCAGTTCTTGAGATATCTTGATGACAAACAGGCGACAACATAACCTTCATCCAACTACATTGGCGGAGGTAAATATACATACAGAGAGGTTCTAAGATATAGATGAAAATTGGATGAATGGAGATATATACATAAGGACTTGACGAGAATGTCATTCCTTTAAACAGCTCTTTTCGTCGAGTCGATGCATAAAATAGAAAATAAGCTATGTTGTAAATGTCTTTTTTACGTTGCATATGCAAATCAAAATTATCATATGAGGGTTCAAAACAAGGTTTGGCAAAACCTTATTTCTCAAATCAGAATATCTGGTATTTTTTGATAAAAAATAGAATTCATCTTCAACTTCACCATTACAGCATGAAAAAACAAATGATGTTCTCTGTCAACCTTTTCCCTTTATCTGCTTCAAATGTTATGTCCTGAACAATGGAAATAAACAAAAACAGATCTTTTCTTTTAATTGCAAATATGTAAGATATATGGTTCGATAGTACAGGTGCATTCAAAATTGACATACGTATCTAGATTATTACTATAAGTGCAAATTTTGCTTTCCCAATTTTGGATGTCAATATCTAAAGCCCTCTGAGTAAAAATATTTTAAAAATTTGACTTGTCCGCAACTTCTTGACTGAACCATAAATAACCAACACCATAACTAAACTAGAATATTAGCACTCTTTAGAGCGCATACCTTTGCCCAATTGCAATTTCAGCATGCCTAGAATGATTTTAGAGTTCATTTGATCCCCATACCCAATATAATCTACCTCAGAAATCCTAGGCCCACCAAGATTCATCCTCAACTTTAGATCTGTAATGAACATTTGCAATCTGAGCATTTGAAGATTATCTTCTGACTGGATTTCAAATTTAATCCAAATCCATTCATCAGTTCTGGAGACATCTTGATGACAGACAAACTCACCTTAATATGTCACCACCCCTCCATTTGTACCCTTCCTCTGTTCCAATTTGTTTCAAATTGTTATCACTTCTTCCGTAAGCAGTAACAAAACCACACACCAAATTTGATCCAAATCCAGTTATCAGTTCTTGAGATATCTTGATTACAAACAGACGGACAGACGAACAAACAAATTTACAGAGGCAAAACATAACCTTCCATCCAACTTCATTGGCAGAGGTAATAATATATTCTTAATCTTTGTTACCTACATGTGCTTATCGCGTTTATCCAATTCAAACAACATGTCATAACACTTTTAAGTATACCTAAAACTTGGAAGACGAATAAGCTGAAGCCAGAATTTGTGCATCTTAAGGTATTAGAGTGAAAATAGTGTAACGAGCAGTCTCCCAGAACAGCAGAACCTGGTACACTTCTCTTGACACCAAGAAAGCTTTTAAAGAAATGCACCTGAACATTTTCAAGGGTATTGTACATCTTATGACCCCAGATTTCTGCACCATCATACAACATAGGCAAAACCATTGCACTGAAAACTTTACAGTAGATTAAAAATGGAGCTTCTCTGATACTCTGTAGTTATTTATATATGTATACCTGAACTCCAGGTTATACCTCTCCTCCTCTTTCTCAATTTGCGATCTTTTCAAGAACAATCCTACCTCCCAACTTTATCACCTTTCTCTGCAACAGCAATTTATTCCACCTGATCTAAGCCTCCCTTTCCTTCCCTTCTCTGCCTTACCTTCCTCACCTTCCTTTTATGACCTTAACTTCCTCACCTTCTTTTTATCACCTCAACTTCTATCCACCTTCTCTCTCTCCTTCCCTCTCTCCTCCCTCTCTTTCCTCTCTGTTCTAACTCAAGCACCTTAGTTTTTAACACCCTCTTGGCACATTTGACTGTAACTGTTGCGGTGCCGTTAAAGATTAACAAAGCAAACCAAACAATTTATGTATGTGTCTTTTTTTTTTTTTGATGGGGAGGGGGCCCTGTCAAGGAGGGGAGTGGACGTGTTAATACAATGAAGGTCACTATTTTCTATTATTTGATCTATTCATAAATTCTATAACTTCCAGATGAGTTATAGAAAAGTAATAAAAACAAATTCAAACCTTTAAATTATTCTTCCCTTACTGTCCCATGATCTTGGGAATGGAGACAACATATTTTTTCGTTTGGCGTAGTATCTCTTTTTCTTGCCATACCATGTGTTGTGCAGCTACTGTATATCAATGTATCATTCCCAATTATTGTTGTAACTTAGCAAACAAAAAAATTACTTCTTACCCACAGGAGGCAGTGTTTACAGCTGTGGGCAGGAAAACAATTGAGAGCTGCGTTGCTGGTTACAATGGAACCATCTTTGCATAGTAAGTTTTCATGTAACAGTTATATGACATTGGGTGTCCCTGCTATCAGATAATTTTTAGCTTTGTAATGTTTATTCAAAGTGTTTCATAAGTGTTTTTAAAGTGTTTCATAACCCTTACAAACCTTCCATCTCCTCACTATCCTAACTCTTGCACCATAATTTATTAACACCCTCTTGGCACATTTGATTCTAACTGTCGTGGTGCCGTTAAACATCAACAAACCAAACCAAACCAAACTTAAAATTGTCAAGCTTATGAAAAAATTGTTTTTCCTTTTGTTAGGGTCAAGGACATTTTTGTGTACACGTGAAATTATCAATACATGTATCACATCATTTAGAATTAAAGCTTTGATAAAATGGATAGAGAAATGCATTATAATCTTTAGGTCCTTGTTGGGGATATTGTGTCATCATGCACAAGATTTCAATACAGAATTTAGCAAAATGGCAGCCTCCATGTGTCATGAATAACGTGAGAGGAATTATATTTTGATTTGCTGTTTTTGGTAGTTGATTTAGAATTTTAATCTTCTAATATGTAAAATAAAGATTGTATATCAGACTGTGTGTCTCCTTTTATCATTGAGGAGAGAAATAAGAATAAATTCTGATTTTAGACTTGATTGACATAAAGATGAGAGATTATCAATACAAATTTGATTGAACTTTTTGGATTTCAGGCCTTTGGAAGTGCCAAAAGAATGATCTGCTATCAGAGAATTTTCAACTTAACATGTTTTTTGTAAAAGCCAGGTATCGTGTTAATGTGGCAATGAAAATACAGTACAATCCAGCTCTTCTGATTGGTTGAAACATTTACACAAAGCCTCTAAGCTTTTTTATTGACCAAACAGCAGAATTCCTGCACCCTATATTTTGTAGTCAAATTGCTGCACCATTTAAGTATTGTTTTAGAAAGAAAGTGCCTGTTTCCAACTTTCTACATTGTATTCGTATTATTAACTGTTAAAAATATCGTAATTTTCTTTTAACAGTGGGCAGACAGGATCTGGTAAAACATTTACAATGCTTGGTAAGTGAACAGTTTATATTGTAAATAAGACTGAATTAACTCTGTTGTAGGTTAGGTTTTTTGGCAAGTTCAGCTATGTATGTACACTATTACTTTCTTGGCAAAAAGGAGTTAAAACTAAAGAAAGATCTTAGTCTGTGCCTGCTTAGCAATAGCAAATCCTATTGCATAAATCTTCGAACAAAAACAACGAAATTTAAAGCAATATATGCGTGGAAATATTGAAATGTCAAAAAACTCTTGGTGGTTTCATTTGTCTCAGAGAAGTTTTGGTACATACAATAGTAAGTAATTGAAAGTACTTTCAAGACATTTTAACTTTATTCTTCAAGGATAAATTTAAGTATGCTCATGAAAGAGGACAATATGGAACAAAAATGGTCAAAAAAAGTGTTAATAATTGTATTCTGTTCGGTTTGATTTGAGTCAGATTTATAAGAAAACGACTAAAATCAGAAAAGTGACAGTACACCATAGTTGGAATTAATGATAACATTTTCAGCGGTTCCAACTGAATGTGTCCCAAATCTTCTCGCGAAAAATGACAAAATAACTTGGAAGTTTGTAAATATTGAATTCATTGTGTTTCTTTTGTTCCCATTTTTTTTTCTATGAATAAAATATTTCTTCCTGCAAACTCTTGTTTTTCCTGCTGTTTTTACTGCCAGAACGGTAATTTTTTTCCAACTCCGCAGTACACCTCGCATTCCTTAAAAGAACATTGCCGTGAATTTTCTTTTTTATGAATATGATAGAGAACTTTTTAAGAAACAAATTGATGTAAAACCACGTTGATATCTTATTCTGTTGACGAGTTATTACATTTCAAAAAAGTTTACCATTCTTTAATAGTCTTCTATCTTATAAATTTAAAATGAAAATTCACAGGAATATACCTTCAAAAGCCTTATCGAATTGTAGTGAAGTATTTGTTGTTGTTGTATTTTACACCCACGTGATATGTCAGGAGAGTAATAGGCCTTTTCAAATCTGAACTGGCAACTTCCGAAAAACTGATTTAAATAATGTCACGTGGCCAAGATTCCCATGTCCATATTGGATCAATCGTATACTGGGGAAATCTTATGTATGGACCAGGGGTGTGACAGAAAAACATTCAAATGCCCATCATACATGCGTTATGCATGAAGTGCTCCATTAATCACGTTTGGCTTAAATCGATTTGAAAAGGTCTATAAAACCTGAGTTTAGTGAAACAACTTAATTACCATCTGAAGACATTGTTTTTAAATATAACCAATTTCTAAATCAAATTTAATTAATCAATTATATGCACTTCTTGTTTCAAGCAATTAAAAATGTAAGGCTATGGTTCTTCAGCATGCTTTTTAAGTCAAGTCATTTTCATTCAGACCTACGTATATGACCTCTGTCATATAAGATTGCAGTGAATGATGTTAAAGGATTAACCCAAACCCCATTGATATATGATGGTGATATATAATTGGTTGATATTTTCTTTGCAATTTATTATATACAGGACCTTCAGATGAGGGGGACAATTTTCATCATGAATTACGTGGAGTAATTCCGCGAAGTTTTGAATATTTATTTACACTTATTAACAGGGAGAGAGAAAGGGTAAGTGTTCTACACTAGATTCATCTTGCGTAAGTTGTGCCATAGTTTTTCCTCAGAATTTCTCATTTTTTTTGTTAAAAGTTATTTAGAATTCATCAGAAAATATTAAAGTTTCTTCAGAATTCCCCAGAATAGTGTTAAAGTTTCTTTAGATATCTGCACTAAAGCCTGGAATTTCCTTTAAAAATATAAAAGAAAACAAGGGATTGAACTTTTTAGAGGAATTGGAGCATCTTCAGGTTTCAAGTAGAGTGGTTCTGGACTGCTGTTTTTTTTATTTTTTAGAGGGTGGTTATATTCCAATTAAAAATTATAGTATAGTATAAGACTTTTTAATGAAAATTTAGTATCTTTATTATTCATTTTTGAATAAAAAAGCTCTTGTAATTTTTTTACTCTTTGTTGTTGGGTCACCCCTCCCCCCCCCCTCCTTTCTTTGTATCAAGCAACTGACTCAAGCATATCCTAATAGAACTCTCCCCACTGGGATTTTTCTCACTCACACGACCATCAGAGATGTCATCCACAGCAACCCACCCATAGAACTCCTGTTTTATCTACAATACATTAAAACTTTATCAATAGAATGCCACCTGCCACTCAACCCCTGACACTTAACCCCTGACACTCAACCCCTGACACTCAACCCCTGCCACTCAACTCCCTGTCACTAAACCCACTGCCACTCAACCCCTGACACTCAACCTCCTGACACTCAACCCCTGACACTCAACCCCTGATACTCAAACCCCTGACACTCAAACCCTGACACTCAACCCCTGACACTCAACCTCCTTGACACTCAATCCTTTTGACACCACCTGACACTCAACCCCTGACACTCAACCCCTGAAACTCAACCCCTTGACACTCAACCCCCTGACACTAAGTTTTTTATACTTTATTTACTTTTTGTTCAACTCCAAGGCTACAATTTTTCTAGAGAATTTGGCAAATCAATTTGAAGGCAACTTGTCCACTGGGCGCTGAACTGCACTTATTATTGTCCAGAAAGAAAATCAGGTTGTCCTAAGAATTTGATTTGCATATGTTTAATACAACTTGTGCCAATCAATAATTTATTTGTCCAACAGGCAGAGTCAGGCAAAATTATGGTTGCCCGGATACAATTTTAAGTTGTTTCAGGCAGATAGATGAGTGATTTGTTGATTCCTGTATACTCCCCCCCCCCTCCCCTCATCTTCATTTTGTTGCTTTTATAGTCCTCTTTTACATAAGATGGACATGCATGATTGACTGCTTATCTTACCCTTAAAGGATTAGTTCAGTGGTCAAGCAAGACCATCTGATATGAAAGAGGACTTCAAAAGAAACAAAATGGTAAAGAAAGCATTCAAAAATTGTATTCCGTTAAGGAGATTTAAGTTTAGAATCATGTGTCAGTTACGTAGAAACAACTAAAATCAAACAAGTTGTGACATCACATCTTCAGATTCATCAAAGTGTATTATATCATATATTTTGCTGTATTTTTTGGCTTAAAAACCATATTGATATGACTGGCAAATACTAAATCAGAAACTAGAAAGGGTAGTAATAATTAACCACCTGAAGAATATTTAAATCAGTTTTCTTTGAAAAAGATAAAGAATTGTTAAGAAAGATGGGGTCCCAACCTTCCATAGACCTACACCAGTCATTTTTACACAGATAAGACAAACCTTTAAACATGAATATCTTCTTAATGGAATGAGATGTTGAAGTAGTTTCTTCCCCAATCTGTTTCAAGTCTTCTTTCACATAAAATAGACATGTTTGATGGCTTATCTTACCCTAAATCCCCCTAAAGTGCACATGTTTGATGGCTTATCTCACCATTAAATCCCCTTATTAAAAAGGAACATGTTTGACGGCTTATCTTCCCCCCTAAATCCCCCTAAAATGCACATATTTGACGGCTTATCTTAACCCTTAAATCCTCCTAAGAAAAATGCACATATTTGACGGCTTATCTTAACCCTTAAATCCCCCTAAAATGAATATGTTTGACAGCTTATCTTAACCCTTAAATTCCTCTAAAATGAACATGTTTTACAGCTTATCTTAACCCTTAAATCCCCCTAAAATGAATATGTTTGACGGCTTATCTTCCCCCCTAATTCCCCCTAAAATGCACATATTTGACGGCTTATCTTAACCCTTAAATTCCTCTAAAATGAACATGTTTGACAGCTTATTTTAACCCTTAAATCCCCCTAAAATGAATATGTTTGACGTCTTATTTTAGATATTGAAGTAGTTTATTCTCCAATCTGTTTCAAGTCTTTCACATAAAATAGACATGTTTGACGGCTTATCTTAACCCTTTAATTCCCTTAAAAGAAATATGTTCGACGGCTTATCTTCCCCTAAATCCCCTAAAATGCACATATTTGACGGCTTATCTTAACCCTTAAATCCCCCTAAGAAAAATGCACATATTTGACGGCTTATCTTAACCCTTAAATCCCCCTAAAATGAATATGTTTGACAGCTTATCTTAACCCTTAAATTCCTCTAAAATGAACATGTTTGACAGCTTATCTTAACCCTTAAATCCCCCTAAAATGAATATGTTTGATGGCTTATCTTCCCCCTAAATCCCCCTAAAATGCACATATTTGACGGCTTATCTTAACCCTTAAATTCCTCTAAAATGAACATGTTTGACAGCTTATCTTAACCCTTAAATCCCTCTAAAATGAATATGTTTGACGTCTTATTTTAGATATTGAAGTAGTTTATTTTCCAATCTGTTTCAAGTCTTTCACATAAAATAGACATGTTTGACGGCTTATCTTAAGCCTTTAATTCCCTTAAAAGGAACATGTTTGATGGCTTATCTTACCCTTAAATCCCCCTATTAAAAAGGAACATGTTTGACGGCTTATCTTACCCTTAAATCCCTCTAAAATGCACATGTTTGATGGCTTATCTCACCCTTAAATCTCCCTTTTAAAAAGGAACATGTTTGACGGCTTATCTTACCCTTAAATCCCCCTAAAATGCACATATTTGACGGCTTATCTTACCCTTAAATCCCCCTATTAAAAAGGAACATGTTTGACGGATTATCTTACCCTTAAATCCCCCTAAAATGCACATGTTTGACAGCTTATCTTACTTTTAAATCCCCCAACAGCATGGAGACAGGTTTGAGTTTTTGTGTCGGTGCTCCTTCTTGGAGATTTACAATGAGCAGATCTTTGACCTCATGGACACGACGTCACCAAATCTGCATCTCAGGGAGAATATGAAGAAGGGAGTGTTTGTGGCGGGTCTTACGGAGCAACCTGTCAGCTCTGCCCTTGATGCTTATAACGTGAGTACAGTCACATTTGGAATTCACACCATTCATTTGTCTGGCCACACATACTGAAAACAATGAACTTCCATCTATTTGTGTCATTTGAGAGAAACAATTTTGGAATGAAGGATCTCCATTCATCTGTGCCTCACAAATGGTTCATCAACCAGCAGTGGACATCTCTAATAAAACCTTAGTTGTTGAAAAAGGAATGTAAAATATATCTACCTACCTACATACCTACCATAAAATGGAGACTTCCTCTTAAACAAAACTTTAAACAAAACAATGCATTCAATTTCTTGACATTAATATCAATTAAAATTTGTTTGCCTGGCATGGACGAAACAGCTAATACAATGGACCCTCTTGCCTTGAAAAAGGCACAAACATTGGGAATTTAGGCACGAAGAGGCTTGCATATTCATGATTCACAAAAATGTGAAGATCACTTAACTGTTTTTTTGGTAGTTTTGTATGTAGTCTACTGTAGATGTAAGTATTATTACTTTTGTTTAGAAGAGCTATCAGGCTACATCAATCATTGTGATTTCATGATATGCCATATTTATGTGCATAACAAGAAAGTGGCATATTAAAGCAAACTTTTGTGAATCAAAATTATTTCTACTGCATTTATGAAAAAAGAAAACATTACAATATCAATTAAACACAATACTTTCTATTTGATTTGTTAACGTAGGTCCTGTCAGCAGGATGGATAAACAGACGTGTTGCTGCAACGTCCATGAACAGGGAGAGCTCCAGAAGTCATGCTGTTTTTACTGTTTCTATAGAAACGAAGGTTTGTTTTCAAGATTCCACTTTGATTGAAAGTTTGTTTTGATTTAGCTCTGATAATCATATTTTTTAAGATCCATTGACAGAAAAGAGGAAAACGTCAACAAAATTGTGCGGAAATGTGATTAACATGAAAACAGCAAAGATCATTGTCACGATCGTTTAAAAAATGAGCATTTTACAGCTTTTTTTAATACTTGTATTGTTTTGGTGTTAAATGTGCAAACTTTTATGCAAATTTTTGATTCATAAACATATCTATTGCCTAATGTAAATCTTTTAATCAGTTACTAAAATTGCTTAAAGGAGAATAGGTGATTCTGACAAAACGTTTCTTGATCTGAGACATACCCCCCATGATCTGAGTCATACCCCCCATGATCTGAGTCATACCCCCATAATCTGAGTCATACCCCTCATGATCTTAGTCATACTTTCCCCCAGTCAACATCTAGTCGGCAAACACCTATCTCATCATTTGTAAAAGATTAGATTAAGGATAGAAATATAAAGAATTACATACAATTTGAGCTATTATTTAAGGCCATCCCTAAAAAATTGTTCATTTGGAGTAACCCTACCTACCCAACAAAATTGCTACCTACTCAAATCATTTTTTTCTTTTATCTGAAATAATAGCACTTTAGTGTGTAAAAATATAAAAAAAACTTGAATTTGGACAAAAACAGCAAACGTTTTACTTTCCTAAAGACCCACTTTTTCAGAACAAGATGGGTTACTCAGGACAAAACAATTTCTTTAGTCTGGCCTTATTCATACAAAAGTACATTGATATTTTCAAAATCTAAATACTCGTCTAATTTAAAAAAAATTACGGTATTATTATTTTTCATAAATTGCACCAAATATTTTTGAATCTTATATCTTGTCCTAGTCAACATCGAAGTGCATATTCAATTGATTACCATGAAATTAAGATTTTTTCTTAAATTTTATGTCAATTTCTTGTTAATACTGTGATCTTGTTGGGAACACACCCATATATATAAGTTTCCCTTTTGGTAAATTCAAGAAAAACAAATTTTGTCAATTAACAAATTAATATTAGAATAAAAAACAATTCAAAATTGACTTACATGGTCTAGCGGTCACACGGCATCAGCTTGTCAAGCTAGAGGTCCAGTGTTCAATCCTGGGTAATTCTTCATTCACCAGGACTTCACAACTGGTTAATGAAATGACTGTGGACTGTCTCTTTATGTAAAATGTAAAATACTTATTAATCTACTTACCTATCTACCTTATTTTCACAGGAGAAGAAGGCATCTGTTTCAAAAGTCAAAGTGAGTCAGCTTCACCTTGTCGATCTGGCCGGGAGTGAACGGCAAAAAGACACAAAAACGGAAGGTGTACGGCTCAAAGAAGCAGGGAACATCAACAAATCCCTTTCTAATCTTGGAAATGTCATCATGGCCCTTGTCGACGTTGCACATGGAAAGAAACGACATATACCCTACAGGGACTCCAAACTTAGCTTTTTGCTCAGGGTAAGTTAACTCTGATTATTTTTCTAAAAACAATCAAACATGAAATATGCCTAGTCAGTGTTAGAGAGAGTCGTACTTGTATTCAAATGGCGGTGGGTTTGATTTCTGTTAAGAGTCCTGCGTTGTGTCCTTGAGGAAGACACTATCCATTCAGTGTAGTTGGTGTTAGAGAGTCGTACTTGTATTTAAACGGTAAATGGTGTGATTCCTGTTAGGAGTCCTGCGTTGTGTCCTTGGGGAAGACACTATCCATTCAGTGTAGTTGGTGTTAGAGAGTCGTACTTGTATTTAAACGGTAAATGGTGTGATTCCTGTTAGGAGTCCTGCGTTGTGTCCTTGGGGAAGACACCATCCATTCAGTGTAGTTGGTCTTAGAGAGTCGTACTTGTATTTAAACGGTAAATGGTGTGATTCCTGTTAGGAGTCCTGCGTTGTGTCCTTGGGGAAGACACCATCCATTCAGTGTAGTTGGTCTTAGAGAGTCGTACTTGTATTTAAACGGTAAATGGTGTGATTCCTGTTAGAGTCCTTATTTGTGTCCTTGGGAAGACACCATCCATTCAGTGTAGTTGGTCTTAGAGAGTCGACTTGTATTTAAACGGTAAATGGTGTGATTCCTGTTAGGAGTCCTGCGTTGTGTCCTTGGGGAAGACACCATCCATTCAGTGTAGTTGGTGTTAGAGAGTCGTACTTGTATTTAAACGGTAAATGGTGTGATTCCTGTTAAGAGTCCTGCGTTGTGTCCTTGAGGAAGACACCATCCATTCAGTGTAGTTGGTCTTAGAGAGTCGTACTTGTATTTAAACGGTAAATGGTGTGATTCCTGTTAGGAGTCCTGCGTTGTGTCCTTGGGGAAGACACTATCCATTCAGTGTAGTTGGTGTTAGAGAGTCGTACTTGTATTTAAACGGTAAATGGTGTGATTCCTGTTAGGAGTCCTGCGTTGTGTCCTTGGGGAAGACACCATCCATTCAGTGTAGTTGGTGTTAGAGAGTCGCACTTGTATTTAAACGGTAAATGGTGTGATTCCTGTTAGAGTCCTGCGTTGTGTCCTTGGGGAAGACACTATCCATTCAGTGTAGTTGGTCTTAGAGAGTCGTACTTGTATTTAAACGGTAAATGGTGTGATTCCTGTTAGGAGTCCTGCGTTGTGTCCTTGGGGAAGACACTATCCATTCAGTGTAGTTGGTGTTAGAGAGTCGTACTTGTATTTAAACGGTAAATGGTGTGATTCCTGTTAGAGTCCTGCGTTGTGTCCTTGGGGAAGACACCATCCATTCAGTGTAGTTGGTGTTCGTACTTGTATTTAAAGTAAATGGTGTGATTCCTGTTAGAGTCTTGGGGAAGACACTATCCATTCAGTGTACTTGTATTTAAACGGTAAATGGTGTGATTCCTGTTAGAGTCCTGCGTTGTGTCCTTGAGGAAGACACCATCCATTCAGTGTAGTTGGTCTTAGAGAGTCGTACTTGTATTTAAACGGTAAATGGTGTGATTCCTGTTAGGAGTCCTGCGTTGTGTCCTTGGGGAAGACACCATCCATTCAGTGTAGTTGGTGTTAGAGAGTCGTACTTGTATTTAAACGGTGGGGGGTTCGATTCCTGTCATGCATTGTGTCCTTGAGCAGGACACTTTATCCATTCAGCGTAGTTGGTGTTAAAGAGTCCTACTTGTATTCAGACGGTTGTGGATTTGATTCCTGTTAAGAGTCCTGTGTTGAGTCCTTAAGAAAGACACTATCCATTCAGTGTAGTCGGTGTTAGAGAGTCATTCATGTATTCATGTGGTTGTGGGTTTGATTCCTGTCACGAGTCATGCCTTGTGTCCTTGAGGAAGACACTATCCATTCAGTGTAGTTGGTGTGAGAGAGTCATTCATGTATTCAAATGGTTGTGGATTCGTTTCCTGTCATGCGTTGTGTGCTTGAGCAAAAAACTTTGTCTAATCAGTGTAGTCGGTGTTACAGTCATATATGTATTAAAACTGTGGTGGGTTCGTTTCCTGTCACGAGTCATGCATTGTGTCCTTTAGCAAGATACTTTGTCTATTCAGTGTAGTCGGTGTTACAGTCATATATGTATTCAAAATGTGATGGGTTCGTTTCCTGTCACGAGTCATGCGTTGTGTCCTTGAGCAAGATACTTTGATCCATTCAGCTGTAAATAAGTCCCAGCATGGAAAGTGCTTTAACCTGCAATGGTTCTTTTTCTTCCATTTTCAATTTCCAGGATGCTCTGGGCGGAAATTCCAAAACTTACATCATTGCTAACGTACATCCTGGGGCTAAGTGAGTATATTACTACTTTTTGTTCTTGGCTATATGGAAAACAAAGATCTATTTTGATCAAGCCGATTGGTCTTGAAAGAGATTATAAATTTCTTCTTCTTGCGGAAATCATTATCTATTGCCTTGGGTAGGATTGGTCATATTTACGTCCCCCACAACTACCTTTCTAAATACCACAGTGAATTTTTGTTTTAATTTTTTTAAGTCTGACATAATCCTTATACGACAGAATTAAAAATGATTAAAAATAACAAATCTTCCAACCAAGTTTCACAACTCAGAAAGCAATTTTGATTTTTTTTAGTAATAATAATAATATGTTGAATACAGTATATTTGGTGAACATTTTTGGCCAGGTGAGCAACCATGGAAGGAGTGGAGTGTCTTTGATAATGTTGAGCACTTTGACAATGGTAAGCACTTTGACGATGGTGAGCACTTTAATTATGGTGCGCACTTTGATAATGGTGAGCACTTTGACGACGTTGAGCACTTTGACAATGGTAAGCATTTTGACGATGGTGAGCACTTTGACGATGGTGAGCACTTTGACAATGGTAAGCCCTTTGACGATGGTAAGCACTTTGACAATGGTGAGCACTTTGACGATGGTGAGCACTTTGACAATGGTGCGCACTTTGACGATGGTGAGCACTTTGATGATGGTGCGCACTTTGATGATGGTGCGCACTTTGATGATGGTGAGCACTTTGCCGATGGTGAGCACTTTGACGATGGTGAGCACTATGACAATGGTGAGCACTTTGATGATGGTGAGCACTTTGCCGATGGTGAGCACTTTGACGATGGTGAGCACTATGACGATGGTGAGCACTATGACGATGGTGAGCACTTTGACGATGGTGAGCACTTTGACGATGGTGAGCACTTTGACGATGGTGAGCACTTTGACGATGGTGAGCACTTTGACGATGGTGAGCACTTTGATGATGGTGAGCACTTTGACGATGGTGAGCACTTTGACGATGGTGAGCACTTTGATGATGGTGAGCACTTTGATAATGGTGAGCACTTTGACGAAGGTGAGCACTTTGACGATGGTGAGCACTTTGACGATGGTGAGCACTTTGACAATGGTGAGCACTTTGAAAATAGTAAGCACCTTGACAATGGTAAGCACGTTGACGATGGTAAGCACTTTGACGATGGTGAGCACTTTGATGATGGTGAGCACTTCGACAGAGAGGACCATCTTTGGCAGTGTTTGATATCTATGTCAGGGCAAGGCATCCTAGGGAGGGATTTTAGGCTACTCAAAGATTAAATTATTAAATCATTCTGTTCTTCATTTTTGTCACAGGTGTTTTGGTGAAACCCTATCAACTTTGAACTTTGCCAAACAGGCAAAGATGATCAAGAATAAGGTATGTGATTGATAATCTTGTATTTAAAATGTAAACTTTTCACATTTTTGGTAAACATGCGTAGCTAATGCGAACCTATGTAATGACGATTTCGTCCATTTGTTCGGCTGGCTGTCCACAGTTTTTCCTGAGATTTTCTCAGAAATGTTAAAGTTTATGGGAATTCCTCAGAAAATGTTAAAGTTTCTTCAAAGTTTCTCAGAACAAGTTAAAAGTTTCTTTAGATATCCTTATGGAAGGTTAGAATTTCCTTACAAAATGTTAAAGTTTTTCAGAGACACTTGAGACAGATTAAAGACTAGTTTCCTTAAAAAGTCTACGAAACATTTGATATTTTCTTAGAAGATAACTGTAAAATGATATACCTTTCCAATATTCTTCAGAGAACCTCAAGTGTCTCTCTCGTAGCACAGGAGATTTAAAATCCTTAAAATTCTTCAAAATAATTTGGACACCAACAGTTGTATTAGGTGTGATTATTAAACTCTGCCTTTATTATTGTGCGCATTTTGCATAAAGTTGCTACAGTATATGAACTGACCAGACTTTTTTATTTAGTATGCTCAGTCAAGGAGTGTGACAGGATGTGACTGCATATGGATTTAGGGAGGGATGCCATGTGGGACATGGATGGGGGCCATGTGGGACATAGATGGGGGCCATGTGGGACATAGATGGGGGCCATGCTGGACATAGATGGGGCCATGCTGGACATATGAATAATATATACCATGTGGTATACACCAAGGGCTATATCAGGCATATTTATTTGACTGCCTTTTTTTTCTTATTCAACAGGTCATTTGCATATAAGTTATATGAACTGACACTTTGATACATAGTATGCTCAATCAGGGACTGATAGCTAGGATGAGACTTCTTATGGAGCCTATGGGATGTCATGTGGGACATGGGGTTGGATGCCATGTGGGACATGGGGTGGGATGCCATGTGAAACAGGGTGGAATGCCATTTGGGACATGGTGGGATGCCACGAGTAACAGTGGGACATAGGTTGGGGTGCCATGTGTGACATAGGATAGGAGGCTATGTGGGACATAGGGTAGGAGGCCATGGGGACATGGGATGTGATGCCATGTGGGACATAAAGTAGGATGTCATTGAGACATTAGGAGGGATATCATGTGGATCATATGGTGGGACATCAGGTGGGAAGCCACTGATGCGGGACACAGGGAGGAATGCCATGTGGGACTTAAGGAGGGATGTCTTGTGGTACATATGGTTGGATTAATGTGGGACATACATGTAGGATGGGATCCATGTGGGACATTGGGTGGGATGCCATGTGGGTCATAAGGCCGGATGCCATGTGGGACATGGTGGAATGCCATGTGGGACATATGGTGTAATGCCATGTGGAACATACTGTACGGTGGAATACCATGTGGGGGATATGGTGGAATGCCATGTGGAAGATATGGTGGAATGCCACATGGGATGAGATGTCATGTGGGTCATGGGGTGGGATGTCATGTGGGTCATGGGGTGGGATGCCATGTGGGAGATATGGTGGAATGCCATGTGGGACAAGGGATAGGATGGGATGCCATGTGGGACATGGGATGCCATGTGGGACATGGGATGCCATGTGGGACATGGGATGCCATGTGGGACTTAAAAGTAAATAATTCTTGTTTTTCTATGAGATATTATTTTGAATTGGATTCAAAAGTTCAATATTTGGTAGATTGATAGGGAGCTTGTGAGTGTAACATTTGTAGTAATGTTTAGGTAGTAAATGGGCAAGAACGTTTGAGACGTAGGCCTAATGCCTTTACTTTTCAATGTTGCCAACAAAACATGGTTATGCCTCATATAAACAAAGACATGATCATCTTCCTTACATGGTCCATCCCACTCGTAACTACAGTGCTAGCAAGGTTTTACAAATCACCAAGACAAAATGCTTGCCCATCAGGTGGTGACCATAAACCTTTCACTTGTCCGCTAGCTACCTGAGACAAATTTTACATGTTCGAGAGTACAACAAAAACTAATTTTTAGCATTGTTTAAGGCTTCACAGCTGAAATTTTTCATGTGTGCAAAGGGCATTTGCTAAGTTCATCTGTGCTTGCCCACATTGTACAGAATACAATTGTACTCATCTCGGGTGGCCAGGCAGCAAATTGTTTTTCCTGTCATTACTGTATTTAAATTTTGATTGGTTCATTATATAGTTTTGATATTCCTGTAACGATAGGAATGTTACTTACATATGAAGCTAGGTGAGAGTCTGGAGGTACAATGGCAGAGCTGTTAAAAATTTGAGGTTCAGCAAAAAAACGGTATTATTTGGGAAAGTACTGTTCCGTGGAACAGTGGTGCTACCCCTGCTCTGTATTCACTGTCTTGTTCCTGTCTGTTTGTCCAGGCCATTGTTAATGAAAACACTGAGGGTAACGTAATACATCTTCAGGCTGAAATCAAAAGGTTAAGGGAGGAGTTGGAGACATTTAGAAGAAACCCACAAGAAATGATCATAGGTGAGTTGAAGATCTGCCCAAGATCTTTTTCTACATATTTTTTCTTCAAATTCAGTATTTGATAACTTGAGGTTGAGCTATGTAAATCATTGTTTGTCCGCATGGATAGAAGCTAGGGTGCGGGATTGATACCCAAGGTAAGCCCAACTCATCCACCGATATCTTGTGACTCACATGCTTTATAGAACTAGTTCAGGAGTCAAGCAAGTACATCTTACATGAAAGAAGAATTCAAAAGAAACAAAATTGAACAGAATTGTAACCATTCAAAAATCTTGTTGCGTTAAGGAGATATTTAAATTTAAAGTTTGATATGATATGTGTAGAAATGACTGAAATCAGACTAGTTGTGACATCACAGCCTCAGATTCCTCAAAAGTCTTGTATTATTATATGAATTCTATAATATTTTGTATTGTGTTTTTGTGGCTTAAAAACCAGTGGATATGTCAGGAAAGTAGTAAAACAGAATCAAGTACAGTAAGGTAATTATAATTTATCACTTGAAGAAAGTTAGAGGAAAAATAATTCATTTAAATAATAAACACTTAAATAAATGTTCTTTAAGATGTATTAACAATTGTTAAGAATGTGAGGATAAGGGCACCAGCCTTAGTAGACTTACCACACCAGTCATTTTTACACAGATAGGACAGAGCTTTAAACTTGAATATTTCCTTAACAGAATACCATTTTTGAATGATTTTTTTTACCACTTTGTTTCTTTTGAAGTCCCTCTTTCATATAATAAACTTGGTATGATATAATTTCTTGGTTAACCTTACCTTAGCTATTATCTTCATGCCTGGTGGCACAATGTTAACCCTGTCCCTTTTCTTTTTGAAAATTAAACAATCAAATTTTTCTTTTGAAATAAATATTACAGAATCACTCTCATCAACAAATGCCACTTAGATTCATTCCGATTGCCATAGATTTACCATGGACGGCTGACACCTTTTACTCAATTATATTCTAGTATTACTACATTTGTCAATTATATAACATGATCAATGTTGATATGTTGAAGTTTAGAACTTTGTCATCAGTTGCAGCCAAGTTCCTGCAAAGTGTTATGACCAATGATTTTAAAACAAAAGTACTTACATGAGATAATAGGGAGCTATTTACTCTAGGGCATGGCAGATTTGCAGATTTTCCTGAAAAATTAGGCATACAAATTAGAAAATGTTGTAAAAAAGGCTTAAGTTTTAATCAAGTTTTTTTCTACAGGATTAGTGATCAAGCAAATTTATCTTGTATAAAAGAGGACTTTAATAGAAACAAAATGGTGAAGAAAGTACTTTCATATCTTATTTCCTTAAGGAGATAATTCAAGATTAAAGCTCTGTTGTATCTGCATAGAAATGACTGGTGTATTAAGTCTACAATAGAAGGTTGGCGCCTTTATCCTTCATTAACAATTGTTAATGCCTTAATGTTTTTTAATTTTTATAAGTTTATTACAATTTCAATTATTTTTCTTCAAAATTTCTTCAGGTGGTATATTATAATTACCCATACTAGATTCTGTTCGACTAATTTTCTAAATTATTCAATGGTTTGTAAGCAACAAAAACATAGGACAAAGTATGATAGAATACATAAAGACTTTGAGGAATCTGAGGATGTGATGTAACAACTAGTCTTAATTCAGTTGTTTCTACACAAATGATACCAAACTTTAAACTTAAATAACTCCTCAATGGAATAAGATTTTGGAATAATTTCTTTACCATTTTTTATATATATATATTTTTTTTTAAAGTTTTCTTTCATAAAAGATTGCCTTGTTTGACCACTGAAGTAATCCTTTTAACAGTTTAACAAATGTTGTCTCTGTGTGTTACCAGTTTTACTTTCATCTGTTTCCGCCATCTTTTCGATTATCTTTGTTTTATATATGTAAGAAAATTTTCACTTGGCTACATGTTTTGTTTTATGGCAGATATTCCATCAAATGAGCAAGATAAAAGGTGGAGGCAGAATTTCTTTGAAGCCATGATGCTTCGTGAAGTAGCAAACAAGGAGAAGAAGGTAGGGGAATACTTTTCAAAGTACTTTTGGAAATTCTAGTTGAAGGTGTCATCGCATTGCGGGTACTCCTCCTTGGAATAACCTTAATCCTGTTATTAAGAAAGCTAAATATATTTTCTCCAGAAATAAACTACTTGTCTCCAAATATTAGCCATTTCAGGGGTAGATATGTTGGGGTGTCGGGTGGGGAAAGGGAGGGGTGTCGGGTTGGGAAAGGGAGGGTTGTCGGGTTGGGAAAGGGAGGAAGGTTAATTAATCTTACAGATTTGTGTTAAGCCTTTTTGTAGTATTCATATTTGTATTAACAAACAAGTTGTATATATTTTGTTATTAATTATTATTCTAATTATTAATTCTTCCTCAAACACCATCAACTTCTTTCGCAACAACAACCTTCTCCACCACATCCCCCCAACTCCCCCTTCTTTCTACACCTAACCGTATTTGCCTCCTTTTTTTTCCTCTTTCTGTTTTTTTCCATTTTCTCCCTTACAAACCTTCCTTTCCTCACTATCTTAAATCTTACACTATAATTTATTAAGACCCTATTGGCACATTTGACTCTGACTGTTGTCAAGTAATTCTTATCATCATTTATATAATTGTTATTAACTTGTAAAGGTGACCTGCTTTGTCACGGTCCAATCATTTGCTTTATCAGGCTTTTTACTTAATTCAATTGTATACTCTGTGTTATTATATTATAATGAAAGAGCCAAATATTTGTATATATGTAATTCATAAATTAAGCTAATCATTTTAAGAACATCTTTCCCTTCAGAATTTTCCTTTGGGGCTCAGTGAGCTGCCCTTAAAGAAATGTGGTGGCGGATTAATAAATCCGAGTTGTGCTTGGGGATAAATAAGCCCAGTTGATTAAAATGAAGGACATCAAGCATATTTTCATGACTGACAAGGTCTGAAAGTTGTCCAAAGAGCTATTTTGATGAATTATTTTTTGCTAAATTCATGATTTTGAAGAGGATGCTAATGTTATTAGTCCTTTTGTTTCAACTTATTAGTCCTTTTGTTTTATTTTATTTTATTTTATTTTATTTTATTTTATTTTATTTTATTTTATTTCATTTTTTTAAGTTGTAACTATTTGTACTCTTCTATACAAAAGTTTTTATTGACCACTATTAAATATCTTATTTACTTTAATCTTGTTTTAGTCATAAGTTAGTTTGTTGTGGTTATTAAATTTGCTTTGGTTGTTAGTTTTAATTTTGATATTTGATATATTTTTTGTTGTTATTTGTACAACGCCATAGATTATGTTTTGTTACATATTATTGTGCGCTTTATAAGTGTATTAATAATAATAACTTGACTGTTTTGTCTTTGTGATTTCAAGTGTGAACCACTGTACAATCATTTATCTCCCAGGAACTCTCTCAAAGAATCGGCAGGCTAGAACAATTGCTGCGTAAGAAGGAGGGTCACATCCAGTCCAATAAGATGGTCATTCGGCTTCGCACCTCAGAAATTGAGAGGCTAAAGCAGGGGATGATTTTAGAGCAGAACGAGGAAGTGGTAAGATGTCTGCTAAGAAGTTGTAGGACTGGGGTAGTGTTGGCACTTGGATTTGAACTTTGGGGGGTTCTCTCCTCGATCACCCCCCCCCCCCCACTCCCCTCATATTTTCATTTTGGTGGGACTGTGGTAAACTTCAATACTTAGGTACTGTATGCTTACTTAATTTCCTTTGTGAGTATTCCCCTACCCAAATAATTTTTTGGGGTGAGGGGTTTAATATTTTTTGCTGCAAGCCCACGTTTTATTGTGAACACTTGACTGGGGAGGTACTTTGCTTTCAATGGATTATGCTACTCCCAAGTCATACTTTGTTAAAAGAAAAAAGGTCCCTTGGATTTGCTACACAAGGGTTGAGAGATTTCCCCATTAAGGTCTGACTCATAAAGAAGTTGATATCAGTACATGCCTTACAGTCAGGCATAACTAGCTTTCACAAGCCTGCTATTTTCATAGGCAAAATCCAACTTTCCTACCCTTCAGCTTTATCCTTCTCACCCATATTCCACGGTCTGATGCTCTTTCACTCAAGCCTAAATGTTCTTGGTGTCACTTCTTCTTTAACCCAGAAAGCCAAAAAAAGAAAAGCACTTTTTGCTTTGTTAAAAGACAAGATCTATTCAGGACTCAATGCTCTTTCACTCGTAACCGAGTATGAATATTCCCTGTGTCACTTCACTTTTAACTCGGAAAGCAAAAAACGATTTTTTTCTGTTTAAAGAATTGCTCTTTTCAGGATTTTATGCTCTTTCACTCAAGAATAAATATCACTACACCTTTAAGTCGGAAAGCAAAAAAAAAAAAAAGGTTTGGGTCTGTTTAAAGAATTGCATTATTCAGGATTTAATGCTCTTTCACTCAAGAAAATAAATATTCTCGGAATAAACTCAGAAATAAAAAAAATTATATAAAAAATTACCTTAGTTAAAGACACTCTTTTCCAGATTCAATGTTCATTCACTCAAGCATACAATTTTTAGTTGTCAGTGCACCTTTAAATCAAACTCCTTTCAATTTAGGCTTCTTTAAAGCAAGAGATTGTGGAGTTGAGGAAGCAAGTGGAGTTAAATCCAACACTTGGGATGTACGCCATGCAGAATGCTAACCTGCGAGAGGAAATTGAGAGACTTAAAGCCCTAAAGGTGGTGAGGAATGGTGCAAGTTATAACACCGAGGTGCAGACAAGACTTGAGAAAGCTTTTATGGATTTGAGAGATACCGTAAAAGGTGGGTACAAAATCACTTGTTAATTGGGATGGGTTTGGACAGTTACAAAATGACATTGTAGTGATGAGGTGTAGTTATTAAAGCTACCACGATGATCAAGATATTGTCAGTGAAACTTTGATTTGATGATATCAGCATTATTATTCATTATTGATATTATCAGATAAAGAATTTTACAGGGAATTCAAGATTTATAATATAATTGTCAAATTCTGTATAATTTATTTCATCCCAGGCATATGAGACTTGGCTATTTAGCTAATTTCACCTACTTTCCCAGCTAATTTCACTTACTTTCCAAGCTAATTTCACCTATTTTCAAAGCTAATTTTACCTATTTTCTGCATAATTGAATATACTTAGCTGATTTTGATGAGAAAATTGATCAATTTCAGCATGTGAGACTTCAGCTATTTAGCTGATGGCAGCTATTTTCCAAGCTAATTTCACCTATTTTTTGAATAATTAAAAATACTGAGCTATTTTAATGAGAAAATTGTTTAATTTTAGCATGTGAGACTTCAGCTATTTAGCTGATTGCAGCTATTTTCCAAGCTAATTTCACCTATTTTCTGCATAATTGACAATACTTAGCTATTTTGATGAGAAAATTGATTAATTTCAGCTACTTTTATAAATCATCACTCACATGTCTGCATGCATAAACACAAAGAAAATTAAGATTTATAATAAGAGTGTTTTTTTTTAATTCAAAATCTCGATACTATAGAAAACA
Organism: Chiridota heheva; assembly: GCA_020152595.1. Taxonomy (NCBI): domain Eukaryota; kingdom Metazoa; phylum Echinodermata; class Holothuroidea; order Apodida; family Chiridotidae; genus Chiridota; species Chiridota heheva. The sequence goes on from JAIGNY010004608.1 coordinate 1,563,979, forward strand.
ACAAAAAAGTGGAATTTGATTAACATGACTTGTCCTTCTCCTTAAAAATTTGTTCCAGCAAATAATAACCACAAACTTACTGTAGCAAATAATGAGGCTACTTATCTTAATTGAAATAACCACTCAACCACACAATAAGGACTTCATCCATTGCTTTATGATACTCAACACCAACATCCACTACAACTCAGGGCCAACAGGAGAACAAATACAATGGAGCCATTGATAAGGGAAATTTAACCCTAATTACTTGTGGTTTTCAGAATGAAGAAAATAAAGAGGAAAAGTCTGACCAGATCTGCTTATTTATCAGGTCAGTGCTGACTGTTTGAAACTTTAAGGAGCAGAACAACTAATGAGTAATCATCAAAATAAAAGTTCCACGTGATAATATTTACAATAAGATAAATTGCTCAAGATATCATGATATCATAATGCATAACTATGGTGATATCAATATCCAGGTGGATGATGTCGTGGCATCCCTTATAATTATTGCCATTCAAACATATTTTTATGGAATGTTTGTGTTGCAAGAAAGGGTGGACAGCTCAAAATCTTGATGAAATATTCTTGGAATTTCTTCGCTAAAATTCAATTGTTTCAAAAGAGAATGTCTATTCCACTCTCAACGGGATTTACTGCTATTTTCCTTTATTTTTGTGACTTATTCAATGACCTTGTCAACTTTGAAAGATAGATTTAAACATTGATTTTATAGCGCCATTTGCCAGGGCCTTAAATCGCTGGACCCAATTAGCCACCTGATAAGTTCTCTTGCAGACAGAAAATCAGCTCAAAACTTGGTCTTGATTGGACCAGAATAGGACAGGACGGGAAGTGAATGAACACTACGTTTTCACATTTCTTTTCTCGGATAGTGTTTAGAGAACCAGGCAGGGGGTGATTGTCCTACTATCGGGACCAGTGGCCTAACATCCCCTGTGATGGACAGCGAGTGCCATTCAACCAACCATTGCAACTTCTCTCAACAGCTGAATGGGGAGAGCAGAAGCGGCAAATGACGTACTTCTGCTCTGATATTCGGCATATCTGTCTGCATAACTGGAAAAACTGGTTAGACGTGACGAAGGCTTGAACCTAGTACCTCTAGCATCTCAGTTGCGTGCTCTGCCAACTAAGCTACCTACTCCATGTTTATTTTCAATAGTAATAAAATGGTGAACCATTATTGGCCATTAGTTAATCATTAATTATTGGAAATATGGAACTAAAATAAAAATCACAATGTTGGCTGTTTTGGAAACATTTCATTTATTTGTTTCACATCTTACATTCACAGCAATTTCATTTTCAGGCAAATTGTACAATGTGTGAAATGTTCCCAGAAAGCCCAAAGGGTTTCGCATTGTAGATTGATTAAAAATGAATGGAGGAAAATAAAATATGGGAAGGAAAATTAAAGCTTGAGAAATAAATATAGAAACACATTATTTTGATAATTTACTGCACAATATGGCTGTCACTCTATGGGTAACTGGGATATCGCGTTTATCATGGATATAAATATCATATTGCGATATCGTATTGCGATATCCATGTTATGATTATTAATTTTCAAAAACTGCTTTGGTTTCCAGCAAGCAGATCTCATTTATCCCATATATAGATAGATCATTTCTCAAGCTTCGTTTTCCTTCCCTAATTTTGATAAGCGATCATATACCCATATATAAAGTGCAGTAAATGATCAGAATAATGTGTTTCATTCATTTCTCAAGCTTTGTTTTCTTTACCCTATTTTATTTTTCTCCTCAAATCTAAGGAAAGGAAGCATAAAATAATCAGATTTACTGCAAATATTCAGTTCAATTCTCATTCATTTCAAATGTTTCTAAAATTCTGTTTCACAAATTTGCTTTGATATACAGTCTTCATGTGAAAATGGTATATCACGATATTTACTTCAAATTATACCTTACCTGCCATGCTATAAATATGCAATCTGGTCACATGACCTGATTCTAACGCACTTCTAACCGACCTTAAAAACGTATTTTTGATATCATGGAGAGAAAAACATCACTTTTTCGTGATAATCAACACATCATGACTGCACAATGTCATTCACTTATACTGCTATTGTGTGTGATTCATAAGAAGGACTCCTTTGTTCTTCTGTAGGATGTAAGTGTTGAAGATGTATTGATAATGATTCCCCTTTTGTTTCCTGTCAAGATCACACATTGGTTGACGTCAGCACACCCAAAGCGAATGACCCAGAGGCATTTACAGGCTCCCTGCAAAGGTTTCAAGATCAAATTCAAAAACTTCAAAAGGAGCTAGATGAGGTGAGTGTCTAATTTTCTTTTTATTTGGTGTGACCAAAATGAAATTTCCTCTTTCCTCGAACCATGATTGATGACCAATTAAAAAACAAACTATGGATTTAGACACTACTGATGTTTTGCCTTTGATTAGCTCTATAGAATTCTACATTATGAAAATTAAGATGGATTTCAGTGCACACAAACTTACTACTTAGGCCTTGTCACACTTCCCCCAACCCCGCTGCAGCAATTGCCACTGCACCCTCACAATCCATCACATTCTCATTGCTTGCCCCCTGTACAACCTTCCCAGAGCTTCCCTCGCTCCCCACAACTCAATTGCTGAGTTCTTCCAGAAAAATCCCTTGGATAAAATTATCTCCTTCCGTTATCATGCTTTCTTCTACAACCATATTTAATTCTCCTCTTCCACCCCCTCTCTACTTTGTTTTTGTTTCACCCATGCACCTCCTCTCTCGATTACAGCTTTCTAACTTTCTGTTCTTGAATTTCTCTCATTCTCCCCCTGTTTCCTTCCCTTCCTACCTCTAGAATGATCTGACCTCTCAGGCACAATTTGACTCTCGTTGTCATGGTGACGTTAAACCCATATCAAACAAACATAGAACATCGACTGCTTCTTTCCATTTCACACGGTTCTGGGCTACGTTCTCAATCACACTCCATGAAGCTGCTTTTTCTTCTCTTTGTGTGCAATCAATATTTGTCTCTAACATCCAACACCCCTCTCTACATAGTTGCAACCGCAGGGAAGACATCATTGTCACTCGCATTTGCCACTCCTCTCTTACTCACTCCCATCTCTTATCCAGCTCCCTTGCCCCACTTGCAACATCGATCTCTCCATCAAGCATATTTTCTTAACCTGTCTCCTCTACTAGAACCCCAGATCTCTACTCTTCTCAATTTCGGACCTATGCAAAAACAATTCTTCCTCAAACATCATTAACAGCAACCTCTTTCACCACATATAATTTCCTCCCCTTCCACACCCCTTTCTTTTTACCTAACTTTTTCTCCCACATTCAGCTTTTCCCCTTTATCTCCCTTACAAACCTTCCTTCTCCTCACTATCCTTACTCTTACACCATTATTTATTAACACCCTCTTGGCACATTTGACTCTGACTGTCACGGTGCCGTTAAACATCGACAAACCAAACCTAACATGTTGGGCAGTAACAAGATTATGGTAATCATCAAGTTCCAAAAAATCTGACGATTTGATATATAAAACTAAAAACAAATCTCGGAAAATTTCTTTCCTTGCTATTTCTTTCCTTTTTCTCCTTCAGTCAAAGCTCGAATGTTCGGAGCAAAAAGAGGTTTCCAAGAAGAAGCAGATTGAGATGGAAGCAGATCTTGAGTCTTCCAAGACTCTGACAATGGATCTTCAGAAAGCGCTGGAAGGTTTTAAAGTTAAGATGCGACTGGAGCAGGATGCTAGGAATGACATGACTATGCAAGCTATCAAGGTAAGGTTTCTTTTGGTACACACTGCAGACTGATCAGGCCTGGACAAATACAGTTGCCAGCTCGCCATTTACAATTTACTAATGGCAAGTGATGGTCAAGTGGTACTCGCCAGGTTGGCGAGCCAGTAGAAATAAAAAGAAATTCAATGTACGAAAGAGGTTCAAGCTAGACTCTTGATTCAGTCAACATATCAATGTTTGTTTTTTTCTTTCTGCTTTTACCCTTTATCTCCCTTACAAACCTTCCATCTCCTCACTATCTTATCTCTTACACCATTATTTATTAACACCTTGACACATTCGACTCTGATTGTCGTGGTGCCGTTAAACATCAGCAAACCAAACCAGCCTCTTTTCCCTTATAATCAATGTCAAAGATCAATGTCACATTAGGAGAGTTACAGGATTAGTTCAGGGGTCAAGCAAGTTTATATTATTTGAAAAAAGACTTTAAAAGAAATGAAATAGTGAAGAAAAAAAGAAATAAAATAGTGAAGAAAGCTATCAATTTTTTTAAATTTTGTTAAGAAGAATTCTCAGTTTAAAGTTTGGCATCCTTTGAGTTGAAAAGACACAATTCAGACAAGTTGTGATGTCATAGCCTCAGATTCAAAGTCTTTATGTATTTTATCATATTTTGTCCTGTGATTTTGTGGCCCAAATACCATGGGATCTATCAAAAAGAAAATAGTAAAACTGAATCTAGGAAGGGTATTTATAAATATATCACCTGAATGAAATTTGAGCAAAAATAATTTAGATAGTGAAAAATTCAATATACTTTCTTTAAATTACACTAACAATTAAGAATGTGAGGATGAAGATGCCAACTTTCCATAGTAGACTTACTGCACCAGTCATTTCTACACAGATAAGACGGAGCTTGAAACTTGAATATCTCCTTAACGGAACAAGATTTTTGAATGCTTTCTTTACCATTTTGTTTCTTTTGAAGTCCTGTTTCATATAAGATAAACGTGCTTGACCACTGAACTAATTCTTTAAATAGCTGAAGCTGTAAAAACCTGAATGCCCGGATTATTTTGCAGCAGATACAAGCAGAAACACATTCAAAAATGAACTACGTACTTTAAGTTATACCTTACCTTCTATGCCATAAATATGCATTTGGGTCTCAAGAGACCTGAATATAATTATAGCATAGAAAGTAAGTATAACTCTCGTAAATAACCCCGCTAACAAGTGGGCTGAATTTATAGCATAGAAGGCAAGTATAACTCTCGTAAATATCCCCGCTAACAAGTGGGGTGAATTAATATCATAGAAGGTAAGTATTACTCTCGTAAATAACCCCGCCAACAAGTGGGCTGAATTTATAGCATAGAAGGCAAGTATAACTCTCATAAATATCCCCGCTAACAAGTGGGGTGAATTAATATCATAGAAGGTAAGTATTACTCTCGTAAATAACCCCGCCAACAAGTGGGCTGAATTTATAGCATAGAAGGTAAGTATAACTCTCGTAAATATCCCCGCTAACAAGTGGGGTGAATTAATATCATAGAAGGTAAGTATTACTCTCGTAAATAAACCTGCTAACAAGTGGGCTGAATTTACTTCAAGTTATACCTTACCTTCCATGCTATAATATGCAATCTGGTCACGACCTGATTCTAACGCACTTCTAACCGAACCTAAAAACGCAGTAACCAGCCAAGCCCTGACCTCCATAATACCTCTGTACCACCTCACTCTTTTTCAGTAGCGTTTGTTTCACAACATCGCTGAAAACTGGTCACTTTTATTTTATTTTTAATTAACCTTTCTAACTCTTTTCTCTTGGCAGCTTCTACCTGAAGGGTTTTTACGCTGCCTGTTCTCATCTGGCTCGCCTTTTCAAGTCTTCGAGAGAAGGGTGAGATAGCCATGGGTCCGAGATTTCTTGGCCCGACCTACACGACTTTACCCGTGTAGCCTACACTTAGGATAGCGGGTTTTGTCTCCATTCGTACATAGCGAGTGGCTGAATTCGAGCGTCCTACTCTCGTGGTGGGTGTTTTAGGTCCTAGAGCACAGGTTGTGCCTGTCTGGGGACCTCTCGCCCGGGAATTAGTCTTTTTCTCCCTTAGCCCCACCCGCCTCGAGGTGACCTAGCGTTATACTATGTATAGTGTTTAACACGTTAGGATATTTCAGTACACCTTCGTATGCATTAGGCCAATTTCCTTTTTGATTTTGGCGCATGCGCATTGGGTCTTAGTCACCGCTGGGTAAATGTGGGTAAGCCCTGTAACAACTCTAGGGAGCTACAGTTGTTACTAGCGAGCTTATTTTCGTTTTCACGTTAGCAGCATATGAATATTTTATTTTTCTCACACAGTTTGGAGATAAAATATTTAATTTTCAGGATTGAACTTGGGGTGTCGGAGAGCCGTGGGTGGGTCTCTCCGACGACCTAATTACAGGGAAAATAATCTTTCCTTTTTATCTTTACAGACCTCAAGTACACAGTGGTTGGTGTTTCCCACGCTACCCCAGCGCTAGTAAAGTCATTACGTTGGATGCGTTTTTCGGGTTTCTAAAGTTTTTCAGATAGAAAATTTTTGGTTTTAATTTTTTTCTGTTAAAGCAAGTGTTGTTGTTCTGTTTAGAATGCTATGCCTCGTCTCTCTTTAGCGTGTCCGTAAGATCATAGTTACTTTGCGTGTTTAGGTTTATGCGCTTGGACTTACGTTCTTCTCTTAAGAAATTTATTTTTCAGCAAAAATTTTTCTGTTTAAGAGAGTTTTGGTGTTCTGTTTAGACTGCTAGGCCTCGTCTCTCTTTAGCGTGTCCGTAAGTTCATACTTACTTTGCCGTATTTGTGTATGTACGCATGGATATATGTTCTTCTCTTTTCAGATATATAAAAGAGATTCACTGAGAAGGTTACGCTCTTAGAGGCGTTGCGCCCAGAGCGGTAACGTAAGAGAGAGAGAGAGAGATATCCTCTTAGGGGCGTTACGAACGTCGCCTAAGTTGTAAACACGGTTCCAAACGGTTCCATTGGACAGTCCCTGTCGACTCCACAACCCTTGTAAGGCGCTGCGTGCGGTTGTTGTGAGTTCAGGGACAGTTCCATAAGGTTCCGGAGTCCATACGGTTCGCGGCCCGTAAAAAGTTACGGCTTAACGGTTCCATTGGACGGTTCCGTAAGGTAAGTGAGAGAGAGAGAGAGAGAACCTCTTAGGGGCGTTAGCTAACGCGTCGCCTAAGTTGTAAACACGGTTCCAAGCGGTTCCATTGGACAGTCCCTGTCGACTCCACAACCCTTGCAACGACTGCGCGCCGGTTGTTGTGAGTTCAGGGACAGTTCCATAAGGTTCGGAGTCCATACGGTTCGCGCCCGTAAAAAGTTACGGGTGAGCGGTTCCATTGGCGGTTCCGTGAGTCCATAAGGTTCCGCGGCCCGTTGTTACGGGGCGAGCGGTTCCATTGGACGGTTCCATACGGTTCCGCGGCCCGTTGTTACGGGCTTAACGGTTCCATTGGGCGGTTCCATACGGTTCCGCGGCCCGTTGTTACGGTAACAGTTCCATTGGGCCCGGTTCCATACGGTTCGCGGCCCGTTATTACGGGGCTTAACGGGTTCCATTGGCCGGTTCCATACGGTTCCGCGGCCCGTTGTTACGGGCGAACGGTTCCATTGGGCGGTTCCATACGGTTCCGCGGCCCGTTATTCGGGCGGGCGGTTCCATTGGGCGGTTCCATACGGTTCCGCGGCCCGTTACGGGCGGGCGGTTCCATTGGGCGGTTCCGCGGCCCGTTATTACGGGCGGGCGGTTCCATTGGGCGGTCCCGTGCACGGTTCCGCGGCCCGTTGTTACAGGGCGGCGGTTCCATACGGTTCCGTTGGACCATCCCTGGCGGTTCCGCAGCCCTATGTGCGGGCATTGTGCGGTTCGGGGCGGATCCATACGGTTCCGGGATCCATACGGTTCCAGCGGCCCGTTGTTACGGGCGGACGGTTCCGTGGTCCATACTGTTCCAGCGGCCCGTTATTACGAAGGGGACGGTTCCATTGGCGGTTCCGTGATCCATACGGTTCCGCGGCCTGTTATTCTGGGCGGGCGGTTCCGCGGCCCGTTGTTACGAGGCGGGCGGGCGGTTCCGCGGCCCGTTATTCTGGGCGGAGCGGTTCCATACGGTTCCAGCGGCCTGTTGTTACGGGCGGGCGGTTCCATTGAGGCGGTTCAGCGGCCCGTGTTTACACGGGTCCGTATTTAACGGGTTCACGACATCGCATGCGGTTTAATCGATTATCGCCCACTAGCTACGTGGTCAGGTGACAGGTGACATTCTTGACAAGAAGTATAGCATTGACAGTTATTTTTCTTCTTGGTCCTGTAGCCATTAGCTCACGCGCAGTTCCACGGCTCGTGTGAACGCATAATTAAGACTGTCTCGTTGAGCGTTACAAGTTCCGTATTTATTTTCACCAGTATCATGGACATGAAGGACAGGTCCCAGTGTCGATGTTTTACACACCCAGGATGTCTCGTGATGCGAGCGTGCAAACGCTTCTTTAAATTACGCTCGGTGACATCCATCTCACGTGTTCGCGTGCAGATTATGCTGCGAGTCATATCCCCGTACTCTTTGCAGCGATTGGGATCTAGCGGCGTGGTCGGAGCACAGACTCCACCGCGACCGGTACTTTCAAAGAGCGGCAGAGAAAGTGGAGAAGCGGCGGTCTGAGAGGCCCTCTTCGTCTCCCCACCGCCACCCAGGTCCAAAGCCAGGGAGGCGGGGGCCGCCCACTCCTAGCGGGCGCCTCTTGAAAGACGTACACCGTCACGGTTCATCGAAGTATAGCATTGAGACAGCTATTTTTCTTCTTGGTCCCGTAGCCAACGGCTCACGACAGTTATCGGTTCCACAGCCCATGTTTACGGGTCCGCACGGTTCCACGGTCCGTGTTTTACGGGTCCGCACGGTTCCATTGCCGGTTCCGCGGCCCGTATTCGGGTCCCGTCACGGTTCCATCTGAGTCCACGGTCGCGTTCACGGGTCCTTTCGCTTCCATTGGGCGGCTCCAGTGAGCGGAACTTATCTCTAATGGGATAACGTACACTATACGGTTCACCGGTTATACGCCCACTAGCTACTACGCTCGTGGTCAGGTGACAGATGACTTTCTTTACAAGAAGTATAGCATCAGGACAGCTATTTTCTTCTTGGTCCCGTAGCCATTAGCTACGCAGTTCCACGACTCGTGTGAACGCAATTAAGATTGTCTCGTTGAACATTACCGTTCCGTAATTATTTTCACCAGTATCATGGACATGGAGGACAGGTCCTCGGCGTCGATGCTCTACACACCCTTGATGACCCGGCATAGCGTGATAACGCTTCTTTTTACGCTCCGGTCACATCCATCTCACGCGTTCTGGCGTGCAGATTATGCTGCGAGTCCATTCGTGGTACTCTTTGCAACGATTGGGTTCCAGCGGCGTGGTCGGAGCACAGACTCCACCGCGACCGAATTTTTCAAGGTGCGACCGAGAGCGTGCGGCTCCGTGTTCGGATGCGTCACGGCTCCGTAGTTTGGTAACGGATATCGTACACGTCACGATTTACCCGATATGCACCCGCCAGCTACGAGCTATGTGGCCAGGTGACAAGTGATAATCTTCACAAGTAGTATAGCGCCGTGAGCTATTCTATTCATGGTTCCGTGGCCATTAGCTACGCAGTTCCACGATCATGTGAACACCATTTATACGATTATCCGCGTTGAAGCGTTACATTTCCGCAATTACTTTCACCAGTATCGTGAGGCACGGAGGACAGGCCTCCGTCGTCGATGCGTTACGCACCTCAGAGGTCCCGCTTTGCATAGCGTGCAAACGCTTCTCTAGACCGTGCGGGCCTGTACGACCGGAGTTTTTGCAACGGGATAACGACACTGCACGATGAACCCGAAGTTGAGTTCGCTAGCTAGGAAGCTGCTTGGTCATAGCTACGCTGTCCCACGGCCCGTGTGAACTGCCTCTGTAGGATTTTCGCGTTGACGTCACAGTTCCGCGATGTTTTGCGCCTATATCGCCGACCACGGCACGGGCAGGTCCCAGTGTCGGTGCGTCTGGCGCGCCTTGACTGTCCTGCGGTGCGTCGCATGTAAACGCTTCTTAGGTTGCGCTTTGGTGTTATCGACTTGTTCAAACCTGTGTACACCGCTGTGGTCCTCGGTTCCGCGATGGGACGGTCGGCCAACTAGAGGCGGCGCCCACGGGTCTTCGTGAGTTAGTCCCCTTTTTACGGCTAGTTGTAGAGCCATTGGATTCCTTGCATCGGTCCATTAGGGTCCGTGACGGCTCGTAATCGGTTCCATACGGCCCCCACGGCTTGTTTCGGCCCGCACGGGTCCGTAACACAACAAGCGCTCCGTCCGGGGCATGGGATGACGTTTGGGTCTGTAGTGCTGCTTAGTTCTACAGCAAGGTAACGCATGACAACGCACGTCACACCCGTTAGTTTCGGAGATCCCCACGTCCGTGTGAGCTGACTTGGTGAGATTTTCGCGTTGAACGCCACGGTTCCGCATAGTTTTTCACCAGTTCATGGACACGAGGGCCGAGTCCCCGTTTGTCGATGCGCCACGCTCCCAGGATGCGTCGGCGTGTTAGCGCTTGCTCGGGTTTCGAGGCCTAGCGCCGGGTGATAAGATTTCCTTCTTTACGGAGGCATACCCTGAATGTGATTCTTGCGCCGAACGAGACCCTCGGCTCACATTCTACAGATATTAACGCGGTTTTACGCATAACGCACGATAAACCCGGTATCGGAACCGGGATATTGCGACCGTTAGCGGCGTGTTGCAGTGTTCGCGGTCGTTTTTCTTGCTGGGGCGTTTTTAGCGTTCGACGGCAGTCCCCACGCAGCGAGCCGGCGGCCAGCGGCTCCGTCAGTGATTTTATACAAACGGAGTTAACGGCCTATACCAGCGGCGCGGCTGTGTGGTAGAGGACCAGTAGCCATGAACTACTGCGTTCCGCGGCGTTTCTCTTACCGGGACACGACTGAGCACGACGGTCGTCCCCTCTTCCCCACGCAGCTACCGGTTTCGTAGCTCCGTGATGGAACAAACTCAGTTTACGACTCGTATAGCTTGCGTGGCACGTGAACTCCTCCGTATTTCTTACGGCCTCAGTTTATATATATTTTACCTATTCTCAACGGAACGCGTACTGTGTACTTCTTTCCTACGCGCCGCCACTTACTCTGTGGCCCGTGGTGAATAGAGGTATAATGAGATAACGACTCACGTTACAGGTGTGAAATGCGTTCACGCTATCGTGGACCTAGAGCGGTCCTTTGGTACTGATAGCTACTTCGTTCGGGACACGCACCAGTACCAGTTGTCCCCCTCGGCGTAGCCCGAGCTTTTGCTCCGTGGTGCAGTACAGCGACATCGTTGGCGGTGGACTCGTGGTTTTTACTTGTCATGCTGGCGCCTTTGTAGACCCATAACGGATCTATTATATTTAACGGGTTGCGTACTTTTATGCGGCGTAAGTCCCCAGTAGCCACGCCGCTTTTCCGCTCCGTGGTGCAGGGTGTTTAACGGTCCGTGTAGTATACACAGGGCGTCACCTCTTCGTGATTTCTACCCCAGTGTTGGGGTTTATGACTCATACGGTTGGCGTGAGCACGTTACCCCCTACTTGTCAATATTACCTCCATGAAGGAGATTTTTCTTGACCATAGGTGGCCTTTTGTAGACAACCTTACGTTTGGGGTAGCTATTACCAACAACGGCACGTATGGTTACTTCCATACTTTAACACCTTACAGCTGCTTCCTTGCGGTTTACGGCCTGTTACTTAACTGCCCGTACAGACATACGGGTATTCGTTTTCTCGCGCCCGTGGCCGTAGGCTCCAGCGGTTTCAAGGTTGTTACTATCGTGATACGTTAACACTTTCTCCAGTCAACTTCTTAGACAAGTTTCGCTGTTGATAGGCGTGGCCTGGAGCTCGCGTCCCGCAACTGCTCACGGTTTTCACCGTCAGATATCACCGTCGGTGCGGCGGGGCCTCTTGATCAAGGTCGGGGCACTTTTCTTGTGACCCCTTCTGTCGGAAACTTGGGCCGGTGCTTGACCCTTTTTCGCCTCGGCGCAGGGCGAACTTTGGCTGCTCGAGACCTTGCAGGCTTCACGTCACGAGCCTCGGGTCAGGGGCGATTTTGTCTCTTTCCGGGCTCCGGCGGACTGCATCTCAGTCCCGGGCGCCGTTTGATGGTGTGGCCTCGCCCGCCTTTCCTCGGCGTAGCATGGCTTTTCTGAGGGGTTGTTCGCCCCTCCCGTGGTGGAGGTGGGCCTCTCTCCAGCTTAGTTCCGTCATGAGCTCTGGGATACCTTGCAGCTATCCACCAGGGTTTTTTCGGTGGGGTCTCACGGTCTTTGACTCGCGACCACTGGTGAGTTCTGGGAGATCTCTTCGTAGTGTGTCATGTGACATTTTCCTCCGATAGATCATCCAGTGGCTTTCTGTTAAAGTAGTCTGAACTGTTCATAGAACGGCGCGGTATGCACTCGGGTTGGGGCATAACCTCTTTTCACGGGATCTCTCGTGCGGCGTTCGAGAAACCGCTTTTGCGGTTTTTCTCTTGTTTTTGGCCTGACTCACTTTTCGGCGTTCGTGTTCCCCGCTAACTTTAGCTCTTACGCGGTTATGCGCTAACGAATTTTTCCCTTGTCCGGGATTTCTTCAATTCGTTTTCATTGGTACACGCCGTTCCCAATCGTAGTTTCCTCGCGGTTCTGTCTCGTGGGCCGAATCCGGTGTGGCTTGTGGCGTTTTTGTGGACACTTTGCTGTAATTGTGTCCAAACGCTCTTCCGTTGGCTTGTTTTTCTGGGCTTTACGCTCCAGGTTCTTTCGAGGTTTGCCTCCGTTACTGTCAACGAATGGTGCCTTGTTCGGTTTGACTGTACCTGCCGTGGTTTCCTATGTTTTAGTTCCTCCCACTCTTGAGGTCTTTCATCCTTCCGAGGTGAAGGAATTTCGATCCTTTAAACGGGATTAGGTTCGTGTGAGTTTTCGTACCAGCCATTAAAAAAAAAAAAAAATGTGCGGCGATCTGAACTCCCTTCCTTCCTATCCTCGGTTGCAATCTGATTGCATATTATAGCATGGAAGGTAAGGTATAACTTGAAGTAAATTTACCGCTAAGCGTAGCGGGGATATTTACTAGAGTTATACTTACCTTCCATGCATCCCGCCCGCCTCCCCTCTCGTTCAGGCCTCGGTGGAATGTTGAGTGAGGTGGTACAGAGGTATTATGGAGGTCAGGGCTTGGCTGGTTACCGTTTTTAGGTTCGGTTAGAAGTGCGTTAGAATCAGGTCGTGTGACCAGATTGCATATTATAGCATGGAAGGTAAGTATAACTCTAGTAAATATCCCGCTACGCTTAGCGGGTAAATTTATAGCATAGAAGGTAAGTTTAACTCTCGTAAATACCCCTGCTAATAAGTGGGCTAAATTGATAGCATAGAAGATAATTAAATACCCCGCTAGCAAGTGGGCTGAATTTATAGAAGTATGGATGATGCAGTTTGCTCTAATTGTGAATGAATTATGATTCTTATTAGGTTTTTATGGTACAGTGTGTCGACCAGTTTATAAACAGATCAAAGGCTTATTTGATTTGGGTTATTCTAGAAAGAATTCTTTGACCAACATCTTGAACTTAATTAATGGCGAGTAGGTTTTTGCATTTGGCGACCAACTATAAGGTCAACCTGCCGAGTGGGTGACAAAATATTTTTAAAAGCTTGATCATTGTTATCTCAATGGAAGACAATAAGCATGGTAGATTTGTTTAGGTGTATAGTGATTGTAGGGTACATTGCCTCTGTTATATGTTTTTTCACTGCTTAACGAAGAAATGAATTAAATTTGGGTCATATTGAAACAGGGGAAGGGCAGAATTCCAGGGGGTGTTTTGGGGTGAATTTTCTGTTATCAATGTACCTCAAGAATTAAAGATTGGATGTTGATTAAATTTGGTGTGTGGTTTTGTTATCACATAAGGAAGAAGCGATGAAAAATTGGGACATATTGGAAATGGGAAGGGGCAGAAATGTTTAAGGGTGAGATCTCACCCCCTCTCTACTTTGTTTTTGTTTCACCCATGCACCTCTCTTGATCACAGCTTTCTGACTTTTGTTCTTGAATTTCTCTCATTCTCCCCCTGTTTCCTTTCCTTCCTACCTCTAAAATGATCTGACCTCTCAGGCACAATTTGACCCTCGTTGTCGTGATGCCGTTAAGACCTCATCAAACAAACTGTCAAGACGTATATAATTGAAACTTACGATGGAATGTACTTAACAATGAATTCATGTCCTGAAAGGAAATCAAAACAATCAATTTTCTGGACTCTGAACTTGAAATTGATTATAAAATTTCCCACCATTCTGAATAAAGGTGTCGAACATCTTCCCATGCAAAATCATGACAGAAATAATATTAATGTAATGGATACATCTTTATATACTTCCCTCTTTTGCAAGTTAGTGTACTTTTCATTGCACAATTACATGGGGGACATTTTTAGAGCACATATGATGTTTCCTCAAGAAATCTATTAAAAAAATAAAATTCTCTCAAATTCCTGATTTTCACCGTGGTTATAAGTGCCGGAACTGTAGATTTTTTCTTGGACTCTAAGGAATTCAGATCAAGTGGTTTCTGGTATCAAAAGAGAATCAAAACAATTGGCCTATTGTGTGAAAGGAAAATGATGGAATGTGAATCTTGCCTGAATAGAACTCAAATAGTGAATGCTTAGCCTAAATAAAACTGAAATTAATGATCAGAGGGTAGATCCTGACAAAATGTTTGTCAAAGCCTGAGACTGACAGACCATTGTTGTTATCTTCAAGGAGGACAATAAGCATGGTAGATTGTTTTAGGTGCATAGTGATTGAAGGATGCATTTCCTTTGGTTTATGTTTTAAGAGTTTGTGCAAGAAAAGGTACATGATTAAATATCCATTAAAAAGCTTTACAAAAGGAGTTATAATTCCCATCAAAATCAATTTTAAATTACCCATTTGACAGCTTTTTTAATTTTTTGGTGCCACTGTGCAAATATTTAATGCATAAATCTTATCTATTTTCTTATGTAAAGCCCATCTGTCCGTTTCAACAAAATGTTGTACATATGAATGTTATCAAACCAAGTGACATGGCCTCATGTTCTGAAAAGCCTTTGTCTTGTCTATTTTATTGATTCTTTTTTTTCCTACATTGTGATGTGAAAGAATGCCTGACTGTTTGACTGCTGCCTTTGTCCCACCCCCAGAATTCATGCCTGGCAGCACCCCCACTTATTCAAGAGAATCAACACTCACAACATGCTGGCAAACCTGCTGAAGAGGATTGAAATAAGAAAACATGTTTCAACGACTAAAACAACCACCATTGTTTTTGTCTTTTTCACATTCATCTTCAAGCCTCTTCTTACTTTCTTCATCTACTATGTCGACAATCTTTTGTAGCGATACTCCTGACTCGCTTTCCTAAAAATCTCTTCTGTGTACAAATTGAACAGTTTTGGTGAAAGGATGCATCCTTGATGTACACCCCTTTTAATGTGTAAACTATTGGACTCTTGATCACCTAATTTGATACTTGCAGTTTGGTTCCAGTAGAGATTATGTACGAAATGTATGTCATTGCTGTCATTAGGTAGCTTTTGCAATGATTGTAACACCATTTCATGGTTGACTCTATCAAACGCTTTCTCATAATCTATGTAGCAGATATATATGTCTTTTCCAACTTGGAGGTATTTATCTAGGATAATCTTAAGTTCAGAATCCCTTCTGTGGTTCCAATTCCGGCTCTAAAACCTGATTGTGTGTCTCCTATCTCCCTTTCAATCTTACTTTCATTTCATTCCAAAGTGATCCTTAATATTATCTTTACCATGTGACTCATTAGACTTATAGTCGGGTATTTTGCGCAATCTTAAGTGTTACTTTTCTTTGATATTTTTATGATGCTGGAGTGTTTTAGGTCATGTGGTAGGTGTCCAGTTATATACACTTCTTTACATATATCAACTACTATGTCTATAGCTTCGTTGTCTTGGGCCTTGAAATGCTCAATCAGCACACCATCTATACCAGCTGCCTTCTCTGGTTTTATCATCTTAATCACTTTCACCACCTCATCTTTCAAGATTTCTGGACCGGCTTCTCTCTCTGAGAGCTGTGCTGTACTTCAGACATGTTGGGATCATCATATAACTCCTGTATGTATTTGACCCATCTCTCCCCAATTTTCTTTTTATCAACTTATAGTGTTCTATTTGCGTCCTTGATGCACTAGTTATTAGATCTTACTTGTCCCTTTCTGTCTGTTAGTTGACGAACTTTGTCATGCATTTCTCTTACTCTAGGCTCTCTCTCTAGATCTTCCACCTCCTTGCATATATTACTGTTCTTTTCTCTGTTTACATTTTCTTTGAGTTTCCTTATCAGTCTGCTTGTATTCAGGCATGTTTCTCTTTGCTCTCCTCACATTCATCAACTCCAGAATTTCTGAAGTCATCCATGACTTGTCTTTTTTCTTAGCTTTTTTCGGTAGTGTTTGGCTGCGGATTCTTTTATTCTCGTTTTTAACGCCTCCCATTTCTTTTCAACGGTTCTTGTGCATCAAGCTCTTGAGATGTGTTTTCAACCATAAGCACATTGTACCTGTTCTTGAACTTGTGTTTGTAGTCTTCTTGCTTCAACAAGTCCAGTTTTTATCTTGTGCGTCTTTTGCTTTTCTGTGGTCTTTTCATTTTCAAGCGTAATTTGGCATGTAAGAGGCAATGGTCAGACATTATGTCTGCGCCTGGGTATGTTTTTGCATTTTTTACATGGTTTCTGAATCTATTTTTGACCAAAATATAGTCAATTTGGTTTCTGTTTCTGTCCTCAGGACTGATCCATGTGTAAAGGTTTTTCTTGTGATGTTTAACCATTATTTGTGATTATGAGGTCTTCTTGGCAGAACTGTATGAGCCTCTCACCTCTTACTTTACACTCACCCAAGCCATATGGTCCTGTGAATCCAGATTTTTCCCTTCCTACTTTTGCATTAAAGTTTACCAAGAACATCTGTACCTTTTACTTTATTCATGCATTCTCTTATTTGTCCACCTGAATGATGACAATGTTAAATGGCTGTACTTGGAGCATACACCTGAATGATGACAATGTTAAATGGCTGTGCTTGGAGCATACACCTGAATGATGACAATGTTAAATGGCTGTGCTTGGAGCATACACCTGAATGATAACAATGTTAAATGGCTGTGCTTGGAGCATACACCTGAATGATAACAATGTTAAATGGCTGTGCTTGGAGCATACACCTGAATGATAACAATGTTAAATGACAGTGCTTGGAGCGTACACCTGAATGATGACAATGTTAAATGGCTGTGCTTGGAGCGTACACCTAAATGATGACAATGTTAAATGGCTGTGCTTGGAGCGTACACCTGAGTGATGACAATATTAAATGGCTGTGCTTGGAGCGTACACCTGAATGATGGCAATGTTAAATGGCTGTGCTTGGAGCGTACACCTGAATGATGACAATGTTAAATGGCTGTGCTTGGAGCGTACACCTGAATGATGACAATGTTAAATGGCTGTGCTTGCAGTGTACACCCGAATGATGACAATGTTAAATGGCTGTGCTTGGAGCATACACTTGAATGATGACAATGTTAAAGGGCTGTGCTTGGAGCGTACACCTGAATGATGACAATGGTAAATGGCTGTGCTTGGAGCGTACACCTGAATGATGACAATGGTAAATGGCTGTGCTTGGAGCGTACACCTGAATGATGACAATGTTAAATGGCTGTGCTTGGAGCGTACACCTGAATGATGACAATGTTAAATGGCTGTGCTTGGGCGTACACCTGAATGATGACAATGTTAAAGGGCTGTGCTTGGAGCGTACACCTGAATGATGACAATGGTAAATGGCTGTGCTTGGAGCGTACACCTGAATGATGACAATCTTAAATGGCTGTGCTTGGAGCGTACACCTGAATGATGACAATGTTAAATGGCTGTGCTTGGAGCATACACCTGAATGATGACAATGTTAAATGGCTGTGCTTGGAGCATACACCTGAATGATGACAATGGTAAATGGCTGTGCTTGGAGCGTACACCTGAATGATGACAATGTTAAATGGCTGTGCTTGGAGCATACACCTGAATGATGACAATGTTAAATGGCTGTGCTTGGAGCGTACACCTGAATGATGACAATGTTAAATGGCTGTGCTTGGAGCGTACACCTGAATGATGACAATGGTAAATGGCTGTGCTTGGAGCGTACACCTGAATGATGACAATGTTAAATGGCTGTGCTTGGAGCATACACCTGAATGATGACAATGTTAAATGGCTGTGCTTGGAGCGTACACCTGAATGATGACAATGTTAAATGGCTGTGCTTGGAGCGTACACCTGAATGATGACAATGTTAAATGGCTGTGCTTGGAGCGTACACCTGAATGATGACAATGTTAAATGGCTGTGCTTGGAGCGTACACCTGAATGATGACAATGGTAAATGGCTGTGCTTGGGCGTACACCTGAATGATGACAATGTTAAATGGCTGTGCTTGGAGCGTACACCTGAATGATGACAATGTTAAATGGCTGTGCTTGGAGCGTACACCTGAATGATGACAATGGTAAATGGCTGTGCTTGGAGCATACACCTGAATGATAACAATATTAAATGGCTGTGCTTGGAGCGTACACCTGAATGATGGCAATGTTAAATGGCTGTGCTTGGAGCGTACACCTGAATGGTGACAATGTTAAAGGGCTGTGCTTGGAGCGTACACCTGAATGATGACAATGGTAAATGGCTGTGCTTGGAGCGTACACCTGAATGATGACAATGTTAAATGGCTGTGCTTGGAGCGTACACCTGAATGATGACAATGTTAAAGGGCTGTGCTTGGAGCATACACCTGAATGATGACAATGTTAAATGGCTGTGCTTGGGCGTACACCTGAATGATGACAATGTTAAATGGCTGTGCTTGGAGGCGTACACCTGAATGATGACAATCTTAAATGGCTGTGCTTGGGCGTACACCTGAATGATGACAATGTTAAATGGCTGTGCTTGGGCGCACACCTGAATGATGACAATGGTAAATGGCTGTGCTTGGGCGTACACCTGAATGATGACAATGTTAAATGGCTGTGCTTGGGCGTACACCTGAATGATGACAATGTTAAATGGCTGTGCTTGGAGCGTACACCTGAATGATGACAATGTTAAATGGCTGTGCTTGGAGCGTACACCTGAATGATGACAATGTTAAAGGGCTGTGCTTGGAGCGTACACCTGAATGATGACAATGGTAAATGGCTGTGCTTGGAGCGTACACCTGAATGATGACAATGTTAAATGGCTGGGCTTCAATTTTCAGCATTATAACACGATCTGACTTTGTTATATAACCTTGCATTGATATTGATCTTCTCATAATTATCCATACTCTATGATGTTTGTTTCCTCCTGAAAAACACATTGTGTGATCTTCTTTGTCTATTACACCTGAGTCTGTCCATCTGGTTTCGGCTATACCTATTATATCAATGTTTAATCTTTCCATTTCCTGTAAGCATTTGTCTAACCTCCCTGATTGTTAAAGAGTTCTTACATTCCATAGTAATAGGCAGTGGTATACCATCGAAAAAATAAATGGAAGAAAGTATTTTCAATACATCTCATTTGCAATACATCTCATTTTTAGTAGGAATCGGTAGCAATTGTAAAGAGAGTTTATGATATCATGTTTGTAAAAAAAAAGTCTTTTTATCCTCTGTCATTATTAAGTAAAAACTTCTTTGAAGTGATATTTCCTTCACAGAACATTATATTAAAGTAGCTACTTCCAAGTTCTGCTGTTTGTTCTGTGTCATACATACAAGATGGACATACAAGATGACCATGTAAAGACTCCTTTAGATATATTTTTGACCACGTTAGAAAACTTTCTCTCTCTGACATTACAGACAATGGTCACCCCAAAGAAGATGGCGTATAATCTAAGGTCACGTCTGGTCCTTAGGCCCAGTATGACCCCTCTCACCCCAGACAGGGGTGATGATGCAGAGGGCAGTCAGGGGGACAACAATACCCCTCTTGGGATCATCGAAGAGGATGTACCGGACCATGTCTTCCAGCAATGCAGTGAGGCGCTCGTGATAGAGATGCATAAATTGCAGGTCAGTGTTTGTCTTTTCAGGGATAAAATTTTAAAATAGCAAATTTTTAATTTAATTTTTATGTTGCCAACATGTGTCAGAGTAGGTTCAGGTTTGACGTCTTTGAGTTTGATCAAGATTACATTTCTATCATATATTACTTTGTTCTGTATTACATAAAAAAATTTCATATACATTATTACGGTTTCAAGTTACAATTTTGGTACGTTGGATTATAATACGATGTAACAATTGTAAAGATATTTACAAAAAAGGTATTAACATGAAAAAGTCAATTTATGTTATTGTTTAAGGAATGTTGGAAGAGAAATAGACGAAACGGGAGGCAGACGCAGGGTTGATAAATCATGCAGTTCTTGCCACAAAAATAAAAGATTGATTAGTTTTGTTCTCTCTTGTAAAGCTTGTAAGCCATTAAAAAGCAGCTTGTAAGCCATTAAAAAAAGCAGCTTGTAAGCCATTAGAAAAAGCAGCTTGTAAGCCATTCAAAAGCAGCTTGTAAGCCATTCAAAAGCAGCTTGTAAGCCATTAAAAAAGCAGCTTGTAAGCCAATAAAAAGCAGCTTGTAAGCCATTAAAAAGCCCTGACAAGGGGATGCCAGGTTAATTAAGAGTAAGAGCCTGAAAATGGACATTTGTGACCAGTTTTTAAGTCTCTTTGAATTACAATGTTATTATTTAGAGGGAAATACTTTTGACTTATTTCAAAAGGAACTGCCTCAGGAAAATATTGAAAATAAATAGTGCTGTCATAACATATCGAATATCGCGATATCTCTTTTCCCACAACACAAAATATACCTACCAAAAAATGATACTCAACTAAGAAATTTTTGCACAACTAGGCTAGGCTACTTTGTATGTTACAATTCTAATGTTATGGTACCAAACCTAAAAGTCAAGTTTGGGCCATTAGGAACGTGCAAAGCAATCGTGAAACATAAAAACAACAAATTAAAAATCGTGCTTTGTCACCGCACACTGGCACGCGCTGATGTAAGTTGGCAAAAAGAACAAAAAGTTGGTCCAGAATGTGCCACTCAGGCTCTCACTTAGATGATTAATGGTCACCTTGGCTGAAGTATCAAACACGTGCGTGATGAACGTAATAGTCACGCGATCATGTCATCTGCTAGATCTGCAAATCATTTTTTCTTGCGTTCATCATATCATGGAGTAAATTGTAACTCCATGATCATATAACATTAGTGATAGTAACAATTTGTGTCGTGAGTTAGTTTTCTTAAAAAGTATCGTGGTATACAATACAGCGTTCGACAAATCGCATAAAAATTTACATGCCCGCCGGGCAGACACATGCGCAGAAATGCTTGCCTGGAAGCAAATTCCACTTGTCCAACAATAATATTGGACAAGGCGATGCACGTTATGGTAAAATACTTCTTACAGCGATATTTACTGAGAATGCTGTATAAATATTAAAAGACTCTTACATTTACCAAAAAACAGTGGAAATTGTAATCCATATACCCTTTACAAATATAAAGCGATAACAGGCTCCATAAAATTAAAAAAAACATGAAAGCTCAATCAACTTTTGTGTAAACAAGTGGTGTGCGTGGCAAAGGCATGTCAAGTTCGCCATGTAACAGTACAGTATATACAGCGTACGGTATGCCCTGTACGAAACTTCATGTGTACATGGAACGGGGATTGGACCCATTGCGTGTGGTGCATTAACACAGCTGAATAGACCTCGGCAAGAAACAGTGACTGGATTTTAATATGCATAAGATTTTTTATGTGAGATATGATTGGTTGAAAGGTGAAAGGAGCAAGCCTCACTAGCAAAACAGCATGCATTGTTCAACCAGCTTTGGTGGCCTGGATCATATATCTTATATGTTTTGTAATTGTGTAATGGGTGCATGTATGATGTTGTTATGGAGAGGTTTAAGATCATTTTGTAAGATAACAAAATATTTTGGCTTCGAAATAAATGGAATATAAATATGATTTAAGTTATTTTTTGGGCATTTTCATCAATTATATTGTACTAAGTTTAATCTTGTGTAATGAATTAAGTTTTTAAAGAGAAATTCACTCTATTACTTTGGATCAGTTTATGGTTATTAGTTTGGATCAATTTATGGTTACCCGGCGGGTATATCAACTTGTCAATCAACTTGCCCAGACATAAGTATTAGTTGCCCCGGGCGTACGGACAGGCGATTTGTTGAACGCTGATACGATATAGCACAATATTTTTCTCCACAATAATCGATACGTAATAGAGTCATGTCATGACAGCACTAAAAATAAGATGGCCATTGAAGTTAAGCAATGATGAATTACACAAAAAAGCACAGACCATACCAGTAAGATTATTTATACAAGAAGTTGGAGATGAATCGGGCATGTGTTAAAAAGAGAAGATAACAATCATGCTAAGATAGCACTGTCCTGGGCACCAGAAGGAAGTAGGAAAAGAGGGCGACCCAAAGCAGCTTGGAGACGGACAGCTGAAAAAGAAAGAAAAGAGCTTGGATGGAATAGTTGGAGGGAAGCTCTGAATAAAGGTGTCGAAAATCATCCCACAAAAAAATGTGACAGAAATAATTTTAATGCAGAGAATACATCTTTATATAGTTCCACTTTTTCTCAATTTAATGTACTTTTCATGGCACAATTAAATGGAAGACGTTTTTAGGGCAAATATTTACCACATATACTGTTGTTTACTTAAGAAATCTATTTAAAAAAAATTTAATGATTTTTTTTCTTACTCTTAATTCGATTTTCAGTGGCTATAACGCCAGAACCGTAAATTCTTCCAGCTCATAGCTACTTCACGTAGCTTCAGATCTGCAAAGTCAGCGGAGGAGAGCAGTAAGAAGAGATTTCCTTCTGAAAGTGTAAATTTTCCTGAACTTTATTTAGGAAGTTTGCAGGGTTTTCCTTGGGAAGAAAACAGTATCAAAAGAATACTTTGGTCTTCTTTTTTTGTTTACACAGGAAATGAATACTGAATTGCAAAATCAACTGGGAAACAGTGAGAAGGATATAATGACCCTGACGGAAACCGTCTCCAAGCTGGAATACCAGCTGCAGCAGACTTGCCAGGTAACCTTGGCTCCAAACTATTTTATTGCAACGAAATATTGTGATGATGGTACTGAAGCGCACCCACTTTTTGTTGCAAATTAAATTGTGATTTATTTAGGCTTTTCAAGGTCATTCTTGTGCCCCTCATGTGATTAAAAACTTTTGTGTGTATCATTTCGGAAATGTAACAAACTGATGACCTTGAACCTCTGATAAATGAACTTGAACTTTTTAAAAGTAAAATTCTCATTCATACATCACAAATTTTGAATGTATATCAAAGAATTGCTTTTAAGTTTGATCAGTCAT
This sequence comes from Chiridota heheva, assembly GCA_020152595.1. Classification (NCBI taxonomy): domain Eukaryota; kingdom Metazoa; phylum Echinodermata; class Holothuroidea; order Apodida; family Chiridotidae; genus Chiridota; species Chiridota heheva. The sequence continues at coordinate 1,587,421 of JAIGNY010004608.1, forward strand.
AGCTCAATAGAGGGATTTCATCACGTGTCTCTAACTCATCTGGGAGCCATTTTGCAGGGCAGAGGCATCGTTGCGTTTTACGCTTCTTCACACAGCTCAGTCACATCACACGGTTCAGTCACATCACACATACAACAAACATACTACATGCTAACCTACCAGTACCAGTTCAGCGACTTTTACTAATTACCATTTTTGTTTGCTTCTGATTTTACGTAATATTTTCCTTCAATTTTATATATTCACTGGGTATAGGAAGAGTAATTTTAATGTTAACACCAGCTGATTGTTCTTTATACTCAGACAAAGATTACATACCTGATATAAAGTGCTTGCTGCAAATCATAGTGTGTACTGTAGGTTTAAAACCCTTGTGTCGTACTGCAGAAACCCTCTTCGAACATCGATCGCGATGTAAACAAAGTCATCTGACCTCATTCCATCAGCTGAAACATCTTTATGAAGGGAGAGAAATCATCACCTACATTATTTTATAATCTGATATAACAAGATGCAAATGTGCGTAAGTCGAATTAAGTGTACAGCAGACGACAGTGGTTTTGTCTAACAAAATGCTGATGTAAACAGTCATATGACCTCATGATGTTAGCTGAAACACCATAATACAGGGAGAGAAATCACTTACATTATTTCATAATCTGATATAACAACATACAAACGTGCATAAGTCTAATTTAGTGTACAGCAGACGACAGTGTTTTTCCCGACAAAATGGTGATGTAAAAAAAGTCATGTGAATTAATTCCATCAGCTGAAACATCCTTATGAAGGGAGAGAAATCATCACCTACATTATTCTATGTATAATCTTGTATAACAACATGCAAATGTGCGTATGTCTAATTAAGCGTACAGCAGACAATGGTGTTTTCCCGACAAAATGGCGATGTAAACAAAGTCATGTGACCTCATTACGTCAGCTGGAACATCTTCTTACAGGGAGAGAAATCATCATCTACATTATTTCTTTCTGTTCATTTCATGTCCAAATTAAAAATAATTTAAATTATGAAAATTTAAATTTATTTGAAACAAATATTACAGGATCACTTTCATCAACTAATGTCATTTAGATTCAGTTATACTGCCATGCGGTATTACAGATTAACCATAGTCAGCTGACCAGAGGTTGCGTTATAATTTTTTGCCTGGCGTATTTGGTTACGACAAGCCCTTGAAGTTTGGCGTATTTTGTAAATTTGCCGTCGTATGTACAGGCCATTGCGTGATGTACAGGGCATTGCGTGCTAGCGAAGCATGCAAGTAATTGTTAAGACACACACTTGTGTTGGCCCGTCTTGCTAAAGTGAATGAAAATTGTGCTTAAAATACCAAAAACATTAAAAAATTAGACTATTATTATCATGAAGATATTAAGGAAAAGTTCATACCCAATCCTTGTATAATGTTGATTGTTGAATCATGAAATTTGGGTTAACAATCCCAAAATAAACTAGAAAATACTTTTGTTTATCGTATCCAAACTTTCATGAGGTTATAGTGAACTTCGACCAATTGTCAACGATAATATACTATTCAGATCTTGAACACGCCTACCTCCTTACAGTATAGTAACTTGACTTGCAGGTTGTGATCACTTCACAGATACACGATGAACAAAATACAGGAGGAAAGTTGAATCCTAGCTAATAATATCGTTGACAATTGACAGCCTGCTTTCAACACAACATTAAAACTTTCAAGTACACTGTACAGTGTAGGTACATCATGCATAGGGTCTATGTATTAGCCTATATGTTTTTATGACAGCACTTTTATTTATGAGTAATTCAAAATCATTTTTGTGTGAAATAAAACTTTGAATCGCACCACAGAGGTAAGATGTTAATGATTTTCATTGATGTTAATGAAAAACTGACGTAAAATTCCACATGCTATATTTAGATCTTACGACGCAGGTACAACCTGTGTTGTAAGAAATTTCAGCCATGGCGTAATATACGACAAATTTGTCGTTAACGCGATCTCTGCAGCTGACTCTTTTCTACCAATCAAATTGTAGTATTCTTACCAATGTAAATGAATTACATTGTTTCTAAACCTATTTTTGACTAAAATATAGTCAATTTGGTTTCTGTTCCGGTCTCCAGGGCTGATCCATGCTAAAGGTTTTCTTGTAATGTTTAAACTTGAAAGACATTTTAACATCTAAATCAGTGACAAAAGTAATTAGAAAGCCACTCACAATATGTAATCTTTGTCAACTTTCCTACATTCTAGTGAAATATGGAGATGGAGTGGTTATAAAGATATCGAAAAAAACAAAAAAAATTAAAAGTCTCATACACAACTCATATGAGTAGCAAAGATGTTTGATTAAAGTAAAGGGAAATGCTTAAACCTGATAAACTGATAGCGTAAACGAAACTCAAGTATTTTGGACATGCTGCAAGGGGAGACTACAGAAGCTACGGGGAAGGTGAATGGCAGACGGGCTTGAGGCGGACCATGGAGGACCTGGCTGACTGATATGACAAAGTTGACGAATTTCAACCTGAAGGAGACAGATGCAAATGATTGCCTTTACTGACAAAGGATGACCGCACATCTGCCTCTGGTAGCTGTGACCTCCAGGTAACAGGTATAAACGAATTGCAATGAATTAACCATTATTTCCTTTCTCAATGATTCAGTTACACAAAGAAGTGAAGGCCCAGTGGGAGGAGAAAGAGAAAAAGATGATGGAAGAACTTCAAGAAACCAGATCTGAATATCGAACTCTGAAAGAAAGTCATGCAAGTAAGTCACATATCATATTGCAGTGAGTCATGTTACAGGACATGAATATCTTGACTTTTATTTCTTCTTTAAAATATCAGGGGTAGTTCCTTATTTTTTCAGCAAAATTTGTGGTGGAATTGGTCTTAATAGTAATCTGTATTTTGCTCATTGTTATGGCCTGAAAAGAACTGAAAACAATACGTCTGGGTCTTAATAGCAATGTATTATCTCGCTTGAAAGAAAATGGAAAGTTTGCCTCAAAAGAACTGATTTCTTGTCTGAATAGCAGCAATAAAACCTGATGTGAAAAGAAATGAAACAATTAGAATATACGATTGGCCGACCTCAAAGAATAGAATATTGTGGAAATGCTTCAGGTTAAGTTTCTAGATATATTTTTATTGGTATCATTACATTCTATTATGTATATACTTCATAATTATATATAGTATCAACGAGTGAAGCAGAAGATTTCAAAATCATGTGCGCCTCGGCTGACAAACAAGTGGATGATTTGAAGAGGACAGTATTCAATAAAGATTCTGAGGGTCAGAAGGTCATAGAGGGGCTGGAGATGACCATCATGAAACTGGAGAAAGAGCTGACAGGAAAGGAAAGAGAGATTGAGCAAAGCTCACTGGAAAACAATCAATTACAGGTGAAAATAATAATTCCGAGTTCTTATATAGTTTATATAGTGCTTTTCTACCTCGATGCATACTCAAAAGTGCTTTACAATGGCAAGTCAAATTCTCAGGCAGCAGTCAGGTATCAGCGCCATGAACTTGACTGGAGGGGTACTGTTTTATTAAGTCTACCTTAGAAAGATGTTTGTTTACAGTAACGCAATGAAAATATCATGCTGACCCCCTTCCCCCTGTTTGGTCAAAACAACCCATGTTTGGTCACAAGCAACACATGTTTGGTCACAGACAACCCATGATTGGTCACAAACATCTCATGCTTGGTCATAAACATTCATTGGTTGGTCACAAACAACCAATGTTTGGTCACACATCTCATGTTTAGTCACAAACAACACTTGTTTGGTCACAGACAACCCATGATTGGTCACAAACATCTCGTTAGGTCATAAACATTTATTGGTAGGTCGCAAACAACCAATGCTTGGTCACAAACATCCGATGGTTGGTCACAACCAACCCATATTTTGTCACAGACAGCCCATGGTTGGTCACAAACATCTAGTTTGGTCATAAACATTCATTGGTTGTTCATAAACAATGCTTAGTCTAAACATCCAATGGTTGGTCACAAGCAACCCATATTTTGTCACAAGACAACCCATGTTGGTCGCAGACAACACATGGTTCGTCACAAATAACTTGTGTTTGGTCACAAATCTACAGGAGGCATTCAGCACTCTACAGGCAGAGATGGACTTTAAAGAGCAGCAGCAGAATGAGCTGGAAATGAGACTGAAGCAGGAACAGGATACAATCAGGCAGCTCCAGGTGGAAAAATTGGTGAGGACAGAATTGTGCAAATACAAGTTGCAAATAGTAGAAGAAATAAGATCTTTAAAGTTGATATGGACAGCTACAAATAGCTTTTATTGTACAGTAATTAACATTAAAAAGAGCATATAACTCTTCAGCAGAACGAAGTTTAATTTTTAAAAGGAGAACACCATTTAGTTTTAGATTTTATGCATACAAAATTCAATTCCCAGTTGGTCTTTATTCACCAATGCTTCACAACTGATTTATCAAACGATCGTAGACATCTCTATATCAGCTGAGAAAAGGATGTAAAATATTCAACCTACCCGTATTAAAAACCTGAAACTACCCTCGAACCTACCCACAAAACTCAAAAAGGTGATCAAACCATTTTGGATGAAATTGGGCTTGTCATGATTTTAATATTTTAGTTTATGTGTCTTCTACCTTTCTATACGCTAGGACTCATAATTTCTTGCCACATTTAATGTACCTGATCTAGAAAATAACAACTTAATGAGAATAGCTATGCCGGTGGGATGACTTCAATTTCTTGATTTATTATTAACAACAGACTGTGGAAGAGCAAATGGAGATGGGCCAGATGGAACTGAGCACTGTTCACAGCCAACTACAGAATACTATCATGGAAAAGGTATGTGGATCCAACATACAGATAATTCTAAATATCTGTACCGTATTCGATTTACAGCGCAGTAGCGCGCTAAAAATATGTTTATATTAACTTTAAAAGTTTTCAGGTGACGTATATATTAAAACTTTTATTTCTGGAATGTCAAATATTTTTTGGAGAGATGTCTTCAAATGTTTTTGCAATTCATGGCAAGTAATTAGTTATACAAATAATGACATGGAACTTGTTCTGAGTCAACCATTATGGCATAATACCAAAATTCAAATTGGTAATGTTCCAGTTTTCTACAGTCATTGGTTTAGTAAAGGTGTTACTATGTGAGAACGATCTATTGAATGATGATGGCTCTTTTCTTTCATACAAAGATTTTATTCATACTTTTAATATTAATGCAAATTTTTGGAGTACTACAGTGTCATCAGCTCTTTGAAACATTCTTGGGGTAATATTATTAAGGCAAACAAGAAACTTTGTTCACGGTTGACAACCATTATCATGTTATGCTTTTAAAGGGTGATTTAGAATGTAAAGCAATTTATTGTACCCTTATTAAGGATGTTAGCTTTACTAATAAAGCTGGTACTAAGTGGGAGAATGTTCTTAACTCCACTTTTCTTGATGACAAGTGGAGACTTTTCTGTTCCATCCTTTTGATTGCAGCAATGATGCAAGATTAGATGGTTTCAGTATAAAATCCTCAATTGTTTCTTTCCAACTAATGTTTTGCTAAATAAGATTGGGATAATTGATAATCCGCTTTGTTCATTTTGTTCAAGTAATACTGAATCAATTGTTCACTTATTTTATTATTGTAAATTTTACAACCCTTGTGGATTTATCTCCATAATGCCCTTAAAAATGCTTTCTTCAGTATTTTGTTTCTTTTGTTTCATATAAGTGAACTGATCCTTTTAAGATTAAAAAGTAGTTTGAATTGGACAAGGAATAAGTCACACACTACTGAAAATAAAAAGACAGTTACTAAGCAATATCTGAGTGAGCTAAACGGTTCAAAATTGTATCAAGTTTGGCTAAATGTTTGTGGTAAAGATTAAATCAACTGTTACTTTCCTTTACAGGATAATGAACTCAAGCGATTGGAATCTGCAAAGACGCATCTGGAACAAGAATTAACCAACTCAAAGGTAGTACCTCTTGCATATTTCGTCCCTCTTGCATATTTCGTCCCTCTTGCATATTTCGTCCCTCTTTCCGCATTCTGACGAACGTCTAATTCAGGTGAAACGAAAATTGGCACGAAATACTGAGTTATTATTTCCTCATACTGACGAATGTGTTTGAAGCTTTAGAAATAAGATTTTGCACAAAATATCTTTATTGTAAATTCAATTTTCAAACGATTAGCATTTTCTCTTTCCCATGATATATAAAGCTATGTAGTACGTTTATCAACTTTTATTTTATCAAGCTTCAAAATTTTCCAAACATTCATCAGTATGCCATTTGTGTAGTGACGAATGTCAAAATTGAAAAGTTAATTCTGCATAAAAATGAAATTTAAGTGTCTTGGAGGACTTTCTAGTCACAGTGTGCTTTCTTTTGTTTTGTGAATTATTAGGGGAGAGGTAGTAATGTTGAGTTTTATAACTCATAGATAGTTTGAGGCTTGTAGTAAAATGTGATGTGAAATATGAAACAAAGAAAAAGGTAAGGGTAAATCTTTCAAATCCCAGGTAATTTGAAAAATGCCTCTACAGCCCCATTACTCATCTACTGGTCCCATTACTCATCTACTGGCCCCATTACTCCTCTACTGGCCCCATTACTCCTCTACTGGCCCCATTAACTGCCTCTACTAGCCCCATTACTGTGTCCCCTAATAAGCCTTTTCAGTATGAAACAGATTATATGAGTTTCGTTTCTGTATAATAGCTTTAGCAAACACAAAATTCTGGAGTACCAAAAAAGGAGTATGCTGTGAAGGCTTTATTCCAATTCATTTTGACAGTTCCAGTTATGATATTTGAACAGATTGATCTGCAGTTCCATTTATTATACAGATCGATTATAGTTAAGTTGTTGTTTATTAATTTACAGAACGACATTGAGATGGTACTGAAAAATCTCCAAGAAGCTAAGAAGATGCTAGGTACAAAAGATGAGGAGTTAGTAAACACGCAGGTTGATCTCAGAGAGGCACAACAGCAAGTGGAGTCACTCACCAGTGAAGTGGCAAAACTGGAGGAAGCACATGACGCCCTAGCGATAGAACGCAGTGCCATGGATAGGACCTACCAAGAAAAGGTAACGAGAAATACAAAATTCAAATTTTCAGTAATCAGACTTTTTTTAAATTTGAATCAACAATTTCCAGAAAAAAGAATAAAAATGGCCACCATTTTTAAATTCAAAATGGCCACTATTTTGTGATTTGAAATGGGTGCTAAAGACATGGCTGAAAAAATGGCACACAATTTTAAAATACCACACCAAAATTAATAGGTTTAGGCAATAATATTCATTTTGGCACAGAAATCGAGCTGAAATTCCAAAAAAAATCAAAATGGACATTATTTTGAAATTCAAAATGGGTGCAGTGCCATGGATGAGACCTACCAAGAAAAGGAAATGAGAAATACATAATTCAATTTTCAGTAATTATACCTTTTCAAATCTGAGTCTGTTGTTTCAAGAAAATTAATCTAGATGATGTCACATGGCCGAAATTTATGCGTCCATAACATCAATTATGTACAGGGGTAATATTATTGACCAATCAAATACTGGGGGTAATATTGCCTGTCTGCACAGTTCACGCATAATATGGGACTAAGAGTATGAAAAATTGCTTTCAAACACTCATCATACATGCGCTATACATGAAGGTGATACATGCGCCCATTGCTGTTTACAAATTTTCTTTTGATTGATAAGTTGGGTAACAAAGGTTAAATTCCCTCAGCAGTTGATTGGTCGAAGCACTGAAGAAATCACCTTCAGCTAAACTCAGTTTGGAAAGGTCCATAGAGTGAAAAAATGTTCCAAATTAATCAGTTTTTTTATATTTTTAAACTCCACCATTTATTCAAATTTTCTTTAATTCAAACATAAATGCATTTCTTTTCAGACATACACAGCACTTTTTCAAAACATGAAATATAAACATATTTAAAAAAACATATATAGAAACATTCATTGTGAGCAACTCAATCTCAATGATCAAATACATTTGGATTTGTGAAATTCATAAACGAGTATCAAAACATTTCAAAGTAACTAAAATAGATCCGCCTGGTGGACCTCTGGGGTCTCCTAGGGATCCCCTGGGATCATTGTCTGGCTGATCACACACATATCATACAGTACTATTCAAAGTTTTAATTTGTCTTATGAATATTTTCTGTGCTCAGATTGAAGGTCTTGAAGATGCTGTAGCTCAGTCCGAGTCAGAGGTCAATTATCTGAGGGCAGAGGTTGACATTCAAGCAGGTGCCCACAAATCAGATGTGGAGATTGCTAAGAAGATGCAGGCACAGAAGGATCACTTGGAAAAGGAGGTGTGTTTTTAATCATATTCAATATCCCTAAGCTGTCACTCCACCCCTCTTTACTGCACTCCCCCAACTCCACCCCAACTCCCCACCCCAACTCCACCCCAACTCCACTCCCCCAACTCCACTCCCCCCCAACTCCCAAGTCCTCCCCAACTCCACCCCCCCCCCCCAAAAAAAAAAAAAAAAAACAGTTATACCTCTAGAGCTAGCAAACAATATATCAGGACTTTAGAAAATGTTATTTTATTGCCAAAAATGTTATTCTAAAAATGATTTATATGAAAGAAAGTCTATTGAATTCCCAACTAAAAAAACCTTAAATAATTTAACTCTGGCATATTTAAGATTAAAGAGACAAAAGGTACAAGTTATGCATACGGATCTAAAGCAAGTACAATTTAATTAAGTGCACCATGGTCCATTTAATTGTACTTCCTTTGTATTTGTTTCTTCTAGTTGAACATTAAAGAGACGAGAGTTAAAAGACATGTATGCAAAACTGGAGCAAGCAAAAATTAATCAAGTGCACCATGGTCCGTTTAATCCTTTCACTGCTGACACTGTACATCTACAGTATCTTTGCAATGACAGGGCTGATGCAGCCGCTAAGCTTGCCCTCAACCTCCTCCCTACCCCTTTTCCCAAAACCCTCTCTGACATCAAACCGCTTATCGCTTTCCTTGTTCGTGACCGCTGGCAAACCTTATGGAACTCCCAAATTGATAACAAACTCCATGTCATCCAGCCCACAATTCCGATCAAATCCACCATCAAAAACCTCTCTCGTATCGACAACGCTCATATTACCCGTCTTAGAATTGGTCACACCCACCTCACTCATTCCCACCTCCTTATTGGTTCCCCCCAACCCCTCTGTAACAATTGCCACTGCACCCTCACAATCCATCATGTTCTCCTTGCTTGCCACCTGTACAACCTTCCCAGAGCTTCCCTCGCTCCCCACAACTCAATTGCTGAGTTCTTCCAGAAAAATCCTCCTGATAAAATTATCTCCTTCCTTCCTTCATCATGCTTCCCTCTACAACCATATTTAATTCTCCTTTTCCACCCCCTCTCTACTTTGTTTTTGTTTCACCCATGCACCTCCTCTCTCGAGCTTTCTGACTTTTGTTCTTGAATTTCTCTCATTCTCTCCCTGTTTCCTTTCCTTCCAACCTCTAGAATGATCTGACCTCTCAGGCACAATTTGACCCTCGTTGTCGTGGTGCCGTTAAGACCTCATCAAACAAACAAACAAACTTTTACTTGGATGTTCTGTGCGAACACTGTACATGTATGCGTTCCCACACACTATTTTTAATGGCACAGCACTCATCGTATGATCATTGTATTGTATCAAAGCATATACCAGATTGAAGGGTAAAATTAGAAGAATTGGGGGTGACATTCACCTTTTCAATTTGGAGTTGGTATCTCCAAGTTATATCACCTACAAAACACGAGTCGATGTCGAGTTGATGAAAGTATCAAAATACCAGCGATTGAGGATACATAAACGGGTTGATTAGAGAAAGAAATTACGATATTTTAGTGACTTTAATGTTTAGAAATAAAGTTTTTAGTTGTTCAAGTTTAGAACTATTCTTTTCAAACAAACAGACTTTTTCTCTGTGATCGAAAACAAAAATTCCCTCACAGTAATCACATTTCAGTGTTGATTTTTTATATACCACTTTTGCGAAAAAACGATGATAAATAGCACCTGCACTTAGTTAAGTCTTATATAGCTTAGCAGTGCAAGGATTAATTGTTTTCCCTTTGTTTTCATGACTTCTAGCTGCACATTAAAGAGACAGAGCTGCAAGACTTGCATGCAAAACTGGAGCAAGCGAAACTGGAAGCTTATAACGTTGTCGAGGTGTCGCTGGACAACTCCGTCAAGTTTGAGGAGGAACGGAGGAGAGAAGAGGAGCTGGACAAATATCCTTTTCAGATAGATTGTTGGTAATCTCAATTGTTCAGGGATGAAAAAAATGTTTTACCCTTCAGGACCATAGAAATTCCTGATGAAAATAATTATGCATGTATAGTGCAACAATAACAAGAAAGCAATCCATGGAGTTGCTGATCTCATCACCTTAAGCATACAACATAGTGGGGGAAATAGCTAACAGGGTCACTATAGCTCTGACTTATTGGCACAAAAATGTACAAATTAGTACATAATTACCCCCCCTACGATCACATATTTGACCTCTGACCCTTGACCCTAATCTTTAAAACAACTAAACTTGTTCACATTTATCATACCCTACTGTATGACACCATTCATGCACACGTCACACTTACTATTCCATAACTATAGAAGGAAATGATGAAAAGTGCTTAATAGCTCTTTGACCTTTAAACTCTGAAGTCTATGGGATACAAATTTATGTACCAAGGTATCATGGTACCAAATAGGGTCGGTATAGATCTTGTACGTTGTTACCTTTAGATGGGATCACACTGTACTCTTATTAGGGTCGAAAATATAGCTGACCTGCAGTGGTCTCCAGAAAGAGTTAAGAGAAGGACAAGAAAAAGGGTGCGGGGGGGAGGGAGACAAGGTGTGAAAGAAATAAATTAGAAAAAACAAATACAAATTGATATTTGAATTGATATTTCCTGTTGGAATTAAGATTCGGTTTTCTTATTATTGTTGCAGTATACTCTCTCAAATAATTTTTTCCACACCTGTTTTTCGTTGCAAAACATCAAAGTGTCTTAGATTTTCCTATTTTCTCTCAAAACACATTTTTTAGCTCGACTATTAGAAGGATAGTAGAGCTATTGTACTACCTTGGAAAGGGGGTTGAATGGCATTCTTTCATTGGCATTGGTAAGTCAGGGCCTCTCTCTTTGTTATTTAATTGATAGAACTAAAAGAGGTGTCATAATTATAAAGACTGCTAGTAAGTAATGTTGAGCTTTTTTTTTTTGTCCTAAAATATCTTGGAAACTTTAAAGATATTTTGAAGCTTGTAGTGCAAATGAAAATGTAAGTGCATCTTTCAAAGCTCAAGTAATTTGAAATCATTTGCCCCTGCTACCCTATTTATGTATATATATACTTCCCTCTATAAGCCCATTCTCTATACTAGCTTTGAATAGTCGAGCATACTGTCCTTCCGACAGTTCTAGTTTGCATTGTTCTTGTTGTGTAATCATCTCTGTTCTTAAATCACCTATCCTGGATACTGTCTTCCTTAACATACAACCACGGTCAAAGATGAGAACCGTAAACTGCAGAATCTTCTAGACGACTTTGAGAACATAAGAGAGAGAAAGAGTGACGAAATTGTGGAGCTAAAAGTGAGTGTTACAATTCAATCTCATGGACTTACAAGTATTTTTGTGATATAAGGGCAGGTTCGTATGCCGACAAGTCAACAAAATGAATTGTTCTATATCACTTGAAAATTCTGGTTGCGGCCTACTAGGGCCATATGCTGGCGGTTGCAAAGGGTGCATTTGCTACTTCCCCCTCCCCACGCTATCACTTAACAAGGTACCAAAATTTCTTGTACATCACTTGAAAAAGTGCTCAACTTCAGAAAAATGCATCCCTTCTGGAAAATTCTGGTTACAGCCTACTAGGGTTTGATGCTTGCATTTGAACCACCTCCCCATCTTCCTCTCCGACCACCAACCTTTTAGGTACCAAAATCTCTTGCACATCACATAGAAAAGTGCTCAACTTCAGGAAATGCACCCCTTATGGCTACAGGAAATGCACCCCTATGGCTACAGGCCTGTAAGGCCAAGCTCTTCTTGTTTTGTATCAAAAAATTGTTAAGGTGATTAATACTTGAAATTTTAATTTCGATGGTATTAAATTGCAAAAGGAAAATGAAATCTTTGAAACTACCAAATACAGCATTTGTCAGTGTGAGAATTTGTAAAGTACACTGTGTACAGAATAAAGTATACTGTGTAAAGAATATAGTATACTGTGTTAAGAATATAGTATACTGTGTAAACAATATAGTATACTGTGTTAAGAATGTAGTGTATTGTGTAAACAATATAGTATACTGTGTAAACAATATAGTATACTGTGTTAAGAGTATAGTATACTGTGTAAAGAATAGACGTAAGAAAGAAGAAATTAGTTCCACAGGTGCTTGGGAATGTGCAAATACTCGGATTGTTTCAAGAATTTGTAAGATGTATAGAAACATGTTTTAGTATGCTCGTATTACGTTTGTTTTATTTTACATCAAGTCTTCCTCTTTTTTCAAGTCGATGTAGACCTCTAGTAATGGCATTCTTAATTGTGATCTTAGTGGTCTAGCGGTGATAGCATCAGCTTGTCATGCTAAAGGTCCCGGGGTTCATTCCTGGTGGGTCTTCTTTATCACTAGTGCTTCACAACTAGTTTATCAAACAGCCGTGTACATCTCTAAGTAACCTTCGCTGTTTAGAAAAGGATGTAAAATACCGCAACTTCCTACCGTAATTTCTGTGATATTGAGGTCATTACAGAAGGCACCAGTATTAGAATGAACACGAGTATTAAATTAATCAACTTTGAATTCCAATTTGATTCACTTAAAAAGTGCTTGGTATTTATTTGAAACTTGTACAGAAAGAAATGTATAAATCCCATATCATATTCCGTACATTGTTAAAGGCAAGTTATTGTGTTAACTCGGACAGAAATATACAATACAATTCAACGTTATTGATTGGTCTAAATATTTGCCTATGTACTGACTGGCCAATCAGTAACCGACGGGGAAGTAACATCTCTAGTATGTAGCACAATTAGAATACCAGCTGCGCGTCACCAATTTTGACGAGAATTCTTAAGACAAGTTTCCCTGTTTAAAATACTGAGAGGCATTTCTTTATATTGTTATTTTCTTTTTCTTTTGTTTCAAATTAGGCAAAACTGAAGAATCTTGAAGCTGCTTCGTTGGAGAGAGTGGAACTATTGCAAGCCAATCAGGAACTACAGACACTGGCACAAAACAGGTATTGGTTGAAGCACATTTGAAAGGTTGATGGACATGAGCTTAAATTGTTTAAAATATACGAAAAACGATTAAAACAGCAAAAGGTCACATCAAAATCGGTTTACAAGTAATCGTTTTACAGCATTATAAAACCTCATTAGCATTGCGCAATGTTTTGTGACCTCAGAAAGTTACTTTTTTTGTGTTTTTCAGTCCTCCCAAATGATATGAATTGGAGAAGTTGGCTACAGTGAACATGAAATTGGATATTGTTTTAACCTTGACTCAGATTTTACTAGTAGAATGCAATTTGAGAACCTTTGAGGTTTGAAATTTGGAAAAAAAGTATAAAGAATTACATTCAAGAATTTTTGACTCTTTTCCTTTTCATACATCATCATTTTGCACATTTACGTACTTTGATTTTTTTATAACAAAAATGTTATTTTGACTGTTGAAAGACTGTTCTGCTCGATGCTCTTCCATCTGAATAAAAAGTAAATAATGAGGAAAGGAAAGTTCGAGTTATGAAAGTTTTTCCCAACATAAAGAATTGTACCATTTGCTGTGATTTGTTTCATTACCAATCTTTAGATACTGTAGTTAATCGTCACAGTCCTAAATAGCGCTGTGCCGTTTAAAAGTTTAAACGAATAAAGCTTTATTTAAACATTAGTATAATCCTCCAAACATTTACCCGTTTGTCATTTAATTCTGCATCTGTTAAAAGCATGTTCCAACCATGGATCTTTATTTTTGACAATTTTTTTAATCTTAACAGGTAATGTGAAGACTTCTTATAGGCCCCTAGTCACGTTTTGTGATATAACTTGCCTATTTTGGGGCCGACCAGCACAACGATTTTTGATGGTTATTGTAGGGCTAGAACCAATTCTGCTGAAATTTTTGATTGTTCTAAATACACAGCCCTCAGTCCTAAATTAAGACTCTCTTCCTGATTGATATACTTTCTTGCATTTCAGAGAAGAGGAACTGCAATCCAAGGAGCAGGTGCTTGAGAATGTGATGACAACAACAGAATCTCTCAAGGCGGCAAAAGAAAAGGTGGAGAGAGAGTAAGTCTAAATTTTTGTTTTCAAAATCGATGAATATAGAATTGTGAATTCTTTTAGGGGATTGGTAACAATCACCTTAACTTACCTTAAACGCTTGAGCTCTGCATGGAGCATAGGTCATCCACTTTGTCTTGTCCCAGGCTATAACTTGCAGCTGTCCCCAAGAGGCTGAGAGTGACCAAGGTGTTGCCCTTCTGCCACTTTGGAGTGTCTTTATGTTGTCCAGGGTCTTCCTCTCTTTTACTGCCCTTTGAAGAAGAAAGGGGGTTCTATCTACAGGATTCATCAAATTACCAAGAAAATGACTGATCTGGTCGCATCTATCTTGCAAAATTTACTTGCCCGAGAGCTTCCTGATAAAAATTGAAGTTTTATGTACAGCCAACATGATACGATTCTTGCAATGAATAATGTCCATGGAACATTGTCATTGCACATACTGTAATTTGTTCCCACACACTGGAACATAAAAGCAACTTGTTCGGAGTTACACTGTATTAAGTGCCCGACGTTTAGGTTTTCAATTAGTGATCGCGACAACCAAAATATATATGTTAGGCAAAATAAATAAAAAATATACTTTTGTTTTAGATTTATAAGTTTGACAGGCTTATTATCTCATCAGCAAAGTTGGTGAAGAGGGGATATGACATCTTTACGTTTTATCTATCAGACTGTGTGTCATTTGTCTGTCTGTACTTCCAAAAGTCTTGCATTGTTCAGGTACTGGGAACAAAAAAACAAATTGTCCTTGGAACTTCAACCATTTTTCTGTCTCACTGAAAGGAAATTTATATATATTGGAGACTCTTGCCTCATAGAACTTACAACAATGCACACCTGACATGAATTGCATTTTTGTGTCTGGCATAAATGAAAAGTGATCTAATGAAGCTGCTCACCTCAATAGAGCTAGAATTAAACGAATTTTAAACAGTAATTGCTGTCCTCAATAGAAATGAAACTTAAAAGAATTCTGATGTCCTTCAAATGAATCTGCATTGAATTTTCATTCAAATATTTTGTAAGTAGATTGCCTTTATCTGATTTATATGGGGAAACTTCCAAGTTGAGTATATTTTTAAGGGGAGTATCATATTTAAGTTATGTTTTTTTTTTCATTTCTTTATGTACATTATTGGAAGGGTCATGTGGTGAATTGAAGTGAAGATTGTAGTGAATGTTGGAATGATGAGTGCAACTTAGTTGGTTAAGAGTATAGTTGGTATTTGAGAGGGTGGTAAATAAGTGGGTAGGGGAGTGAAGGATGTGGAAGTGAGTATGTGAGTGGAGGATGGGGAAGTAAGAAGAGGAGGTTAGGTAAGTGAGCTGGAGATGGGGATGTGCGAGGAGTGTGGGTAGGTGAGTGAAGGATTTAGAGGTGAGAGAGGGTGGCTAGGTATGTGCGGTGGGCGAGTGGAGGGTGGGTATGTGAGTGGAGGATGGGGAGGTGAGTGGAAGATGGGTATGTATGGGGAGGTGAGGGAGGATGGGGAGTTGAGGGAGGATGGGGAGTTAAGGGAGGACAAGTAGAGGAGTGATCATTCATGATCATTCCACAGTGACTAGTCATTTTAAATCAATCAAATTTGACCATTTTGCTCTTTTTCTCTTTGATAGGCTGGAAGGTCTGAAAGCTACTCATGAGATATTGGCAGATGACTTTGAGGGTATGAAGGAAGATAATGAAAGGTAACTACTTTGTGATATTTTTTGCTACATTCTTTGAATCAATGTTTTTTTAAATAATCAATTCTAGGTTTGGTTCCATTTAGAATTGTTTGAGCTTGTTTTCAAATATTGAAACTGTGTTTAGATAAAGGAAAGATCCTAACAGATTGTCAATGTTTGGACTTTTTCAGAATTATAATTTCTCTGTAGATTATGATGTGTTATAATTATGATATGATGTATCAATAACATTTTGTATCACTTGCACATCACATGCACCATAGGAATAGTTACACCTTGGGGCTATGTTGCTTTTTTATATTTGTTAAAATTGCATTTCTTGCCTCAATGGAAATAAAAACAACTAGTTTCTGGTCACAAAGAAAATAACAATTAGTTTGTGGTTTCAAAGAAAGATTATGCAGTAGACAACTTGTGAAAAAGAAAGAAGGTGATAAAAACAATAAGGTTTCTGGTCTGAAAGAAAATTGATACAATCGACAACTCCAAAGAACTGGAAGTAATAGTGGCTTGGCTTGAGTAGATATAAAATACATAAAGAATATGTCAAAGGAAGCTGCTTTTCTGAAGCTGATGAAGGTATTGCCTTTTTCTCTTCATTTTTACAGGATGCAAAACACATATTCTAAGAATTGCGAGGAGCTTGACGTTGCCAAGTCTGAGAAAGACAGTTTGATGGAGGAGAAGAAGAAACTAGAAGCGGTAACGTAACGTTCACTTACCATCTCCTTCTCTTGTCACCTTAGATACTCAGGCATGGCAGAACCAAGGGGGCCACTGCCCTCCTTGCACTATTGTAAGGGGTCGGACGGGGGAAAGAGTTGCCCATTTTATGTTTTATGAAATCCCATTCTTAAGATGCAAATTGTTGATAGTTTAGAACTACCATTTCAGGCATATAGCACTTAACTGGAACTAAACACTATTTTTCCTGTTTCAGGAACTCGAGAGAAATTTTAGATAAAGAAAGTGCCCTGACTATATTTTCTGACTATATATACATACTATATATTATATATTCACTAAAAGGTTCTTTCATTTTAAATAACTCAGGTAGATTTGTAGTTCTTGCATTTTAAAAAGATTTGTTAAAAAGTATTTAATTTCGATGAGGCACACGACACTCATTATGGATTGAGAACTATCCATTTTATATATGATATTGTTGAGTCATGTAAGTATTTCCCCTCAAAGTATGTATTGATGCTTATGCATTGCACTAATGTCTGGTGGCCTACAGTTATGTTCTTGAATACATTGCTAATTGTTTTCCACTTGCATTATTAGCAAAATACCATTCATTAGATCAGATTACTTAGTGAACACCTTGTTCATACATTTTTTTTTTTTTTACAGGAGTTTAAGTTGTTGAAGGTGGAGTATACCAAAATAGAGGAAGATCTCATCGCCCTTGGTGGTCACCACAATCCCCACCAGAGAATTAAATTACTAGAGAAAACCAAAAATGATTACCACATGGTGAAAGAGGTACAAATTTGTTTCTATTTGTTTCTGTCCGATTTTTAAAATTGTTCCGGATGGCAGTATTTTAGCGCATTTAGTATTTTCTGTAAGGGTGTTTAAACCACAAGCTTGATCCAGAAAGGGGCAGAGTCACTGTCCAAAAGGGGGCATTAAGGACACTTTGAGGGCACTTGAAATATAAATAAGGGATTAATCAATACAACAAGTAGTGTCCCTGCATCTTTTTATATAGGGGAGCTGTGAACAGCATGAAAAACAAAATAAGAGTGCTTAGTAAAAAAGGGGCAGAGTGGAGGACCCCTTTGAAAGAGTGAAACCCGAGGACCTGGTGTTATTAAATGAGTACTTCAGTGAGAATTGAGGGCCAGTTTCACAACAAAATTTGATGTTTAACTTGGGTACTATCTCGTATGAATGCATGTTTGTGAAGTGTTTTTAGCTGGCATAATAATTTATGCAACAGTATTGGTAAAAGGATTAATGGAGCAAAAATTGTGAAGCAATTGTGGGTTTGTTTCCTGGCCGGGTCATACCAAAGACTTCAAAAATCAATACTTAGTTTGGGCAGTCCTTTAGCAACAAACACATGAATTGTTATGCGTTGGTATGTTGATTCATAGATATGTATAAATAGGTGAAATGAACAAAGAGTGAGGGCCATGTATTGTGGAGTGTCATCAAAATTTAATACAATTTCTGGGTACAAGAGCATTAATATACGCTTTCTTGTGCTAAGAAGGTTATCTAAGCACAAGAGCATTAATATACTCTTTCTTGTGCTGAAAAGGAAAGACTGCTTAGCTTACTTGGTAGAGTACTCTCTTATCAACCAGTAGGTTGCGGGTTTGTTTCCCAACCGGGTTATACCAAAGACTGAAAAAATCAATCATGCCAAAAACTTTAAGCCTACCCGCACCCGACACTTGAGGTAATCCAGAAAACTCAGGTATGACAATTGCCAACCCGACTTCCTGTTCAGTGTATTGTGTTTCCACTCCAAACAATGATTGCTTATCTGCCATTCCCATGCACACCACAACCAAGTAGCCCAAGGATATTTGTGTGTATAAGATTACACTAAGCCAGAGCTGAATAATCAAGGCACTTTTGTGATTAAAGTCACTCATCCGTGTTAGGTGTCTTAGTGGAAGAGGTTTGTTTTCAAACTGGTGATAAGAATAGCTGTACATCATAATGCCCGAGGTAATAATGCCCATTAAATGTGAATGATTGATGGACCACTTCTCCTAAAGAAAGATATTGCTTCATAATACTTAATTTGGACAGTCCTTTAGCAATAAGCACATGAAATGTGATGTGTTGGTATGGTGATTCATAGATATGTATAAATGGGTGAAATGAACAAAGAGTGAGGGCCATGTATTGTGAAGTGTCATCAAGATTTAATACAATTTCTAGGCACAAAAGCATTAATATACTTGTTCTTGTGCTAAGAAGGAAAGACTGGTTAGCTTACTACCAATGTTAAAAAGGAAAGACTGGTTAGCTTACTTGGTAGAGCACTCACTTATCAGCCGGTAGGTCATGGGTTTCTTTCCCGGCCGGGTCATACCAAAGAATTTTGAAAAATTTGACGTACTGCTCTCTAGCTTGGTGCTCAACATAACTGACTGGAGCAGGGTAATAGGACAGGCTTGTGTGCCCTAATGGGGGGTATATTTGATATCATTTTAAGATGGTTGTTACAGAGGTGGAGGTATGAGTAAGTTTGTTGACCTCATCCCCATTTGTTCGATAGTATAGACAAACATGATTATCTGATTATTCACCAAAAAAATAGGTGAATAATCGAGACAAGTGTAAATCTCTTCCAGGTAGTATTAGGTGTTTCTTCACAAGGGGTAAATAATTTTCTGAATTTTCCAAATCATTATCTACCATTTTCCGGAATTAGAAGATACTTAATTTTATGAATTATGACTACAATATGGGGGAAGAGCAAAAAAATGAAAGGCAACTTTTTTGCTAAATTGTTTCCAAAATGCAAGCATAAAAAGAATGGTATTTTACAATCTAGGATATTTACTTTGAATTATACGTTACCTTTCGTGCTATTAGAATATGCAATCTGGTCTGTCAGACCTGATTCACTGTTAAATACCACCTAAACTAAAAACATAATTACTGTCTCTGACCCACCCAGGTCACAATGCTAGCATTGTATGCAATCACTCCTTTTCAGAGCTTGTACCTGTGAAGGTCCTAAACTGTTCTGGTCTTGTTGGGTTTTTTTTTTTTTTTTTGGGGGAAGAAACTTTTTGGCCTTTTTCACCATCTCTCTGATGTACCCGAAGGGGTAGTGTAAGTTTAAGCTTCCTATAGAGGAGAAGGTCTTTTCTGAGGGTGAGCTGAGTAATTTTCATAACAATGTTTTTTGTTGCATATATGTATATGATGATTTAGTGTTCCTACCAATCCCCCCCATCCTCCTTCCATCCCCATATACATTGACTACTGAATTCTTTAAATATACCATTACTTTCTCACACAGAAATTTGAGCAGAGCAGGAGAGAAGTAGGATACCTCAAGGAAAGAATGTGTCAAGACTGTAAGGAGAGCTGCAGTGCCAAAAACTTTGACGAAAATCGTCATCGCAATGGATCTAAACGCGAGAGGCATGCGTCCAAGCGGAAAGAAAGCGATGATTTCTGTCAAGATGAGACGCTTCCACCCCTAAAACAATTAAAAGAAAATATTGGTCCGGTGTAAGAAATATTCAAAGGATTTTGTCCATTTCTGCATAACTACACTTCTTTTTAAAGATTGTTTTATTTTTATTCTATTTCTATTTGGTGGACTATGTTTGAGATCTTGAGTTGAAGTATGAATTTTTGGTGACGACAAAGCTTATTTGAGCGTATGGTATTGTTGGTGACGATCTTGTTGGAGCAGTTACTGAAGTAAGGCCTTTTAATTATTGTTGCCCTTGTAAAGATAAAAATCATCACAGTTGTTGATAGGGCTGTCATGATATGTCAATTATCGCGATATCGTGATATACCAAAATTACCCTCATTAGTAAAGTCACTGTTTGGAAATTTGGCCTGCAGTTTTCAAGCAACAAATTAACCACAACATTCCACAAGATTAACTTTGCATTGTAACATTGAGGTATAAATAGTACTATGCTCATAGTTCATTTCACCTTTCCCCAGCACCAAAGACAAACAATGCCAGCATTGATTACAGCTACTACCAATATTACAAAGGATTGCCATTATATTTAAATAAGTGTCACTAAAAATACCATGAAACACCAGTGGGAGTAGTTGTTATCTTGAAGGAGCCTTGGAAAGGTGAAACTGTATACAGTTTTGTGGTTTGGGAGACAGAGAAATATATCACTTTTTCTTCGACCGGCCCTGCTCCATTTGGGGGCAGCTTGAGATGTTCCTGGTTTTAAGCAAAGCCATTTCTAATGCTGACCAACATATCGTGTAATGCCATTTTTGCGTATAAACTGCATATTAAAGAAAAGTTATGTGAAGCAGAATTTCAGAAACATTCCAAATTAATGAGATTGTAATTGATTGTTTGCAGCATATCTGATTATTTTATGCTTCTTTTTCTTAGCCTTAAGGTTTTATGGGATAAATGAGATCTGGATGCTGTAAACTCAAGCAGTTTTTCAAAATTGAAAATCATAACATAGATATCGTGATATGGTGATATATCGCGTTATTTCTGTCAATGATAGTGGATATCTCTTATCTCCATAACATGACAGCCCTAGTTGTTGATGATGTACTGCCATGTCCAATTTTTTGAAATCCAGAGGCAATTTTTAACAACTACAACACTACCCTCTGAGAAAATGCAATATGTGACCCATAGATGTAAAAAGTGGGCAGCCCTTATTTATTATGAAACATGTTTCTAATAACCTACTTTAAAAGACATTTTTGGTCTTTAGGAAAATTTGAATCTCATGACCAACAGCCCCAGGGAGTTTTCAAAAGTGTGGAAGCCAAGCGTGTAAAATGCTTATAAGTTTTTTTATTTTATTTATTTTAATCTATTTGTCCCCCTTGTAATTTTGCTTAAACATAGATTGGGTTATACCGAATAAGATGGGAGGGAGGGGGAACAAAACCGCACTGCCAGAAAGGTAAGGGAAGGGTCGTGGGTCCTCCCTTACCTCATATGTCAATATTCATGGCTGAATTATAGTTGTAAAAAATTATAGTCCATCTTCCGCATGAATGATGAAAAACGACAAAGTCAGTATTCTCTAAATTTGATTAAGAAAAACGAAAACATATCTGACTTCTATAAATTTGTCTGAAGGTTCAATTTTTACACCCCTTCCTTTTCACCTAACTTTTTCTCCCACATTCAGCTTTTACCCTTTATCTCCTTTACAAACCTTACATCTCCTCACTATCCTTACTCTTACACCATTATTTATTAACACCCTCTTGGCACATTAAACTCTGACTGTCGCGGTGCCGTTAAACATCAACCAACCATCATATGCTGATATCCTTGATTATATATAGGTACACTATATCCGAATTGTCCGGGTGTATTATTATTAGAAAATCCGACCGGTGGTAATAAGCTCGGCAAAGATTATGAATGACTGCTCAAACAGCAAATTGATTTCCTAAAAGTCTTGCAATAGATCGGATGCAGGAATGTTGCTGCCACTCTCTCTCAGTTTTTAAGGCATGTGGAAATTGAACATCTGACAACAACCTTATTCAGATGGCAGACGTGCAAAACTAAGTGCCCTTCTTGAAAAGGGGCAATTGCACCTGGTGCTAAGATAATTGTTTTTGTTTAATGCAAAATGATATTCCCCCCCTCAAAGATTTAGTAATAATATTTTACCCCCCCCCCCCCCCTTCCAAGTTTAGTAGGGTCAATAGTGGATCGATGTCTTTCACAAGGGAAGTAACTCATCTATGATTTTATTCAATGCAAAAAATAATAATTCCTCGAGTTTGTACAACGTCAATTATATGTAGTCTACATTTACACTATGTGTAATTTTAAGTTCTTAGCCACCTCCAGCAATACTACCATTTTACTTTTTACTAACATCTTGGAAGAATTGCTCACTCATGAGGGCTGTTGTTTTTTTTATTTAAAAAAAAAGGATTACTAAAATTACAAATGGGTAAAATTTGTATAGAAATTGAAAAGGTGAGGAAATTGTGGTCCGTTAATAGTATAATGTAATGTAACACTACAGTGTAATGTAATGAGGACTACAGTGTTGTGTGATATTACCTGAATCTTTACATGTCTATTTCAACTTTGTAAATAACTCAAATTGTATCTTTTCATTCATAAGAGTAGTCTCATGGGGGAAAACAGGTTGTTGTTTGTTTGTTTGTGTGTTTGTTTGTTGTTGTTTTTTCACATGTATGTTGAAGTGACCATTTAAGTATTAAACCATAATTATTCTTGGTAGAGAACTGAATAGGGTTGTCACTAGGAGTGAATACATTTTGTTAGAGGGAGTTTATTTCCAGGAATATTATAGAAGAAAAAAGAGCACTTCAAATATATAGTAATAATACAAAGTGAAGCCGCCATCTTGGGAAATATTCCGCAATTGGAGAAACGAATCATAGATGTCATGTTAATGTGTCTTTTAAGTGACATCGCATACCGAATATCTTGCATAATAGCAGTTCCATGTTGGAGCATTTATTTGTGAAGTAGGCCCTTTTTATTTATTTCAAAATTTAGTGTTACCATTGCATACAAAGCGTATACTGCTGATGCAGCTTATATCAGTTTTGCTAAGAATAGGTGCTTATAGGGCCTTTACTTGTACTATAGACTTATATTATGAACAATAACCCAAGACTCCCATTATTCTATTTCATGATTTTGCATTATTTCAACCATTTGACATTTATGGTAGTACTTTCAACATGAACTACCAAATTGTGTGTATATTTTAGCAGGGTTCTAATACTGGTCGAGAAGTTTCCATGTAATCGATAGTAATGGTCAAAGAGTGCTGATGAGGGCAAACACTGATGACAGTGGAACTGACGTAATCATATCAATTCTTCAATGATATTTCAATAATTCAGTAATAGTTTTTGAACTTTGAAGCATGATTGGTATGGAAATAATCATGTTAATTAAATACATTGAAGTCAGCTCCTGAAATCTCCGTTTTCTTGTGTTTTTTGTTTTAAGTATTAGTAGTATAGCAATAAGGAGACTCAAGATTCCAATGGCATTATTGAATGAACTCTAATCTTTTGGATCTTAGCTACCCCCCAGTGCAATGAACACTCAGGATTCAAATTGCAATATTGAATGAACTACCATCATTTTAGTCTTAGCTACCCCCTTCCCCAGTCCATTAAATACTCGGGATTCAAATAGCAATATAGAATGAACTCAATCTTAGCTACCCCCTCCCCCGGTCCAATGAACACCAGGGTTTAATGAACACAGGGGTCCAATGAACACTGGGGTCCAATGAACACTGGGTCCAATGAACACTGGGTCCAATGAACACTGGGTCTAATGAACACTGGGGTCCAATGAACACTGGGTCCAATGAACACTGGGTCCAATGAACACTGGGGTCCAATGAACACTGGGTCCAATGAACACTGGGGTCCAATGAACACTGGGTCCAATGAACACTGGGGTCCAATGAATACTGGGGTCCAATGAACACTGGGTCCAATGAACACTGGGGTCCAATGAACACTGGGTCCAATGAACACTGGGTCCAATGAACACTGGGTCCAATGAACACTGGGTCTAATGAACACTGGGTCCAATGAACACTGGGTCCAATGAACACTTGGGTCTAATGAACACTGGGGTCCAATGAACACTGGGTCCAATGAACACTAGGGTCCAATGAACACTGGGTCCAATGAACACTGGGGTCCAATGAACACTGGGTCCAATGAACACTGGGTTCCAATGAACACTGGGGTCCAATGAATACTGGGGTCCAATGAACACTAGGGTCCAATGAACACTGGGTCTAATGAACACTGGGTTCCAATGAACACTGGGTCCAATGAACACTGGGTCCAATGAACACTGGGGTCCAATGAACACTGGGGTCCAATGAACACTGGGGTCCAATGAACACTGGGTCCAATGAACACTGGGTCCAATGAACACTGGGTCCAATGAACACTGGGTCCAATGAACACTGGGTCCAATGAACACTGGGTCCAATGAACACTGGGTCCAATGAACACTGAATTCAAATGGCAATATTGAATGAAATCCATCTTTGTGGTCTTAGCTACTCCCCTTCCTTGGTCCAATGAACACTCTAGATTCAAATGGCAATATAGAATGATTTTGATGATGATCATGATTATGATTGTGCAATGTTATTAAAATAGAATAAAAAGATAACATAATAATTATAAATGTAAAATAACTCGTATCATCTCCTGGTTTCCTTAAATTCCGGCGCCCCCATAAGCTGTTGCATTTTAACCCTTTCAGTTAAGCCTGGTGTGGGTATAAACTGATTGCACTTAAACCCATTTGGATCATGGGTATTGGCAGACAGGGCTTTTTTAAAAGGAATTTTCACAGGAATTTCTCGAGAAAAAAACAAAACTTTTCAGAATATGAAAGAAAACATCCCAAAAATTGAAGGATATTTTCCGAAAATTGGCCAAAGCATTTAGAAAATGTAATAAAAATGTTCGAAAATGAAGGAATATTCCCCGAAATGATGATTCGAGAAAATTTTCATATTATCGAATAAAAGTGTTTAAAATTTAAGGAAATTTTCCGAAAATCAGTGATTAAAGAAAATTTCCGGAAAATTTAAAAAATTGCCGGAAAATTAAGGAATTTTCCCGAATATGGAAGAAAGTTTCCTAAAAATTGAAGCACATTTTCCGAATGTTGGCCAAAGTATCCCCGAAAATAGGCAAACATTTCCTATAATAAGAAAACCTTGCCAGAAATTGAACAAATCTGCCCTAAAATGAAGGAATCTTTCCGAAAATCTAAGAAAATTGCCCGAAAATGAAAAAAAAATTCCTAAAAAGTGAAAAGAATTTTCCAAAAAATTGAAGAGTATTTTTCGAAAATTGGAGAATTTTAAAAAATTGGAGATTTCTCGATAAGGAATAACATGAACGTTAATAGTAACTCAATTTAGCCTTTATTTCCGCTTGTAACTGGAATATTTTACAGGTCTTGCCCCAACCCCGCCCCCTTCCTCCCGTCATGCCTGAGAGAGGATCCTTCATACGTTCCTGGGTGGGTCCTTGTGGTAGATGCAAATCCTCCATTTTCAATAATATAACAACACAAGCACTGGATAAAGCTCCAAGTCATGCAAGTATACCCATTCAAAGTTTTTGGTCAGTCCCTTCAACTGTTCATATCATATGGCAATGACATTTAGCTTACTTTTCATTTTGTTATCAAACCCTTATATGAAATATGTATTTGTTATTTTGTCCATATGTACTGATAGGCCAAATGACCCACCAGCACATATCTAAACCAGATCCCAAAGTGTTGTGGTTCCGATGTTTTTTTCTTTTTTATTCATAAGCTGATTGATTTTCAAAATTTGTATTAACTGTCATGTCATTGCATATCATGAAATATTTGTTCCATGATATCTATTCATAAGCCACACCCACCATGCAGATCAATAAAAATGTTGACAACATTAGCATTTGCACAATAGTTAGCAGCATTATCATAGCAAGTATGACAGTATGAAGCAAAAACGATTGCTTATTTATCCTATTTCAAGAATTTGTCAGTAAGCCCCACCTATTCATTAGTATTCATGACATCACTACCACAACATTAGAACATATGTACAGACCATAACCCATCTGTGTTATAAGGCATAAATTCGATATACTGTTCATTATATACAGTGTGGTGTTTACACCTTTAGCATTTTCGTAATAAGCCACGCCTACTATACATATTAATGCTATCTGCCGCTGCTGATAACATAAAGATGCGCACAGTAACCAACAATTTTAGCATCCCCAATATAATGCAAAATGGACAAACACTTGCTCATTTATCACTTCTTTGTATTCAAAATGTACACTTAAGTCCCTCCCACTTATAAATATGCATGATTCACCATCAAACACATTAGGGAACATCTGTGTACCACACATGACGTGAATCCACTTCAAAGTTTTTGAGATATTGTGTTTGCAAGCTTTTTGTATACAAAATCAAATTAAGCACCGCCCACTAAGCATTAGTGAAAGGCAACGTATTTTTACAGTGAACATATTACACACTAGCCAACATCATTTTTAGAACAAATATGAAAGAAAACAGACATGTGATTGTCAAAATACAGCATTGCAAAAAATGTATATCATTAAGCCCCGTCTACTCTTTAATATGCATGATATCACCACTAAACACAAAAAGGCACATCTGCAGACTATGGGCTATATGTGTACCAAATATGACATAAATCCATTTTACCGTTCATGAGATACTCTGTTTGCGACCACTTTTCAGCAAAATCATATTACACCCTGCCCATTATGCATAGGCCTATTAATGAAATTCAACGGTTTTACATCATAAACATGTACACACCAGCTTACGTTATAATTGTACCAAATATGAAACAAAACTGACATGCAGTTTTTAAAATATGAACATTTCAAGATTTTTACATCAAGCCCCGCCTACTCATTAATAAGTATGACATCACCATCAAAAACAATACGGCACATCTACAGTCCATGGGTTATTTGTACCACACATTACATGAATCCAGTGTATTGTTCTTGAGAAATCGCGTTTACGAGCCGGCTGTCACATACACCCCACACACACACACACACCAGAACACGCACACACACTTCACGCCATCATGACCGCATAGGTCACTGGTGCTATTGCATCAAACCAAAAAAATGCTTGCACTGATATCATAACAGGGGAAGTTCGATTACATGGCCGGGCTGGGGGTGGCAGCTCCTCCAACATGTCGGCCGGATATTCATCTTAATCAGGCAGGGAATCTTGCCCGACTCGGTAAGATAAGCTGGGTCATGACCTCCCGACTCGGCATGATGATGATAATGTGATACTTGGGCACCGATCTTATATAGTCAGGTAGGCCTAGTGCGCAGAGATGTCAAATGTACTGTTTAAATCAGTGTTTTATTGGAACCATGCCCGACTCAGCTATATTTCCTTATATTCGAAATTTTCGTTTAGTTGAAAAACTGCTCGGAAATGGAAAAAAATGTTCCGAAAATCGAAGAAGAAAAAAAACTGCTTGGAAAGTAAGGAAATTTCCTGAAAATCAAAGGGAATTTTCCAGGTAATTAAGGAAAGCTCCCGAAAATTTGGAGAAAAAAATCCCGAAAATTGGTCAAAATGTTAGCAAATGTTTTTCCCCAAAATAGAGGAAATTTCCCGAGAATGAATGCTACTTTTGGAAGGTAAAATTCTACCCCCTCCCCGTTCCCCCTCCCCTCCCACTCCCCACAAAACTCTTGTTAAAGCCATTTCTCATCAACTATTGTTTATTCACAGATTCATTGCGATTTCCCCCTCGCAATAGGTTTTCGAGTCGGGTAAAAATTTGCTTCCTTCTCCATGGGCTATAAAAGTCACAGTGAGGCTTTCTCAACTTTTCATAAGATCGTACTGCGCAAAACATGGTTGCGCTCAAAGTTTAGCTTGCGCAAAATGCGCTGACTGTTTGATAATATTTATGCGCTCGATATCGCGATCGGAACCATGCCATGGTTTACTAACGTTACAATACTATGCGTAGGCAGTACAAAGTTGAAATTTTCTATTCTCATTTTCAATGAAGGACTTTCGAAATTACAGAAATGAAATGGCAAAGGATAGCTTCTACCAGGAGGAACTCCCAAGAAGAACGCTTGATTTGTAAGTTATACTACTTCTGTTAGATTTATAAAAGATTGAGATTAAACACTCCCAAACAAACAATGATTTTCGTAAAGTTGGCGTTAGCCTCTTACGTTAAACGTCCTAACGTATAAAGTTGATTGCAGATTATAACACTAGGCCTGTAGGCTCTCAACAGGGTTTTCGTCGTAGTAAGCCTAACCTACACCTTGTTTTACTCCATTTGTTTATCAGATTCTTCAATCATGTTGATTCTAAATCACGACTTCTTTTTCCCTGTATTGTTCTTGGTAACATACTCTAGAGCTCCGACTCTCTGAACTCCTTACATTCGTCACAACCCCACTTGTCTCGGGCCTCAAATTTGCCTCTAAATGCCCCACAAACTGGCTAGGCTACCTTGTCTTGTTTGGTCTGAGTGATTATTCATATCTCACACTCACAACTTATCTATGTATCGATGGGCAATTACATACGTACAGATCAAGTTGGAAATTGTCAAAATTCAAATCACACAGAAAATTACCTCTTATCTAAAGTTCAACTTTAACTTTTAAAGAGTCTTAATTCCTTACCCTTGCTGGTGATATCGAAAGCAATCCTGGACCTTCCCCAAGAATTTCCTTGCAAACAATGCAACAAATCTGTCAAAAATAGCCAGAAAGGTATTTGTTGTGATGACTGTGATGTGGGTTTATAAGTGTGCACGCATTAGTATAAATGCAGCTTACAACACCCTTGCATCATTTTTAATGTATGATGGTGACTATTTAGTAGACATTATCGCTAATACATAACCTCTTCTACATAACAGTGGTCACAAAAGAGCATGAAAATTAACACCGACGCCCTTTACTTTTGCCTAATGTAACCATACAGACATAAAGCTGAACAACTTTTTTTAACTTACGCTTTGGTAGATTTCCTGAATTCCTTGTGAAAAAGGGTAAAAATTGTCAATTTTCTGGAAGAAATTAAGTGTCTTGTGCACAGAATATTAGCGTTGCAATTAATTTTGCAAATACACACGTGTAATTTGAAAAAGGAGGGGCCAAAATGGGCACAAATACAACAAAAAACCACACTGCCCATTTGTTACAAGACGCAACAATTGCATTGTTGCTCACTATTATAATTATTCAAATTTAACTACCTCAACGCCTTTGTTCTTTTGTTAATAATAATACATACAAATTCTACGCACCAACTTAAGTAATACACTCATAGGACGCACATCGGTGCATTCATAAGCTCTGGGTCAAACTAGCAATGCAGATATGCACTTAAATTATGTCAATTCTTTATGCAAGCATCCTATTAGGCTTACACGGTGTACCAGTTTTGTAACTAAAACTGTTTTCAGTCTGATTCATATTTTTTGAAAAACCGGAACACTGAAAATAACCAAATCACTTCAAAACAAAATTCCAAAAGATGGTAAAACTCTGTTTTAATTAAATGAAAAGAAAGTTCATGCTTTGTGTCAACATGTTTCTTGTAGTATCTTTTGATATATTTGTGAAAATATGTGATATTTATACAGATTTAATCAATAAATACGATTGAGTGTCTTTGGAATTAAATAGTCATAATGTAACTGCAGATAACAGCTTCAATGATGCGTCTTCTTTATGGGCTAATATTTTCCTGAGCACAACAAAATCATTCCTTTATAATCCCTTTATTTGAAGTCGCATCGAATCTCTCCTGAGTCCTTTTGTCTTTGAAAATAAATACATGGGAATCCATTATAAATACCTACAAATATATCACAAATCGCAAGCCAAGTATTATGAGACCATTTACGAATTCACACTCAGCCATGCCCTACTGTACTGACTGACCCTATGCATGTACTGACTGACCCTATGCATGTACTGACTGACCCTATGCATGTACTGACTGACCCTATGCATGTATTGACTGACCCTATGCATATACTGACTGACCCTATGCATGTACTGACTGACCCTATGCATGTACTGACTGACCCTATGCATGTACTGACTGACCCTATGCATGTACTGACTGACCCTATGCATGTACTGACTGACCCTATGCATGTACTGACTGACCCTATGCATGTACTGACTGACCCTATGCATGTTCTGACTGACCCTATGCATGTACTGACTGACCCTATGCATGTACTGACTGACTCTATGCATGTACTGACTGACCCTATGCATGTACTGACTGACCCTATGCATGTACTGACTGACCCTATGCATGTACTGACTGACCCTATGCATGTACTGACTGACACTATGCATGTACTGACTGACACTATGCATCTACTGACTGACCCTATGCATGTACTGACTGACCCTATGCATGTACTGACTGACCCTATGCAAGTACTGACTGACCCTATGCATGTACTGACTGACCCTATGCATGTACTGACTGACCCTATGCATGTACTGACTGACCCTATGCATATACTGACTGACCCTATGCATATACTGACTGACCCTATGCATGTACTGACTGACCCTATGCATGTACTGACTGACCCTATGCATGTACTGACTGACCCTATGCATGTACTGACTGACCCTATGCATGTACTGACTGACCCTATGCATGTATTGACTGACCCTGTGCATGTACTGACTGACCCTATGCAAGTACTGACTGACCATATGCATGTACTGACTGACCCTATGCATGTACTGACTGACCCTATGCATGTACTGACTGACCCTATGCATGTATTGACTGACCCTATGCATGTTCTGACTGACCCTATGCATGTACTGACTGACCCTATGCATGTACTGACTGACCCTGTGCATGTACTGACTGACCCTGTGCATGTACTGACTGACCCTGTGCATGTACTGACTGACCCTATGCATGTACTGACTGACCTCATGCATGTACTGACTGACCCTATGCATGTACTGACTGACCCTATGCATGTACTGACTGACCCTATGCATGTACTGACTGACCCTATGCATGTACTGTACATAAGGCTAGTACAAGTTATAACACATTCAAAGTGTATATTGGTCCCTAGATACAAATGAAACTTGTGTGAATGACCTTAAATTCACATCTTGTCATAGCAACATGATTATTGAATGGGTTTTCAAGGGTTGTCATATCATTTTCAAAAGTTTTTTTACTTTGAATTCAGCAGCTTGTGCTGGGAAAAACAGTTGCTATAAATTGCTGTAGCATTGTTTAAAGGAGGGTGAATTAATTGCATGATCGTTATTGAATAACAATGTACTGTAAAACAAAGGTAAATTATCCCGTGCTATCACCAACTTGGTTTGTGAATCAATATGCATGTAATATATAAAGTAATTCGGATCAGATTTGGTGTGGGGTTTTGTTACTTTATAAAAGTGATCAAAATTTGTGACATTGGAACAGCGGAAGGGCACAAATGGAGGGGTGGAGACATTTTAAGGTGAGTCTGTCTGTCATTAGAATATCTGAAAAACTGTCATTGGATTTGGATTAAATTTGATGTGTGGTTTTATTATTGCTAACGGAACAAGTGATCTAAATTTGGAAGTATTGGTACAAGGAAAGGGCAGAAATCAAGGTGTGAGGATGTTTAGGGTAAGATTTGTCAAAACAGTTGTAACTTTCAAATGGAAAATGGTGAACAATGAATTCATACCATGAAAATAAATTAAACAATCACTTTTCTGGGCTTAAATATACTTCAATTAAGTGGTTTCTGGAATCAAAGAAAATGGAACAATTGGTTTCTGCCATGAATGGAAAATGATGGAGTGTAAAGCTTGAATGAAACTAACTCAAACAATAAATGCTTCGCCTGAATAAAACTGAAAACAATGGTATGGCATTGCAAGAAAACCTGTTAGAAGATAATCTTTAAGTCTTTAGAATGCAAATGATCATTACAGATCAAAACTTGGGGATGAATCTTGGTGGGCCTATAGGATTTCTGGGGTAGATCATATTGAGTACAGGGATCAAATAAACTCTGCAATTATTCTAGGCATGTTGGAATTGAATTGCAATGGGGGCGGAGGAGGTATGCGCTCTACAGAGTGCTAATATTCTAGTTTGCAATGTAATTATTGTTTCTCCTTTTTTTCTTGTTGTAGGATATCAAGTGAATCTGATATATCATTGGGAGAATCCCCTGTACCTCAACCGGAGAAGCCAGCAGAACTTACAGAAGAAAAAGAAGTTAGCAAGAGCAAAGACAAAAAGAAGCATAAACATAAACATAAGCACAAACATAAGCATAAGCATCACAAAAGTGACAAAAAGAAAGAAGATAAACTGAGTCAAGAAGATAAACCGAGTAAAGAAGATAAACCGAGTAAAGAAGATAAACCGAGTAAAGAAGATAAACCGAGTAAAGAAGATAAACCGGGTAAAGATGATAAACCGGGTAAAGATGATAAACCGAGTAAAGAAGATAAACCTATTAAAGAAGATAAAACGAATAAAGAAGATAAAACGAGTAAAGAAGATCAAACGAGTAAAGAAGATAAAACGGGTAAAGAAGATAAACCAAGTAAACGTGATAAAAAGGGAAAAGAGAACAAGTTGAGTAAGCACGAGAAGCATAAAGAAGATAAACAAAATAAACATGACGGACACAAAGAGGATGGTGAGAAAAAACTTTCAAAGCATAAAGAGAAACATGAGAGGTATACAAAAGAAGATAAACATGACAGGAGTAGTAAAGATGAAAGAGTGAACAGAACTGAGAGCACTATTGTAAGTGAAAGGAGAAATAGTGATTTTAAAGAAAGGGATGAGAGGTATAGCAAAGAAAGGGATGAGAGGTATAGCAAAGACAGACATGAAAGGGAGAACAGATATAGCAGGGAAGATAAATATAGAAGGGAAGATAAACATGTTTGGGATGATAAACATGACAGGGATGATAAAAATGACAGAGAGGATAGGTACCCAAGAGAAAGCAGTCATCATAAAGATGACCACCATTCCAGACAAAAATATGGTCATAGCAGAAGTATTAGGAGTACTGGAGGCAGAGATTCCAAGCAAGAAAGTAGTGATAGTACAAAAAAAGTGGACCGTGGGAAGGAGCAAAGTAGACGGAGAGACTCGAGAATGGAACGAAAGAAAGATTCAGAAACGAACGTTATCAACACTGATGATTCCGAAATAGAGATTCTGTCAGATGACGATGCTGTTCTTGATCTTGAGGAGTTGGAGAAGCAGAAGAGGTTACTGCAGGCAGAGTTGGAAGCAGAGTTAATAGAAGAAGAAAAAGAGATTGTTATAGACGAAGCCAAAGGGATCACCAAAATTGCGGGTCTTGTCGCAACTAGTTTGGACGTGGAGGAAGATCAGATGGTAGGAGATAAGGATCTCGACATGTTGTCAATAAAACCTCAGGCCAGTGTGGAAGATATGCAAAAGCAAACAACAAAAGATGGTGAAAAGAGACCTTTAGACGATGACAACAATTCTGAGAGTAAGAAGCGGAGAAGTAGATCACCTTCTGTGACAATAATCATAAGTGATACCGAAGAAAGCATGCCATCGAAAACACAAAAGAAGGCTTCAAGGCGAGATGATCATTCCAGGTCTAGGGAAGAGAGAAGAAGAAGGAAAAGAGAAGAAATGTTGGAAAGGAGAAACAGGTCACCCTTCAGGGACAGATGGCGAAGCCCAGACAGGACACACAAGTCAAGAAGCAGATCACCTAAAAGGAGAGGAAAGTAAGTTCCTTCTTACCATTCAAGTTGATTGAATCTAGTGACAAAGGTATTACAAAATGGCATATTAAGTTTCTAGGTTATGAAGATAAAAGTATAATGATGTAGGAAACGAAGTTACTGTCAAATGAAAAATATTATGTAATTTAAAATTCCTTTGAAAACTTTACTTCCAATACGACTATATTTGTTATATAAATTTTCGTAATAATATTTCAGACACTGTGTGTTAAATTTTTGAAGTATAATAGAATCATATACATCTTCTCAGGCCTGTAATAACTTTAGAAAGTTTGCGTCGTGGTTCCAGCCCAAGTAAAGTGCTAAGACCTCGAGATATGTTTAGGGGAAGATCGCCCCCCAGACATGGGTTTCCTGGATACAGAGGCAGGGATTGGAGGTTTTGGAGGAGCAGATCTGGGGACAGGAGAAGGAGGAGAAGCAAGAGCAAGACGCCAGATGAAGACAAATTCAAAGGCAGTTTATCTGAGGGTCTTACTTTACAACAAGAATCTTCTGGTGAAGAAAAGTAAGTCTTCTGAAATAAAAACATCTCTACCTTTTCTTTCTTAAAAATGCTGCTTTAATGTTATTTTGAGCTGCCATGCCTAGAAATATGTACTGTGTGCTTTAGTCAGGTATGTGAGACTTCAGCTATTTAGCTAATTGCAGCTATTTCTCAAGCTAATTTTACCTATTTTCTACATAATTGACAATACTTACTGTAGCTATTTTGATGAAAAAATTGATTAATTTCAGCATGTGAGACTTCAGCTATTTAGCTGATTGCAGCTATTTTTCAAGCTGATTTCACCTATTTTCTACATAAATGACAATAGAAAATTGATCAATTTCAGCAATCTAAAAACGAATGAGTAGTTATTATTGTATGTTTAAATTGAAAAACTCTAAGATAAGAATATCAATCATAAGGTAAGAATTTAGTAAGAATATCAATTATAAGGGCAATCTAACATGGGTATGAATCAGGCTGTGAATGTATGCTTTAATATTATATTTATGGAACTTCCATTTCCAGCATTCTGTTTCTGTCTGCTGAAGTTCTGTTATGTAATAATTTATGTGGTTAACTGCCGGTAGGCCTTACGTTGCAAGTTATTTTGTGGGTTGACTCATAATAGTACTGGGTCTAGTGTCATACAGTTCTTGGTCTGGCTGAGTAAGGCAATCAATGTAATAGGGTTCTACATTGCATTTGAGGCATTGTCTCTCTCAACTTCATGCTTACTCTGTACTTATCATCATGAAAATGACTTTTTTACATAATTATTTTGTCTGACTTCGTTAAGGTGGATAACAAATTCGGGCCATAGTAGGACTTAGTAGGCCTACTGCCAGTGCCAGTAACGGTCTAAATATTGGGTGCATAAAACAGATTATTCTTTGATAGGCCTAAAACTAGTTAATACTAGGTTTCGTACATTTTTATGCTCTTGACACAGATATTTTTAAATTATAAGTTGTATTACAATCCAGGATGTAGATTTGGGAATGTGTAGGGATTGGGGGAGGGTACAGGTTGGAAACGTGCTTATTGACATTCTTTCATCAACATTGGCAAGTCAGGCTTCTCCTTTTTTGTTGTTCAATTGATAGAACTAAAGAGATGTTATAGTTATAAAGACTGCTAGCTTTTACATGTTTTATGAGTTACTAAGTGAGGTAACCTTGAGCTTTTTTGTGTCTTAAGATATCTGTAAAAATTAAAGATATTCTGAAGCTTGTAGTAAAATGTTGTGAAATTGAACAAAGCAAATGAAAATGTAAGTACATCTTTCAAAGTAATTTTAATTATCTGCCCCTGCTACCCTATTTCTGTATATAGTTGCCTCAATAAGCCCATTCTTCAACTAGCTTTGAATAGTCGAGCATACTATCTTTCAGACAGTTCTTGTTAAATGTCTATCATAATATTTTGAAGTGGTGCAGCAAATCCTTAGCAATTTTTTGACTCTTTCCAATGCGTCCAATAAAATGTTGGCAAAAATATCTCAAAATTTTGAGCTGTCTGACCAGTCATGCATCACACACTAGAAATGGCTTTGCTTAAAACCAGGAACATTTCAACCTGCTCTCAAATGAAGCAAAGCCAGTCAAAATAAAAGTTATATTTTTGTTTTGTTTCCCAAACCACAAAACTGTATACAGTTTCACCTCTTGAAGGCTCCTTCAAAATAACAACTACTTCCACTGATGTTTCATGGTATTTTTAGTGACACACATCTGAATATAATGGCAATCCTTTGTAATATAAGTAGTAACCATAATCAATGCTGGCATTGTTTGTCTTTGGTGCTAAGGAAAGGTGAAATGAACTATGAGCATAGAAGTATTTATACCTCAATGTTACGATGCAAAGTTAATCTTGTGGAATGATGTGGTTAATTTGTTGCTTGAAAATTGCAGGCCAAATTTTTAGGCAGTGCCTTTACTAATGATTTTTTTTATGAATTCAAAACTGATTAAATACTGATCAACCATATCTCAAGAATTGAAAGTGCTATTTTCAAAAGTCAAAAACTGATCTGCTCAGATTTCAATATTTGTCCAACTAATGTTAACATTTGTTTGTTCACAGACCTTTAAGCTCCAACAAATGGTCTGTTTAATGCCATAGTCCATTTTGTACTTAGTGTAACACAAGTAAATCAGAGAAACAATGCCCATTTTGGAGAAGTAAAAAAATCACTTTCTAGAGCATAAAACCTTTTGGCAAACTATTGTTACTAAAGGGTTAATTCATAGTTTGCTGTTTTTCACACAGGATCATGCATAAAGAAGCTGGGCAGAGGTTAAGCGATGCACGAAAGCACAGCGCCATCTCTGCCCAGCTTCTATGCATTATCTTGTGCTGGAAATATAGCGCACTATGAATTAACCTTGTTCTTATGTATTAATTTTTTTTGTTTAAATCAAAAATCACAAAAATCGGGATAAATGTTTTAAAATTGTGCAAACTTTCACTTTTGTAATAATTTTAATTTAAGATCATGACATTATGAACACGCATAGTATTGTCACGTGTAGTGTAAAAATATGCACATTGTACATCTCACGGGAACAATGGAAAATTTAAACGCACTGCCAAACATGTAGTGTGTGTGCATGGTTTGATATGCTGATGCATTCAGCACAGGATAATCAATGGATTCTTGCAATGCATTATGTATATGAGTATATATGAATTAAGGTTTACTGGTGTGATACAACGTGTCCAAGTTATTATCTCATCACCAACATATGCATATATGTGAGGTTGAGATATTGTAGTCACTTTGCTGTATAGGCAAACAACTGCCTATACCTCCTACATTACATGGCCCCCCTGATATTAGGGGTTAGGGTCATAAGTTTTTGGAACGGGACAAAATTTGGTGATTTTTGCATCTGTCCATGTGTTTGTGTGTGTATGTGGGTGTGTTTACATGTGTGTAGGTCCATGTGTGCATATGCAACAATTAATTTTGTGTCGCTTATTATGTGTATTGTTTGCTTTGATAGTTTGGACATTGACGTCGAGTCGGAGGAGGATGAAGAAACACTCATTGCCTTGAGAAGACTGCAGAGAAAAGAGCTGCTTAAGGTAATCTCTTTAGAATCCTTTTTTAAATGTGGGGGAAGAGATAAAGGGGCGATATCACCAGAGGGGCTTTATTTACACTATGAACACTTTCATAGATTTTTGCTCTGAAAATCTGTCAGTTTTCACCACTGTTAAAAAATTCACTGGAAAAATCTGTTAAATTTAAAAACGGACCTCAGTTTTCACTGCTATAGTATTTACTAACACTGTGGAAGCGACCTTTAAACTACAGCCATTAAAATATTTCGTTTGGTAAGTTGTCCTAAATCTGAAATGACAAATCCCTGGTATAGGGGGCATCTGTTGGGCAGGCATGATCTCTTTTGGGATGTGCCACCATCTACAGTATGAGGACTGCAAATGCTGGTGGATTCTACACACTTACGGGTGATAAAAGAACATCACAGGAACAGATGAGATACAGAATACTATAAGTTCAACTACAGTGCAAAGTCTATTTCTACCCCACATACCATACTGTTCAATATTTACAAGGGTTTTGAAAAGATAATTCTGTATTTTGACAAGCTACATGGTGAAAATCCAACTTTACTATGATGGCCTCCTGAAAGCATCTCTTTAAAAAAATATCTAAAATCACACCCACTCAACCATGTGGCATCAAACAGAGGAGCAAAATATGTGGCTATTCCATAATTGTTTCTGAGGTAGGTGTGTATACTTGAATGGAATCAACTTTTTTCATTGGTCAAGAGCCCATAGAGACGGTATATTATTGCATCTTTTTCTAAAATTCAAGAAATGTTTTGGAAAGTGTAGCATTGAGCAAGATCTCAAACCAATGCCTGACTGGTCAGAAAAGTTCCTAACAAATACAGTGCAATATAAAATAGAATACTGCCCTATGTATAATGCACTTGTCAGTTGTATGACTCAGCCCTACTACCCCTAGCAATGTGAGTCAAAGGTGGGTCATTGACATATGAAACAGTGACTCACGTATGCATCATTGTACCAAATTGTCAGTCACCAGAGTGACTCTGGGGTGAGTCAATTTACTTCAGACGCATTGACTTTGTATAGAGACGAGTGATTGTGGGTAAGTCATTTGCACAAGGTATAGAGACGAGTGATTGTGATTGTGGGTAAGTCATTTGCACAAGGTATGTCAGTAACCTAAGTGACTAAGGGGTGTGTCAATGTACATAATTTGACCACCCACCTTGGTGCAATGACTCACCTTGTCTAGGGGGTGTGAGTCACACAATTGACAGGTGCATAACCTAAAACAAGATAAAAGACTGACATTACTGGAATGGTATTAAAATAGTGCTAAGGAAGGGGGTTCATTTACTTAAATTTAAATAACACTATCAATCCTGTCCTATGTAACTATTAGTCAATTAGTGACGAGCTTATTTGCCAGAAAAGAATGGGAGGCAAAAGAAGGAAAAGTGATCACCTGTTGTAAAATTAAATACCTCAAGAGGTTCAATAAAAAGTTAAAACTATAGATTTTCCAGCTTCAAAACAGATGGCAAGGTTAATGATTTCTTAACATAATACCGGGTAATTAAAAGGTACCAGGTGAAATTTATTTGAGTCAGAATTTTTAAGTCTTTATAAATAAAAAATTAGCAGTCAACATAAGAAGATGGAAAATTTATATTTCAGATGGAAAATACATATTTCAGTTAAGAAATGGCATAAAGCTTCAAAATACACTCGCAGTAGCATTAGTTACAAACAATCAATGGACACGTATTGCAACCCATAGGCAGAAAGAAATAACTTATTTCTCTGGCCTAGATAATAAAAACACAACAGTAAGAAAAAAAGCCCTCTTGGTATAATCTGATCAAAACAAGAAAAGCAACATTTTCCAACCTCTAACATTAAATGAAAGCTAAAGATTTATCCATACAAAGTAGCTATTGTTTGACAGATTTATAGCTCAATGTGCTTTTTCAGGAACAGCACTGAATTATTTGGAGATTTTCCTGATTCTTATCACTTCCTTGCTATCAAAACCAAAATTATAGCACAGATTGACCTTTCCAACCCAAGAGTCATAAATAGTATCTGTAATGCCATGCCCAGTGTGTGTATCTTTTATGGAGGAGTGACAGCTCAAGAGTACATTTATTATTCCTGTGGGTGCTTGGAGAGAATTTGACAGCAGTGAATTTCAAAGAAAATAGAAAAAAGAAAGCACAGATTTTTCATGGGAGTGAATTTTGCAGAAATGTTCTGACAAATTTATTGCTGTTAAAGTGTCCAGTGTTACTACAAGTGTTGTTTTAAAGGATTAATTAGTTCAGTGGTCAAGCATGTCCATCTTATATAAAAGAGGACTTCAAAAGAAACAAAATGGTGAAGAAAGCATTGCAAAATCTTATTCCATGAAGGAGATATTAAAGTTTGGTATCATTTTTGTAGAAATGACTGAAATTAGACTAAATATGATTTCACAGCCTCAGATTCCTCAAAGTCTTAATGTATTTTAATACAAGTTTATTTCATGTTTTCACTATTTAAATTATTTTTCCTTGAATTTTCTTCAGGTGGTATATTATAAATACCCTTCCTAGATTCAGTAGCACTACTTTTTGACATATCCCACGGTTTTTAAGCCACAAAATCACAGGACAAAATCTGATAGAATACATAAAGACTTTGAGGAATCTGAGGATATGACATCACAACTAGTCTGATTTCAGTTGTTTATACACAAATGACACCAAATTTTATCTTAAATATCTACTTAACTTAATAAGATTTTTGAATGCTTTCTTCACCATTTTGTTTCTATTGAAGTCCTGTTTCATATAAGATAAGCATGTTTGACCACTGAACTAATCCTTTAAAACTTTTTATAGACTCCTCAACCTTAATGTATTTTCCTGCAAATTGTCTCATGTATATATCTCTGGTTGAAAATACAAAGGAGGAAAAAGACATAAGGTAAAGAAGTTGCAACAGCAGAAGGGTAATATGGTGGGATGGATTGTAATAGGGCAATTGGTCACTGAGAGAAAACCAGTGGAGGGAAGGAATGTATGGTGACTTGTTCTGATATTAAAGTGAAGTGTGACTAAAAAAGGAAACAAAATTTAAATATTAATAAGGAGAGATAGTGGCAGAGGTAGAGCGACTCTCGGTGGCCCTATGTAGCGTTGATTGCTTTGATAATAGATTGGGCTTGAAAAATAACACAAGTCAGAATTATGATGCTCAAATAATATTATGTTTTGAGATGAACACAGGAATACAACTTTAGATGTTTCTTGTATGAACTGATATAAGATATCAATGTTTTGATGACGATAATGTATTCATGATGATGTAGAAAAAAAGCCACTGATGATGATGTCTAAAAACCAACTTATTAAAATGATGTCTTAAGTCTAAGTGCTTACGACGATGTCTAAACTCCCACTGAACTCTAAGTTAAGGTTCTCATTCTGTAGATGGATATTTCTACATCCTGACCCCACCTACAAAAAAAATATAAACCAATAACAACTAACCCTATTACCCAAACAATCAACCTGTTACAACTACTTTTGGCCAATCACAGGACTAAGCCACATTAACTTTTTAATTATTCATTGAATACCCTTTATTTGGGTTAGCAATAAGTCCTAAAACAAAGTAAGTGAAGTAAGGTGATTGACATCCTAATGATAATTAACTAAACCACTTCGATAATTCAGAGATGGCACCAAGTTTCATAGTGAAACCACTGTCCAATAAAAGATCACAAAAGATGATTTCATGGAAATTGTAACAAAATCAAGGTTTTCCAAATATTTCTAAAATAAGAGGACGGGAACTGAAAAGGTGGACAGAATGTTTATAAAAAACGCTTCAGGTAAAAATAATATGTGGTAACATTTAATAAAGAAAATAAAGAAAGATAGAGAGCTTGAACCATGATGTCTAAGTTTTGGTTCATCATGAAACCACAGATTATCATGTTAAGCATTGAAATTAAAGACAGTGATAAGTACAACAAAGGGGTTTTTTAGGCTTAAAGGTATTTACTTTCTTAAGAAGAAACCAGTGAGAAGAATAAACAATGGGGCTATTTCTTGAAATTAAAGCCATATCAAAACTTAAAGGTAAACAGCTTGAAGCTATCTTTTTTTTAAGAAGTTTGTAGCGAAGCTTGATGCCTGTGATAGCCCTATAAATAAAGAGGGAGGGATCCTTGTCAAGATGTCTACTAACTGTGGTGTAGTGGTTATTATACCTGTCTACAGACCATGAGGCCCTGGGTTCAAGCCTGGGTTGGGTAGACACGCCAGTGCAACACAACTGGTTATCAAAGGCAGTGGACATTGACTTGGTTGTTGATGTTATGTCTGTCAGTACGTCGTACCTGTGTTCTCGTCTGGGTCATATTAAGCGTTTTGTGATAGCATTGTTACTATCATAACCGAATACGCAGGCGACGACCCCGTCATTGTAATTGTGTGTTCACTCGTCGATGTCGTCGCCTTGTCAAGAAAGGAACAAGGGTGTATGTCGACATGGACCCTGATATGGGAAGGGATTACATTTTTTAGCATCTCGTCCCTCTCTTAACGTGGCCCTGCTCTTTTCATATGCATTCTCCTTTGTTTCAAATATTTAGTTTGTACAGTTCAGTGAATGCTTTTCATTCACGCATACTTTAATTTTTGGTTATTTTCGATATGTTTGTATAGAGTGGTCTTTTTTATTATCTGCATATTTTGTGTTTCAGAAATACCAGAAGGACGATGAACCACAATTGCCAAAAGAAGCCACGGAGCCAATTTTCAACGAAGACTCTAAAGATGACAAAGAGGACTTTAAGAATGAATCATCAGGGAATGAATCGGAGGAAGAGGAGGAGGAGGAGGAGTCTGAGGATTCAGAAGAAGAAGAAGAGGAAGAAGAAGAAGAAGCTTCTGATGCATCAAGTGAGAAGCAGAGCAGCAAAGAAAAAAGCAGTGAAGCTGAAAGTGAGGATGATGACAGCAGCAGTGAAGAGGAAGTTGAAGAGGAAGAAGATGATGATGATGATGAGTCAGAGTCGGAAAGAGCTTACGCAGAAAGGGTGAAAGAAAAATTGGAAATTGAGGAGCTAAAGAGAAAGAAACAGGAGCTAGAGGAAAGGAAGAGGAGAGAAGAGAAAATGGAAGAAGAGAAGAGGCAAGAAGAGAAGAGGCAAAAAAAGCAACAGGAGGCGGAGGAAGCAAGGAGAGAGCTGGCCGAGGCCAGGGCTAAGGAGGAGAAAGAGAGGTTAGAAGAAGAAGAACGTAAGAAAGCTGAAATAGAATCTCAGGATAAAAAGCAGACGGAAGAAGGTGAGTGGGAGGCAAACCCCTAGCTTGAAGGGGGAGGGTGTCACTGACCAAAATGGTCATTTAAAAGGTGTTGATGGCACCTTGAGGGTATGTTTGAGGGCACTTGGAATGTAGATAAGGGAGTTATAAATACAACATGTGTCCCAGCATCTTTTTATCCACCTACTGTGGTGTAGTGGTTATTATACCTGTCTACAGACCACTAGGCCCTGGGTTCAAGCCTGGGTTGGGTA
Source organism: Chiridota heheva (assembly GCA_020152595.1). Lineage (NCBI taxonomy): Eukaryota > Metazoa > Echinodermata > Holothuroidea > Apodida > Chiridotidae > Chiridota > Chiridota heheva. Next base: position 1,630,727 of record JAIGNY010004608.1, read on the forward strand.
GACACGCCAGTGTACCACAACTGGTTTTTAAAGGCCGTGGACATTGACTTGGTTGTCGATGTTACGTCTGTCCGTACATCGTACCTGTGTCCTCGTTCGGGTCATATTAAGCGTTTCGTGATGGCATTGTTACTATCATACGCGATGACGCAGGCGACGACCCTGTCATTGTAATTGTGTGTTCACTCGTCGTCGTTGCCAGCATCTTGAACTGCAATCAGCATGAAAAGAAAGCAAAGTAGATCTCAAAAGTAGGTTTTTGTGGACAAAACTTAAGAGTACTTAGTGAAAAGAGGAAAGGTGGAGGCAATGATGGGCAGGTGTAGCACCCCTTGACAAAACGAAACTAGGGGCCTGGAAAGAAGAGTTTGTTTGTCTGACAAGAATATTCTCCTGCTAACCCTTATCCTACAGATGCGACTTTGTTCTAATTTTTCCCACTTACTCGAAACTGGCAATCTTCAGTTTTTGTAAAATACCTTGTAAATTGTTTTTTGCGTGTCACAAGACTTGGAGATAAAAATTCCTTAAATTTGAGTATATTTCATTACACACTGATTGTTTAAAAGATTCTATTGCTGACAGCATGATTGCCTCGACCATTATCTGCATGGTGCAAAATGCCCTGTAATTTCAATGTTATATAATACTTAAAATGTGTTTTAATCTTTTCCTTTCTCACAGAAAATCAGGGAAGAAATGGCTTGGATATATTCGGTGAAGGAGACATGTTTGGTGAAAATTACAGTGTAAGTTGAAGATAATTTATTACAACTGGTTATTATTATTCAGAGAATATGAGCTGTGTTCACTACTGCTTTAATTTGCTTGATTTGCGAATTTTGATTTTCATTTAAAAAGGCAGCAAGGGTCAAAATATTGGATTGTTACTTTTGATTCCTTTATGTGGACATTGTTTTAAAAGAATATTTCCATGTTTTTTCGTAAACTTTCACAAGAAAGAGAAATTTTTTAGAAATAATTTAGTACAAAATCATGTTATGTTATTCCTACCAGGAGATATTCATACTTGAAGGTTCACACAAAAAAAAAAATTGTATTAATATTATTATTAATATACATAGTGGGCGGGGCTTAATTGGTTTTGCTGAAAAGAGCTTTTAAATACAGTAACTCAAGGACAATATATTGGATACAGGTCATAGGTGGTACACAGATAACCCATTGTCTGCTTGTGTGCCTCATTGTTTTGGTGGTGATGTCATGCATATTGTTTTTCTTGGAAAAAGTTGTCAACAGGTTCTATTTTATTGATGTATCATGTACATGGTGGGTGTGGCTTATGAATGTGTGTTATTAAGCATATTTGGTAATATGATATGCAATGCCAGTTAGTATAAATCAACCAACAATGAAAGAATGCATTGGAAGCACTAAACATTTTTTTATATTTTTGTTGGTTGTTATTTGCACTTTTGTGTAATATCAGTATATCATGCTAGGTTGGTAAGTGCATGTTTGATAAAATGGAAAAAGCAGTACGTGATAATTGATTTCTTTTCTAAGTGTGAGTACTGTTGATGTTTTTCTTCCTTTGTGCATGTTGGATATGTTTTGCAGAGTCCATCCAGTATTGAGAGAATCGCCAAGATGACCAACGAGAACCCCAATCTGACGGACAATTGGGATGACGCTGAAGGATATTACCGTGAGTGGTGTTTGAAAATAATTATTTCAACATTTTGGTGGAATACTAATCTGAAATTCAGTGAAGCGCAGGTCCCCCTTCCAGGCGTGGTCCGATAAGGGTCACTATTAACCCTTGTGGGGTTGAAATTAATGAAGTGCAGGTCCTCTTTTCTGGCCTGGTTCCAACAAGGGCCACTATTAACCCTTGTGGGGTTGAAATTAAATGAAGTGCAGGTCCTCTTTTCTGGCCTGGTTCCAACAAGGGCCACTATTAACCCTTGTGGGGTTGAAATTAAATAAAGTGCAGGTCCTCTTTTCTGGTCTGGTTCCAACAAGGGCCACTATTAACCCTTGTGGGGTTGAAATTAAATGAAGTGCAGGTCCTCTTTTCTGGCCTGGTTCCAACAAGGGTTACTATTAACCATTGTGGGGGTTGAAATTAGATAAAGTACAGGTCCCTTTTCTGGCCTGGTTCCAACAAGGGTTACTATTAACCCTTGTGGGGGTTGAAATTAGATAAAGTACAGGTCCCTTTTCTGGCCTGGTTCCAACAAGGGTTACTATTAACCCTTGTGGGGTTGAAATTAAATGAAGTGCAGGTCCTCTTTTCTGGCCTGGTTCCAACAAGGGTTACTATTAACCATTGTGGGGGTTGAAATTAGATAAAGTACAGGTCCCTTTTCTGGCCTGGTTCCAACAAGGGTTACTATTAACCCTTGTGGGCCTGGTTCCAACAAGGGTTACTATTAACCCTTGTGGGGTTGAAATTAAATGAAGTGCAGGTCCTCTTTTCTGGCCTGGTTCCAACAAGGGTTACTATTAACCATTGTGGGGTTGAAATTAAATGAAGTGCAGGTCCTTTTCTCGGGCCTGGTTCCGACAAGGGTTACTATTAACCCTTGTGGGGTTGAAATTAAATAAAGTGCAGGTCCTGTTTTGGGGCCTGGTTCCGACAAGGGTTACTATTAACCCTTATGGGGTTGAAATTAAATAAAGTGCAGGTCCTGTTGTTGGGCCTGGTTCCGACAAGGGTTACTATTGACCCTTATGGGGTTGAAATTAAATAAAGTGCAGGTCCTGTTTTTGGGCCTGGTTTCAACAAGAGTTACTATTAACCCTTGTGGGATTGAAATCAAATGAAGTGCAGGTCCTTTTCTCGGGATTATTACAAAGGTTGTTTCCTGATGCACCTGTTAGAGATGTACCCAAAACCTACAATGTCCAAGATGTTTATGTCTTGAACCCATGGGTCACCTTCACTATTTGGAGACACAACTGAAAAAATGTTGCTCAACCTTATCAAGCCAGCTAAAACACCATGCTGGAGCAAGTCAGAATGGACAAGAAACTGTTCGAACACAACCTGTACCTTTTCGTCACTCATTAATGGGGCTTACTTCAAACATTCCCCTCTATTAATTATCAACTTTCATTCATAGAGCACAAAAGCTCACTGATATTTAAAAAAATCCATCTCTGGGAAAAATACATTGATAGATCTAACTTATCAGAACTGTTGAAGCCATCTTATTTATGGTTGAGTAGATTAATCTTTAACCAAAAAAAACCATTGAAGAATTCCTTATAAATTTTAGCACTTTACACGTTGACTCTGCAGTAACTCAATTTGCATGTTTGATTCCTTCAGGCCTGCGTATTGGAGAAACCCTCGACAAACGCTATGCAGTATATGGCTTCACTGGTCAAGGTGTATTTAGTAACGTTGTTCGTGCAAGAGACAACGCTCGGGGACATCAGGATGTCGCCATAAAAATTATCCGCAACAACGAATTGATGTGAGTCTCGATTTAAATCATGATATTACATATAACATTACCTTCACTTCAAACTTAATCCCAAGACCTCCATGATCTATGGGTTATAGCTTCAGCTTGGCTTGCTAGACATCCCGGGCAAAGGTTACGTTATAATTTTTTGTCTGGCGTATTTAGTTACGACCAGCCCTTGATTTTTGGCGTATTTTGTACTGCATAATGTACAGGGCACTGCGCGCTAGCAAAGCTTATAACATTTGCCACGCTCCAGGCTTGCTTTTACACATACAACACAATACAGTAGGAAAGTAGAACCCCAGCTAATGATATCATTGACAATTGACAGCCTGAATTCAAAACAACATTAAAACTTTCACCTACAGTGTACATAATGACTATATATATACTAGCCTATATATGATTAGGTACAGTACTTATACTAACAAGTTGAATCATTCTACTGTTAGTCTCGTAGTTGTGTCATTTTTCTTTTAATTTTAAGTATTTCAAAATCATTTTTGTGTGAAATAAAACTTTCAATCGCATTGGAGAGGTAAGATTTTCATTATTTTCATTTAAGTTAATGAAAAACTCTGGCGTAAAATTTCACATGTTATATCTAAATTTTACGACGCAGGTACAACATGTGTCGTAGGAAATTTCAGCCATAGCATAATACACAACAAATTGTCGTTAATGTGAACGTGGTCCCAAGTTCAATCCCCGTTGGGTGTTCATTCACCAGTGCTTCACAACTATTTTAACCAAATGTATTAAAAGGTTAGGGAGGTAGTTAGCTCAGTCGGCTGAACGTACGACTGAGATGCTGGAGGTCCCAGGTTTAAAACCAACCGCGATTTAGCCAGCAATTTTTTTACAAATATGCAGAATATGTTGCCATCAAGCGCAAAGGTTTGTCTTCTGCATCACACCTTCTCCCCCACCCGACCTTTGTGAAAAGTGGCCAGTGGTTGGGTTGCACTCACCGTCCTTCGGAGGGGACGTAAATCCGTCGGTGCGATAGTAGGAGTTTTACCCCCTGCTTGGTTTTCTGAACACTTCTCGAAAAGAGCAGGGTGTTAAGCCAGTGTTTATCCACTTTCCATCCGGGCAAATTCATCGGGTACACACTGTATACAAGTCATTGTAACTTATGTGTGCTTTCCCTGGCATATGCCTAAAAATGAAATATAAAACAATACAATACAAACAGCGATGATCATCTCTATATAACTTTAGCTGTTGAGGAAGGAATGTTCAATCATTTGATATGATTTGGGCAAAAATATATGGACAGGTAGCAACAACTTAAAGCTTGGTGTAAAATATACTAAAATGCTTCCAAACCGCAAAAAGTCACATCCAAAACAGTTAAAAATTGACCATTTTACAGCATATTAAAGCTTGAAATTAACCTAATTAGCATAGATTGCGCAAAATTTTGTGACCTCAGAATGTGAAAACTAGAAAATTGCTCATACAAATTGTTTTTGGTTCTTCCCTGAAGTATTTTCAAGGAGAGAAGTTAGCGACTGAACAGGAAATTTGATATAATCATAACTTTGACAACTGAATGAAACAACTAGAAAATTGCTTATGTTAACTGATTGTTTTCGATCCTCTCCTTAATTGTTTTAAATGGGAGAAGTTGGCTATAGTGAATAGGAAATTGGCTATTATTATAATCATGACCCAGATTTAGCAGTAGAACACAATTTAAAAACCTTTGATATTTGAAATTTCTGAAATTTCAAATCTACGATGCCCCCTCAAAAGTCCTTAGTTTGCTTCACTGGCTTCCAGTTGAATTTTGTTTAAACATCTTGTGTTTGTTTTTAAATCCCTACATAAAGTGTTATCTTTCTGTTCACATTCACCCCATTCACAGCAATAGGTATTCGTTACACTCGTAATGATTCTCCCTTTCTTTTTGACCCCAGAACTAAGTGTAAAATATTAGGTGACTGGCTTTTATTATGCAGGTCCATCCCTTTGTTCAGTTAGCAATCTTAGTTTGTTTAATTCTAAGTTAAAAAGATACTTTTTTCGTATTGCCTTTGTTTAGTTGTATCTTATTGTGAAGCGCATTAGAATGCTTGCAGATTTTGCACTGTATATATGTATTATTATTAAAGAACTTCAGCTGTATTCCTTTGCATACATTGTTACTATTGCACACGCTGAAATTTTGTACATTATTTGATTTGTTGTAACTTAAGAACTATGAGTGTTATTGTGACTGTTCTGCTCAGAATTTAGCGCTCCACCTGTCCGTATACCTTCAAGAATGTCAATGTTTTTGTATTTTCATCTTAGGCACAAGACAGGCCTGAAAGAATTGGAGTTTCTAAAAAAGTGCAATGACTTTGACCGAGAGGACAAGTACCACTGTCTAAGGCTGTACCGAAACTTTTTTCACCGAAACCATTTATGTTTGGTGTTTGAACCTCTCAGGTAATATCCCTTTTATTAATACTTTACTCATTGGTCATTAGAAGAATAAGGTGGTACCACTTTTCAGTCTAATGTGGTACTTTGCACCATCTGTACTTTAATCTAGTTTCACCTCTATAGCACTATGTGATTACTGCTGTGGATGAGCTGACAAGTTATCAATTACTTGGTGAATGAATTTATAATCATTCGGAGCTGGAAGAAATTTACCTTTTCGGCAGTTAGCAGGAGTTCGCGGGAAGAAAAAATTAATACAAAAAAGGCTACAGTATGTATATGTTGTAAATATATACTCTAAAAACGTCTCCCAAGTAATTGTGCCATAAAAAGTACATTTAAGTGCATTAAAGAGGGAAGTATATAAAGATGTATTCACTACATTAATGTTATTTCTGTTTTCGAACCTTTATTCAGAACTGTAGAAAATTTTATGTAGATTTATTCATTTACTTTAAATTATACCTTACCATCTGTGCTATTAAAATCTAATTTTAATAGCACAAAAGATAAGTATTATTCTTGTAAATACCCCTGCTACACTAAACGGGGTGGTTCTATAGCAGTATGATTGATGCATGAATTTGTGGACATTTCAGAGAACACACAAGTTTGTATTGTTGGAAGAGAAGAGTTGAGTTTATTTAACACATGCCAGGGAAAGCAAACCTAGGTCACATTTGACAGAAAATATATTTTGTAAAGAATACAATGGAATTGTTGGAAGACAACGGAAAGACATTTTCTAGAAACTAAAATGTATTACTGAGATAAAAGCAATTATTATATTGTCCAGTGCATTGTTGTTGTATTACATCAATTCATACGATCTTGGACAAAACTGTTGGAACAGTTCAGCGTTGCAACGAGCCAAATATTTAGTGTTGTGATTCTTGATTCCTTCTTCGATTTTTAACTCTTCCCACCCTCCCCCTTCCCAATGTTGGATTTTGTTGTGTTTATGTTAAGTTTGAAAAGAAAAAAAAACACATTAACAATGGAAATAGGGGAGGGGAGGTATTCATATATTAAAATTGGGCCTTACCCTGGGGATGTCAAGGAAATTATGAGAATCCTTGAGAATAAAAAATACTAGTAAAAAATGATATAATACAGAGCATCACTAAGAAAAGGTGCCCCTATTTATGATGTAAAAGCTTCTATTTTCAAAATGGATTTCTATTGTCAAAATGGACTGGAATAAAGCCTTCACATTACCATTATGCTCTTTTTTGGTACTTAACAAACTCTGTACCTGAATAGCTAAAAAAGAATTGATTCCTGTTCTGGCACAGAGTTTATTACGCACCAAAACAAGAGTATAATGGTAATGTGAAGGCTTTATTCCAGTCCATTTTGACAGTAGAAATCCATTTTGAAAATAGAAGCTGTTTGTATGGATGTTGAATGATACAAATATAAAAGTATGTTCATAAAAGTGAATGCAAATTTTCACTAAGTGTTCCAACGAGTGTTATCCAGGATTGTAGCTACAGGCTTTTGTACATCTGTAGAGTTATTCTTGAACAATATTTTAAGCAAAGTCTTCAACACTTGTTTTCGTATTATATCTGAAAACAGCATGAACTTGCGGGAAGTGTTAAAGAGATACGGGAACAACATTGGTCTGCACATAAAAGCAGTCAGATCCTACACTCAGCAGCTTTTCCTAGCATTGAAATTACTCAAGAAGTGCAGTGTACTACATGCGGATATCAAACCTGATAATATTCTGGTAAGTTAGAAGAAGTGTATACATTAAAGGATTAGTTCAGTGGTCAAGCATGTCCATCTTTTATAAAAGAGGACTTCAACAGAAAGAAAATGGTGAAGAAAGCATTGCAAAATCTTATTCCGTCAAGGAGATATTCAAGTTTAAAGTTGGTATCATTTCTGTAGAAACGACTGAAATCGGACTAGTTGTAATGTCACAGCCTCAGATTCCTCAATGTCTTTATGTATTTAAAAAAAAGTTTGTTTAATTTTTTCACTATTTGAATTAATGTTCTTTAAACTTCTTTCAGGTGGTATATTATAAATACCCTTCCTACATTTAGTTTTACTACTTTTTGACATATCCCATGGTTTTTAAGCCACAAAATTGCAGGACAAAATATGATAGATTACATAAAGACTTTGAGGAATCTGAGGCTATGACATCACAGCTAGTCTGATTTCAGTCGTTTCTACACAAATAATACCAAACTTTAAACTTAAATATCTCCTTAACAAAATAAGATTTTTCAATGCTTTCTTCACTATTTTGTTTCTTTTGAAGTCCTATTTCATATAAGATAAACATGCTTGACCACTGAACTAACCTTTAATGTGATGCGTATTTTTCAAATAAAAAGTTTTGTTTTGACAGTTAATAATATTTTTTGAGGTTTGTCACACTTAGAAATAGATCTTTTTGTATCCTTATCAATTTTGAGATCTATGTATTCAGAAAAATATTCTCTCAAGTTGAAAATTTGTTACCTTTTGTACTTAAGCGATTACTAATGTTTAGTAGTGTCAATTCGAAAGAACACCAAAGTTGCTCGAAATAATGTTAAGTTAAAAAAAAATGCCCAAACAGTATGGGATAAGTACTGGATCCAATGCCTAAATAAATGCTGGAATTTTGCTTTCCAAATTATGAAAAGTTTATTTCGACAGTATGCATAATGCGAACCTATGTAATAGCGATTTCATCCGTCCTGCTGTCTGGCCGTCCACAGTTTTTTCTGAGATTTCCTCAGAATTGTTAGTTTTTTTGAGAAACCCTCAGAAAATGTTAAAGTTTCTTCAGTGTTCCTCAGAAAAAGTTTAAAAGTTTCTTCAGATATTCTTATGGAAGGTTAAAATTTCCTTACAAAATGTTAAAGTTTTTCAGAAACACTTAAGACAGATTAAAGACATAGTTTCCTTAAAAGTCTACAAAACACTTGATATTTTCTTAGAAGATAATTGTAAAATGATATAATTTTCCAATATTCTTTAGAGATCCTCAAGCGTCTCTCTCATAGCACTAGAGATTAAAAATCCGTAAAATTCTTCAAAATATTTGGGCACCAATGGTTGTATCAGGCATGATTTTTAAACTCTGCCTTTATTATTGTAGTCATTTGCATAAAATTGCTACAGTGTATGAACTGACCAGACTTTTTTATTTGGTATGCTTAGTCAGGGAGTGTGACAGGATGTGACTGCTTATTGATATAGGGAGGATGCCATGTGGAACATATTGTGGAATGCCATGTGGAACATATTGTGGAATGCCATGTGGGATGTATGGTGTAATGCCATGTGAGACATACTGTATGGTGGAATGCCATGTGGGAAATATGGTGGAATGCCATGTGGGACAAGGGATGGGATGGGATGTCATGTGGGACATATGGTGGGATGCCATGTGGGTCATAGGATAGGATGCCATGTAGGACATATGGTGGAATGCTACATGGGACAAGGGATGGGATGTCATGTGTGACATTAGTGGGAGATATGGCGGAATGCCATGTGGGACAAGGGATGGGATGTCATGTGGGACATGGGGTGGATATCATTTGGCACATGGGATGGGATGCATGTGGGACATAGGGCGGGATGCCATGTGGGTCATAGGATGGGATGCCATGTAGGACATATGGTGGAATGCCACATGGGACAAGGGATGGGATGTCATGTGAGACATGGGTGGGAGGTATGGCAGAATGCCATGTGGGACAAGGGATTGGATGGGATGTCATGTGGGACATGGGGTGGGGTGGGATGTCATGTGGGACATAAGGTGGTATGTCATGGGGTGGGATGCCAGTGGGACATGGGATGCCATGTGGAACTTAGTGTGAGATGCCATTTTCATATTGGCCGGGTTATATGATATGGGTGTCAATTTGCATGTGCATGCGAACCATGACGGTATTTATTGTTCTAGTTATGGAAAATGTGTATTAAAAGTTGGTTTATAAAGAACAAAACAGTCCCCTCCAATAACATGTTAATCCCAACATGTAATTTTTTTTTTTTTTTACTCACACACATTGCGGTGCATATCACAAATTACTCAGATATCAGTGAAACGTAAGTGAAAAATATCAAAATTCATAAGTGAGTACTGCGCAATTCTGCTTCTTGCATTTTAAAGGATGATGCTATTGCTAATTAAGTTGAATAAATATACCAATCAGTCAAATGAGTGTGTGTGAATGATATTGATTTTCAATGGCAACGGTAAATAAGGCAAACGATTAATCACTATTCAATTGTTTATAAATGTTAAGTGCATTTTGGCCATTTAGCTTGTACACACTAAACAGTCTACAGCTGTATTGCTTTTTAAGAAGGTTTTGTTTTTAGTAATTTGCAATTTTTTTATATTGAATTTAATACTCTATTATAGGCTTATACAATCTCATCTATATTTGAATTTACAGGTGAATGAATCTAAGACAATTCTGAAATTGTGTGATTTTGGTTCAGCCTCTCATGCGGCAGATACAGATATAACACCTTATCTTGTGAGCAGATTTTACAGGGCACCAGAGATAAGTGAGTGTTGTCTTTCAACAATACAGATATTATGACTATTTCAAACTCATAGCTTGATTGAGAAAGGGACAAAGTGTCACTGGCCAAAAGGGGATATTTATAAGGCATCAAGGGCATTTTTAGGGCAGATGTGGGGGCACGTGAAATCAATACAACAACAACTACATTTGTTTATATTGAGAAATGTAATCTGCATGAAAAGAAGGCAAAATAGGTCTCAATAGTATGTGTCATTTGTGCGCTATTTCTTGCCTGGTAAAGGATGAAGTACTTGGTTCAACTCTCGTCACGAGCCCTGCATTTTGTCGGACACTTTACTCTACTTGCTGCAGCTCCCCCAGCTGTGGAATGAGCACCAGCATTTACTGAGGAGTTGATCTGCGATGGATTGGCATTGCATTTAGGGGCAGTCCTAGGCTATCATTCACTTACCCCATGGAAAGTGTCCCCAGCCTGAATGGGCCTTCATGATCCAAGTAAGGTATTAACTGTATGAACTATGTATAAATTGTAACTAGTATCAAATTGTTATTGGTATACACATTTGCCTACAATTTCTTGACTGGTAATGGGATGATTATATGCATACTCTTACCAGAAATTATTTTGTATCTTTTATCTAGTAATTGGAATGAGTTATGACTATGGAATTGATCTATGGAGCACCGCCTGTACATTTACGAACTGTACACGGGCAAGATTTTGTTCCCAGGCAAGACCAACAACCACATGCTAAAAGTATTCATGGACCTCAAAGTAAGCGAAGAATGAACTTGTATTCATTTTATTCGTGTTATTATCGTGTGCACTGCATGAAGAGCATCTCATTGCGCAACTAGAATTTCAGCAATCTGTAGAGTGCATACCTCCTCCCGCATGGCAATTCTATCAGTTCTCCCCCTCCCTGTCCCAAATACAATCTACCACATAAATCCTAGACCCCTTAAGTTTTATCCCCACATAATCTCTTCCTCACTTTGAATCAGTATTGCCTATTTTCATTCAAACACTTTAGGGTTATGTTCCTTCTGACTGATTTCTCCCAAGGTCATATCATTGTTTTCAGTTTTATTGACTTTATTTGAGTACAGGCAAGATTCACATTCCACCAATTCCCTTTCATTCCCAAAAAACAATTATTTGTTTGCTTTAATCCAGAAAATTTATGTGGATTATCTTTCAGGTATGAATTTATTGTTTTGCAAATTTCAAATTGGAAAGGTTCAACAGATCTCATCTAGTAACATCCCCACCCCTCTATTTCTGCTCTTCCCCTGTATCTATATATTCCAAATACAATTTACTTCTTCTTAAAACAGTAACGACACCACACAACAAATTTAATCAAAATCCAACAATTAGTTCTTTAGATACGTTGTTTACTTACAATTCACATTAGAACATCCCCACCCCTCCATTTCTGCCCTTCAACCTGTCCCAACAAGTCCAAAATTTTAATCACTTTCTCCATAAGGCAGTAACAAAATCACACACTGAATTTAATCCATATCCAATCATCAGCTCTTGAGATATTTTGATGACAAATCATAATGTCCATCCATCTTCGTTGGCAGAGGCAATTGTCACTTGTGAAACTTTTGTTTCATTTATAGTGTAATTTCCAAAACTATACTTGTAAGACAATGGTTTAAGAGAATGTTCTGCTCTCCATACAGCAGCAACTAAAGATGTTTTATCAGCCCATAAATTTTTGACAAATCAGAACAATCTGATGTAATTACAATTTTTTCTCTTCTTTTTCTTAAGGGCAAAATGCCACATCGCATCATTAGGAAGGGACTGTTCAAAGATCAGCACTTTGATCCAAACTGTAATTTCAAGTACATCGAGGTGGACAAGGTGACAGAAAGGGTAGGTTCATATTATTCAGCTACAGTAGATGAATTCTGCTAGGTAGAACTTGCCAGAGGACAAGTTAGAGGTCATACATTCCTATATGTAGACAACAAAAAGAGAGTTTTAGAACTTGAAAGAAAAAACTTTTAAAATATCTTTTTTATGTTCAGGTGATAACAACTTTTGTAGTTTTCACACGTTTGTTTGAGAATATCCAAAGACCAGTATAAAGTCCAGTATTAATGAGTGATGTCTATTACCATTTTTAGAAGTCTCTTCAGATGGTCAACCCATTTTTGCTATTCTATTTGGGTACCCTATGAATATAATTTACTGAAGGGCCATTCCGCAGTTCGTCACACAGATACGCCGAACACCAAAGCGGAAGTACGTCTTTGCAGCTCCTGCTCTCCTTTCAGCTGTTGAGAGAAGTGGCAATGGTTGCATGGCTCTTGCCGTCCTTCAGAGGGGACGTTAAACTGTCAGTCCCAATGGTAGGACAGTCACACCCTACATGGCTCTCTGAACAATATTCGAGGAGAGAAGCGTGAAAATGCATGTTCATTCACTTCCTGTCCTGGCCCAAGCAAGCCCAAGTTTGTGTAATAAATCGATGTGTAATGTAACCTGACTGAAGAATTTTGAAAACTTTTTTTTACCATTTGTGCCTTGCATTTTACTATCATAAAAGGCGAACATACTTTTTTTTGATTGATTGTGGATCCAACTAGGAAAGTATGATTGGTATACTATGCAGATTGGAGCATTTATATCAGGTCAAAAAAAAACATTTAAATAGAACCCTAACATAGAGATCAGGAGAGTATTTGACCTTGAAAACAAAAGTAAATATTTATGTTCTTACACATGCTTGTTTGGTATTAAATAATGATTATCTTTTTAAGATATTGCTTTTCAGGTCAAAGGTAGGTGTTGTATAACAAATTATGGTGTGGTATGAAAAATTGTAGTGCTGTGTGAAAAATTGTGGTGCTTTATGAAAAATTGTGGTACTATATGAAAAATTGTGGTGTTGAAAAATATGGGGTTGTATGAAAAATTGTGGTGTTGTATGGAAAATTGTGGTGTTGTATGGAAAATTGTGATGTATGAAAAATTGTCTTGCTGTATAAAAAATTATGGGGTTGTATGAAAAATTGTGGTGTTGTATGGAAAATTATGGGGTTGAATGAAAAATTGTGGTGTTGTATGGAAAATTGTGATGTATGAAAAATTGTAGTGCTGTGTGAAAAACTGGTGTATGAAAAGTGGTGTTATTTGAAAAATTGTGGTGTTGTTTTAAAAATTATGGGGTTGTATGAAAAATTGTGGTGTTGTATGAATAATCCTGGTGTTGTATGGAAAATTGTGGTGTTGTATGAAACGTATGTTAGAGGACTGGTGAACATTATTAAGTTCTACATATGTACAAGATGTTGCATTTTCTTCCAAAGCATTTGACATGAAAGTTTGGTTTATATGTAACGTATAAAATCAAACCCTTTGATGAAATTAGAACAGCATGATTTATCACTGCAAAACTCTGTAAAGAAACAGAGATTGGGTTTACCAAATTTATTTTGGTAAAGAGATGTTAAAACAACTTAATTGCTGAGTCAGATATTGTGTCATTTGTATGGCAATTTCTCGGCAGAAAGGTAAGAAGATTTTAGGCTGGAATGGTTACAGAATACACTGGTTCTTGTTCTCAAGCAGTCTGGAAATAATTGCCATTTGTTGGACTCCTTTTGAGTTTTCTCCAGAATTTTTTGTAGATCTTTTTGTTGAATTTTTCTTATGTTGCACCTAAATTTTTCCATGGGCGGCTGTCCATAGAGGCAAGGGGGTACTTTTGCCCACAAAGATTTACTACTTGTTTTTTTATTTATTCATATGGAAAAAGTGGAGGTGACTTATGAAAACTTCAATACTTAGGTACTTGACACTTAATTAATTTCTTTGCGGGAATTTCCTTCCTAAATATGTTTCTTGCTGGTAATTTGAATTTGAATTTTGCAGGAATCCTGCGTCCTATTGTGAACACTGAATACTTGCCGATTTGACTTACTTTCGATCTTCCTGTAAAATCTGCAGTTCAGCTCACTTATTATCACCATTTAAACCAACATAAATTCTCCGCTCTTCTTCCATGTAGGAGAAAGTGACGATAATGACGGTGATAAACCCTAACAAGGATCTCCAGTCAGACCTTGTGGGAGTGCAGCGCCTCCCCGAGAACCAGTACCGCAAAGTGACTCAACTCAAGGACCTACTCGACAAATGCCTGATGCTGGACCCAAGTAAACGCATCTCTTTAAACGATGCTTTAAGACATCCCTTCATCCAAGAGAAGCTATGATGATAATGAACAGATGTTGTAATTGTATGATCACAATTTATCAAAAAAGAAGTTGCATTCTTTAAGAGAACAATAACATTCCTTAGACGACTCACTCTTAACAATACATCATCCAACTGGTTGTGTCATTTTCAAAGCCAGTTTCATTTTATTGGTAGTAAGTAGGCTGCACATGATAATTTTGAGATACAAAGACACGCCATTCACGATGTTGTTAATACATGGGTTGCACGTGATAATTCTGAGATTCAAGGACATGCCATTCACGATGTTGTTAATACATGGGTTGCACGTGATACTTTTGAGATTCAATGACATGCCATTCACGAAGTTAATATAATTACCTGCTTTCATAGAAAAGATAGAGAAAATGGATTTTGTTGGAAATGCTTCACAAAGTTTGTTCTAAAACTTTAGGGAATCGGTAAAGGTTTGGTAGAAAAAATGATGTAAATTTAGGAATGAATGCACACTTCATAATATTATGCCAATGCTTGTATGTAAATGTTATTGTATTTTTATCTCTACCAGGAAAAGCAGACAATTTAGTACCTGAGTTGCTGTTTGGAGCAGTTTAGATTCTGCAGCAAATCTCGCTAAATTATGAACATTTTTAGATTTAGTATAGGCGGTCAATTTCATCTATTTTCATCATTTATAAAGCAGATTTATAACTTGTTTTATTGTTTGGGATATATTTGTTGTAGATAGTTGCTGTCATTTCAAATATTTATTTTTTTTACCTAAAAGAAAACATTCGTCTGTTTTGGCTTCAAAGAATAGACTTCCAAATCAAATATGGGGCCAACCTTAGAATTGATTAAGAATCCCCACAAACTATTTTTTGCCTTCTACTTGATCTTAGTTTTATAGTTTATCATTTTGTATCAGTGTTGCATCAGCATGCCATCAAGTGTATTACTTAAAGAACAACATGTCAGTGTTGACGAGAAAATGGTGTCATAGAAGAGTGCATGATAATGGAGTAATGGTATTCTATTTGGAATTAAAAAGATATACTCCAAACCATTCCTAAGTTTGTAATGTTTTACGTCAATTTTTCCGATGCGCCCATTTTGTGTAAGATTCTTGTTTTGTTCTTCATTAGCATCACTCAGAGAGCTGGGCAAGGCATCCAAAGCTGCCTGGGCAGGCTTGCAGTGTGCATTATGACAGGTGAACCAGGACTACTGCAAGTGTAAGATAAGAGATGATGATTTCAGATCTTGTGATAACTTCTCTGTTTTGGAGGAGGAGGGTTTTTTTATACAAGTTTTGGAAGGTCTGAAAATTTTGATGGGGATGTTAGTAAATTCAGAAGAGAGACTAAATCAAATTTTACTTTTATCCCTTTGTAATATTAAGCTATTTTGTGTTTAACCTTTTTGTTCTGACATCTTTTACATACTAATTAAAGGAATATTCCTGTGAATTTTCATTTTCATATATATGATACAGAGGACTGTTAAAGAAACAAATAGGTGAAAAACCATCTTGATATCTTATTCCGTTTATGAGTTACTGTATTTCAAAGATTACGCTTGTGTGTTGAAGAGAGTGACCTCACATTGTACAGTGTGATGTCATAGAGGCAAATCCAGTACAGTTTTTTTGTATTTCTATAAATATAAATTCCCTCTTTCTAAATTAGTGGATTTATTTTTTTGTTTGATTATTGAGATGGGGGTATAACATCTTACACTCTTAATTAAGCCTTACTCTATCAGCACTTTTTTGAAAATGCATCTGGGAGGTGGAGTCGAAGACAGGGCACCCGAAACGACAATAATATCACCACATAGTAGAGTAAGGGTTAAGCACAGGCTAATTATTGAAGGGTCCTCTGTCTTCCGAGCAGCAAAGTCGGGCTCGTTCCGCTTCAGTGACCCGGTGGGCTGCCCACTGGGACCATGCTGCATATATTTTCGAGTTGAGATACTTGTCGCAGGTTGATTAACTCTTACTCTACCAGCACATTTTTTTAAATGCATCTGGAAGGCGGAGTCAAAGTCGGGGCACCCAAAACGGCGATAATACCGCGGTGTGGTAGAGTAAGGGTTAAGTAAAAGAGAAACAATATTTTCACATAGTACACTGCAAGGTCACAATAATGAGATCTTCAAAATGTGTAATAACTCCAAAACAGATATCAATATGGTTTTTACACCAATTTATTTCTTTAATAGCCCTCTACATATAAGTGAAAATGAACAAGAATATTCCTCTAAGGGTTAACCTATAATTCCTTGTGTATTATCAACTACAAGGTGGATCCCAAGATTACTGGCTGAAATATGAAAAAAATACTTTTTTATTAACTACAAAATTGTATTTTTGAATTAGATTAATGTTGAGGCTGTGTGTTTATATATGCATTTAATGCACTGAGCAAAGGACTTTGGCACAGCCTGACTTCAGGAGGGTCATTGGCAAGTGCAAAGTCCTTTGACCAGTGCATATAATGTGTATATAAACACGATGCCAAAACAGTAATCTATTTATAAAATTTCCATGTTAGATTGTATGAAATGCATGAAAAACTACTCTAAAGCAAAAACGAGAACAGTTGACAAGTATTTTTTTGAACATTCACCTCTTCTAAGAATGGAATAAACCAAATAATCAAGGTCGTGCATTACTGCGATTTAATGCACAGGTCATGACAATGCAAATACTCCATACAAATTTGATAAATAAATATTACAGGATCCCTTTCATGAAGAAATGCCAATTTGCATTGCTGTGCAGTATCACAGATTATTCATGATTTAATACCACTTTTTAAATCAGTCCACCAATCAAATTCAAGTATTCTCACTACATATAAATGGACAGTAATCAGCTCTTCTGTTTTTGCTTTCAAATTTTGTATGAAAGATGAGTCTGTAGGTAAAATATAAACTGTTAATGGTTGTCACTAATATAGTAATGATCCTTATACAGAACACACTTTTTATCAGATTTTGCTGGTTGTGGATTTTAAATAGAACGGATTGTTCATTTCAGTTCATTCAGTAAAACTATGTACTTAACAAATTCCTGATTGATTTTAGATTTGAAAAAGTCATGTCAGAGTTTTTACATATGTAATTAGCTATGTGCAATTTGCTGCTTTTTTTGTTGTTCTTTCTTTACACTTCTGTTTTATTTTATACACAAACATTTACCAATTTGATTGTATTTTGTGGACTTTTATTCCAAAGAACTCTGAAAACTGAATTTATGAATGAGTATTTTGCAGCCTAGCCGATAAAATCTTTTCAGGTATTGTTATTCTTGACTTGTTTGATCAATTTGGCCTGATAGTACCAGTATGGAGAGAACTGGACCGTTTTGAAAATCAGAAGCTTAAAAAAGAAGGGGGGGGGTAGGGGGCAGGAGGGGTGCAAGGATAACTTCTCCATAGATGAAGGGCCCACAAAAAATATGCCTACTAAATAATTATTTCTTGGAGGTGAAGCATGAATGTCAGGAGAAATTTGGAAAACTCTATCAAATTTTAAAAATTTGTTTTAGAACTTATCATCATCATCTTGTTTAGTTTATCGTTTGTCCAGATACATTTTATTCTTTTTAAGATGCATGCATGCATGATGTCATAATATGTAGATCTTGGTTTTAAATTTATTTAGTGTCTGTTTTCATTTATTTTCCTTTCATTATTTGACGTGACTGCCATTTTGAGGATGGTCTCGTAAAAAGACTAGTGACACCTTAACATCAGCCAGATACATAAAAACTAAACGGCAAAAAAATGTATCAAAATTAATTTCCAGGCCTTAAATTATTCAAGAATATTTGAACATTTATTATGTCATTAGTTAAATAGCAACTATCCATTTTGTATTGAAAATCAATTTTTTTTGCCAATTCTGTGATGATCCAGAAATACTCAATAATTGCATTTAAAATGCAAAAATTCAATTCCTTGTCAAGAATTTGACAAGAATCTTTCAGCCATTTTTTTGTTTAAATGGACTAAGCTTTTAACAAAAACAAAAGGTTTGGCACTCGTACGCTTTTGCAGAAAGTGATATATTGCCCAACATATAGGGAGGTTTTCAAGCCTAAACCTAACCTTAACCAGTTAGGGTAAAGTTGACTGCTTCAAAACCTCCCTGTATGCCATAGGTAATTTATCACTTTCCCTCTTTCACAGGAGCATAAACTTGCTAGGTGTCACTAGACTTATACACATTCCTGTTGGAATCTCTGTAGAATCAGGATAACTATGTTTTCTGCTGGTTTTCCTTTCCACAGGAAGCTGGACTCGCCACCTGCAATGTCTAAGTGGAAGGCTCATCACCATTTAAGTGTGTAAAAGGTGTTTGATGCGTGAGCACTTAATCTTATCTTTTATGTATTTGAAATTTGTAAAGTTTACGATAAAAACAATTTTGTTCTTTGAAAGACTGCTGCGAATTGATCTATACTGGAGTTTTTTTCCGAAGATTTGAAGTACATGGGATTAGATTGTCTATTGAACTCACTCTAAAATATGGGTTGATTAATAATTGATGTGTGCATTGTTCCATGTGCTTTATATATAATGAGGGTTTTGGTTATTGGAAGGATGAACAATAATATATAGGTATACTTCAAAAATTGTAGACCTGAAAGGTTAGGTTTAGGCGTGCTTATCATACACGAAAAAGGACAAAAAAAAGTTCAATTGATGCGAAGAAAGTATTCAAAAATGTAATTCCATTCAGGAGATACGAATAATGACTGAAATCCGACTAGACACTAGCCTCGCGTACCTCAAAAGTCTTTGTGCATATTAATGCAATCTTTTGTGAGAACGCAATATTTTTACCGTAAGATTTTTCAGTAGAGAGTTAAATTGGATTAGGAATCTGAAGAAATTTTGAATTTTTTTTTATACAGTGATGAACTTGAA
Organism: Chiridota heheva; assembly: GCA_020152595.1. Taxonomy (NCBI): domain Eukaryota; kingdom Metazoa; phylum Echinodermata; class Holothuroidea; order Apodida; family Chiridotidae; genus Chiridota; species Chiridota heheva. The sequence continues at coordinate 1,650,255 of JAIGNY010004608.1, forward strand.
ACAACTTTAAAATGGGATATCTGCTAATTGGAAGAGGGCGGCAAATTAGATTCTGCAGCGCTATGTTGTCGCTTTGTACTCGATTATACAAGATGTACATGTCTGACCTTTGACCTAAATATTCTTAGCTAATACAGACAAGTTTATTCTTTTGTTTATAGAGGCTTCAAATGATATTTTCACCGCAAAATCTTGTGAGGAACCTCTTTTGGGTAGATTATGTGTTTTAACAATCACATTATTAAGAAGTTTAAAGAGAAATTTTCGAATTGCACTTTATGAAATGATTTCATCTACCGTTGAAATCCTAAAAAAAAGTATCAAAATTGGAATTTGGACTGAAATCTTGTGGATGACAAAGCTTTTCATTCTCTGGTAATTTTTAGTTTCTAACCGACTTGTATATTTCTCATAGCTCGGCTGCCATGCACCTGGATTTGAACAGAGGCGAAATCGGTTACAAAGGGCTTGCAATATGGATGGTGCTGTCTTCATATTTATGTCCTATTAGACATGGTAATGCTCATTGGACTGTGTATGTTTGTTGATAAGTTTCGCTATCATGATTATATTTTTACTTGACGATGATGATGGTTTGAAGTGAAAAAAAGATGTTTGAAAGATTGGAAAATGAAGAACAGAATGAAAAGTGAATTGTAAATGCATAAGAAGGTGGTAGTATTGTCAGTGTTTAGTTTCAGGTGGAATATTGATTTTGGATCAATATGTTTTATATTACATTTCTTGTTTAGAGCAATTACTTCAGGGCAGTCAGCATCTTTGATCGAATAAAGTTCTGATGGCGTAAATAAAAATGATTCAAAATAGCTGTCTTTAAACTGTTCATAGGCTAGATATACTAAAGAGCAAAAAAATATACATAAAAGGTCATTGCCTCAAAATTTTGACCTTCAGGCATTTTTTTTTTTTGTCGAACATTCTGGATGCCCTCCTACCCCCATCCTCCCTTTCTTCTGGCTACACCTATGTATTTGATGACAAGGAAAGTTATGTACAGTTGTAAATTAGAAAAATTGCTTCTAGCTTATTATGCACTTTTAGTTGTCTGCTGTAGATATGAAAATTGAATGTAATCTAATGTTATCATTTTCAGTTTTATTTCCACATCTTTAGGAATATTTAGGCCACGTATGTTTTTTTTCTTCAAAACCTTTTGTAAGAAAAGGTGTACTTCACAAGAAAGATTTTTATGTGGAGAAGTAAGCTATAATTAGCAAACTAATATTACTTACGTGGAACACCTCTATTCCATGTTGTATTTGCCAAACTCCCGACTGGTGTTGTGTTTGAAATACAGTGATAGAAAAAGAACAATGTTACCTAAATTGTACATATTGATTATTGAAGTCTGAAAATGTCAACATCTCTAAATATAATTAAAAAGCATTTTATGTTCTTATTGATAAAAAAAATCAAGTCTCCAGATTTGTAGTTTGAAACAAATACTGTAAAGGGAATGGGAGAAACTTCACTAAGTGCGATATCAGTTGGAAACTGATCATTTTGTTTCATAAGAATGTTTGTTGAGTAAGTAAAGACCTAATGTAGTTTTAATGAGAGAAAAAATTTTTGTCACCAAGTTTTAAAACAAAACATGAAATATCTTTATATGTACTCAGACATGTGATGGAAATAAAGTTTGTTTTGACCTTAATTTTGACACACTTTTCTTCATTTCTCTCTTTACGAGTATTGCTGAATGAGTAAACGAGTGCATCTTCACCTCTTCTCGGTGCGCAGTTGGGGATCTCAAAGTGGCCTTTCAGTGACGCCAATCAAAAGGTATATGGTATTATGAGTCATGGCAGAAATACGTAGAACGGAACATCCCATCTCGTTTTTTTTTTTTTTTTTTTATAGATATAAAGCTGCGAGTAAACATCTTCAATTCAGATTCAACAATGTAGGATTTAAAGGAGACATGGAAGTCTGACATAATCTTCACTTTATATGATAGAATTAAAAACAAATATGATGACTAAGTTTTACAACTCAAAAAGCAATATGATATATTTTGTAATTATTAAACATAATTTCTACCACTATGAGAGCAGACATTTAAAAGATGTAGACAATGATGTCATCAACCCTGCATGATGCTGCTTTGGATTTCTTTATAAACTTATGTTTTCTGACGAATGAAAAATTGTTTATCTTGTGTATGGATCAAAAGCATTTTTGTGTATACATGATATTACCAAAACGGGCTATTAAATGTTTTTGTCGCATTATTTTGAAACAATCTTTTTTTATATAAAAAATTATAAAGAAATACATTACATTCCATTGCTGTACTGGGTAAATAAGGTCGTACTTGACAAGGATTTTTTTTTTCCTGCGCCTTTGATAAGGAACATGTGGACTTTGTCTCCTTTAGGATATTTCTTGTTGTCGTGTTTACGATCATGAGATCTCTAACAAGTAGGTGTTGGTTTTATTTAAAACTTTTTGATGAATTTGTTTAAATTCCACTTGAAGTTCCCATGGATTGGTTTGGTTGCCATAGGCTTGTGTGTTTAAAGGTATATGGATGTGTAGTAAAAATAGTAGTATAGAAATATTAAACAGTAGTTCAATCTATTAAAAAACATTAAATTAGCAAAATAATTTATCAAAATGAGTAAAACATCGAACCAGTGTTTTTGCATCATTTTAAATATTTTATGCAAATTTTGTGATGGTACTGTCTTTTGGTATTCTCTTTTATAAATTTGTTAAATGTCTGTCATAATTCTTTCCAAGTGGTGCAGCAAATTTGGACCAAAAGTTTTTAAGCCTTTGCAATGCCCCCAATGAAATTCTAGCAGGAATTGACTCAATTTTCTTCAGTGAATCTGCTCTGGTTTTAATACTAGTTGAACCAAAATAGAAATTGCTCCATGTCAATAGGCCTTTAAAAGCAGTAAAAGTCGACAGCTCTTGTTTTGGGCAATAGTTAGACTTGAGAATTTGTTTCAGAGGTACAATTTATCTTCTGCATTGTGAGACTGTGAACACAAGTTTTTCTAGGGAGTAACAGCTCATTGGTTTTTCAAGTGAGTTCTGAAGGGAGCTAGAAACTTAGAAGGTCGTAAATACTGTACTGGGTCTAATGGTATTTAGTCAAGTAATGACAAGTATAGTTAGGGGGTTACCGGAGACAAAACTGTCTAGTAGGGGACCTGCATGCCAAATGCAACCACACTATCAAACAGACCGAGAGGAGATGGGGCCAGAAGTCAAAACATATTTTGGACTTTAGTTTTTGTGTGCAGTGATTAACAGATGCTGTCACTCCAGGATTGACCTGTTCAGCCACCAACACCAAGTAAGACCGACGCTTTCCATCATCTTAGTACAGCCACGGAGATAGAGAGAATTGGGAGTTTAAACTCATGCTATTGCTGACATTGTACATAATGCATTGCGAGGGATCATGTATCCTTCATTTTATATGAATATTGCATTTATTTAATTTTTAGTTGGGATATTTAAGTTCAACAATCAACCTGAAGTTTAGGGTTGTCTGTGATGCAGCAGTGATGGAAACTTTTCAAAAGTAGGGGCGAAAACTCTAAAATACATTCAGATTTTTGTCATTTTGCTGAAAGGTAAATTAGGCTTTCCAAAAAAGGGGGGCCTAAATTGGAATTGATGAAAAGTGATGGGGTCAACGCCTTGCACCCCCTCCCCCCTCCTCCCTTTTTCCAGCGCCATTGTTGTGAGGGAAATAATGTTACTCTCGGATTTGTAAGTGTTACAGCAGATGTAATACACATTCAAATTAAAATGTTGGTTATTCCATGGTTAAACCTTGCTCAAACAAAAGTATATAATTATGCAGGTATGGCTTTCCTGAGCAGCTGAATTAGTGATTTGTCAAATCCTTTCGCATATAACTATTTGATTTGTAATGCTTGGAGAAAACGGTCCTTCATTTACTTTTTCTAACTTTTATATTAACTTTCCAAAGTTTTCTTTCCCCTCAGTTATTACATTTTCTGAAAATGTTGTTTCTTCTTCTCTTTACCTATTTTAAAGAGGTATAATATAACTTTTCTTGAAACTATTTTCGGGCGGTATAAATTAATTTTCCTTTAAACTGTTCTGGGCGGTATAAACTAATTTTCTCGTGAATTATTTTGGGCAGTGTGAACTAATTTCCCGTTGTTTGTCTTTTTTTCCCTTATTGGCCACCCACTAATAACGAAGGGTTTTCTTTATTCCGTATCGAAAAAGTCAAGTGTTTATAATGGATGTTGGGCAAGGTTTGCTCCTGGCATGTAAATGTGATATTGAATCGAAGCTCATCGGTGTATTGTCCAACTTTCATCCTTGATGGGCGGGGCCGTAATTCTCTTCATTGCTGACACTATTCATTTGGGTTTCACCTACTGCGCAGGTAATTTCTCCCTACATTCCACCTATGTATGTTTTTCTAGTATCATAAGCATATACCATCTGTGAACATTTATAAGGTGACGGGGTACCTAAACATGAAGAGGTGACCTTGTGATTTTCCTTACTCTCTCTTTGAAGACAAGGGGAAAAAACATTTTATACTTGTAAGTATGGTACTTTTCTTTTAGATAATGGAATTTGAAATGGTATCAAACGATTGATAATGAATTCCAAGTTCCCTTTAACATTTAAAGCACAAAAAAATATTGAATCACTTAATTTTACAGGGCGTTTTACACAGTTAAGGAGATTCTCGCAAGCATGTGAACCACACATTCCCATATGAAGTCAAAAAGTGGGTAGCGGGGGAGGGGAGGGGAAAATCATGCTAAAATGCAAATAAGTATGGGGCGTGTCCTCGCTCCCCCTAATCCCACCCAAAATAAAGATGCCATTTTATGAAGGACATATACATAAATGTGTAATAATAATTCAGTGCACTTTAGTAAAGGGCACAGCCCTGGATACCTTATCCACCACCTCCCTGTCTCAGCTTCCTCAAAACATCCCATTGGGTGTAATAGAATTTAAATGGAATTATGTCTGTGTGTGTTTATGTTGAATATAATATAAGATATTAAAAAGCTTTGCAAGGAGACCTACATTTTATTGGAAGTTTTTTATGGCTTCTAAAATTCTACCTAGAAATCTACCTACATTTAAACGCTTCGCCCATAGGTTCTCCCTCGCTATCCACCTGGGCCTCTTCACTCATTACAACCCAAACCCAACCTAACCTTTTCATCAACCCCAACAACCAAATCAAAGACCCAACTCCCAAACCACACCTGCATCTATACTGATGGTTCTAAGGAAGGTGACAAGACAGCTGCTGCTGCCGTCATCCAAGACATCCCCCTCAGTAGCAGGCTTCCCGACTACTCATCCCATCTTCTCGGCCGAGGCCAGGGCCATCCTCCTCGCCCTCAACTTTATTGAGTACTCTGCGCTGAGCCACATTTCCATCTTCTCCAACTCCAAGGCTGCCCTTCTTTACTTAATGTTACATGGGATAACCCCACATCCCACCTCCGTAAACTCCTTTCGCCCACCCTCTGCAGGAAAAGTATTCTTTACCCAGCCATGTTGGCGGTTCCTGGCAGTGACAGGGCTGTTGCAGCCGCTAATCATGCCCTCAACCTCTCCCCTACGCCATTTCCCGAAACCCTTTCTGACATCAAACCACTTATCGTTTCCCTTGTTCGTGACCGCTGGCAAACCTCATGGAACTCGCAAATTACTAACAAACTCCATGTCATCCAACCCATCATTTCGATCAAACCTACCGTCCACAACCTCTCCTGTGTCAACAACGTTCTCATTACCCGCCTTAGAATAGGCCACACCCACCTCACTCACTCGCTAATTGGCTCTCCCAGCCCCTCTGCAACAAATGCCATTGCACCCTCACAATCCATCACGTTCTCCTTGCTTGCCTCCTGACAACCTTCCCAGAGCTTCCCTCACTCCCCACAACTCAATAGCTGAGCTCTTTCAGAAAAACCCGCCGGATAAAATTATCTCCTTCCTTCATCATGCTTCCCTCTATAACCATATTTAGTCCTCCTCTCCCATCCCCCTCTCTACTTTTCTTTTTCTTTTCACATGCAGCTCTCTCAGTCCCAGTTTTCTGGCATTTACTTCTTGATTTTCTCTCAATCTCCTTGTTTCTTTCCTTTCTACCTCTGGAATGATCTAACCTCTTGGGCACAATTTGACCCTTTTTGTCGTGGTACGGTTTAACCTTCATCAAACAAACCTACAACTTGCTTCAGATCCCTACCGTACTGAGAAAACCCTAAGAGTGGTAGCAATGATTCTCTTTCACGAAATGGAGGTATGTGGAGTCATCCTTTCCTCCACAAAATGGGGTACAATTATTTTCAAAACGTGGATTATACCCCCCCCCCCCCCCTTTTCTTTCCCTCAGGAGTTATGGCCCTGTTAATGGTCTCCAATGCAATGGTCCACAACTTGCCATCAGTAGAAAAATGTTGAACCCCACACCGAGTAAACATAACGGAATGAGTTGCGTATTAATCAGCAAGGTGATGCTCCGTTACAAAAAATAAAAGATCACAAATCAAGAGTTCTGTCTTCACTAGTTGAATTTTACAGAAGGCTTTCGGTGAATTTAAATTTTGTATCCTATAGGATCAGTGTCATGGTAGATCATATTTCACTTGGGGTTGGGGTCAAGGGCATTTTGGCACCCTCCAGAAAAATAAATTGGCATATACCGTGTAGATGGCACCGCTTATGAAATTCAGTGTTTTGAATTTAGGGGCAAAGCGCTGGTGGGGTACACTGGACGAAGCCCTGTGTTTCACGTGACTTTGATTGCAGAATATTGTGTAAAATCCAGGGTCCTTAAGCCTTGCATTTCTGTCATTTTGGTAGCAGAAAATTGTGTCAAAATAGGGACGTCAAGGCCCTGGAAAGCTAGAATCTCTGCATTTATCGCGATTTTGAGAGCAGAAAACTGCTTAATATTGTGTCAACTCACAAAATTGAAGCCCTGTTAGGAGACCAAAGGGGCGAAGCCACCAAAAGTCCGGTTTCTCCAGATTTTAATAACAGAAAATTGTGTAAACTCTTGTCAAATCCAGGGTGAAGCCCTGCGCATTTGCTAGAAAATATTTGCTTAAAATTGTGTCAAATCTAAGAGTGAAGCTGGGGTAGGGACACAGGGCAAAGCCCTGGTTGGGGCCAAAGGGCAAAGCCCGGTTGGGGCCAGAGGGCAAAGCCCGGTTGGGGCCAGAGGGCAAAGCCCCGGTTAGGGCCGAGCCCTGGTTGGGGTCAGAAGGCCCAGCTCTGGTTGGGTTAGTTATACTCTCTTTGAAAAACATTTTATACAACAAGGTATGGTACTTTTCGTTTAAAGAATGGAATTTAAAATGGTATCAAACGTTAGATAATTAATTCCAAGTTCTCACACAAAAATATTGAGTCTTAATATTTGCGTTTTGCACAGTTAAGGTTCTCGCAAGCGTATGAACCATACATTCCCATTTAAAGTGGATGACGTGGGGGCAAATCATGCTAATATGCACACAAAATGCATGGGGGAGTGTCCTTGCTCCCCCTAAATCCCGCCCATAATAAAGATTCCATATTATAAAGTGTGTATTAAAATCGTTTAGCGAATGGCACATCTCTGGATACCTCAACCAGGAACTCCCATGTATTAACTTCCTCAACAAATCCCATTGGGTACAATTAATTTTCATTGGATTCATGTCTGTGTGTATGTTCTACATGGTATTAGATATTAAAAAACTTTGCACGTAGACCTACATCTTATTGAAAGTTGGAATGTATTTTTTGGCTTGCACAATTTTACGTACAAATCCAAGGAAAATACATTTTAACATTTCATCCGTAGGTTCTCCCTCACCCTACAACTTGTTAAAGATCCCTACCGTTGGGGGAAAACACTATGAGGTGCGGCAGTGATTCTTTTTCACAAAGTGGGGGTACGTGGAGTTAAACTTTTCCTCCACAAAGTGGGGGTACGTGGAGTTAAACTTTTCCTCCACAAAGTGGGGGAATAATTTTTTCTTCAAAACGTGGATCATAGCCCTTAACCCCACGGAATTACGGCCCTACTGGTGGTCTCCAATACGGTGGTCCACTGTGGCAGCTGGCTTCCATTAGGAAGTTGTAAAAACGTCAAACCCCACACCAGTTGTATATGACGGAATGAATGAATTGCGTGTTTATGAGCTAGAGACTGCTCCGTTACAAAAAATTAATAAAGATATCACAAATCAAGGAGTCGTTAGTTGTCGTTTGAAAAGTGCCGTCTTCACTAGTTCAATTTTACAGAAACCCACCAACAACTTCTCTCGTATGGACAACGTTCATATTACCCGTCTTAAAATAGGCCACACCCACCTCACTAACTTCCACTTCCTTATTGGCTCCCCCAACCCCACTGCAACACTTGCCATTGCACCCTCACAATCCATCACGTTTTCCTTGCTTGCCCCCTGTACAACCTTCTTAGAGCTTTCCTCGCTCCCCACAACTCAATTGCTGAGTTATTCCAAAAAAAAACTCCGGATAAAATTATCTCCTCCTTCACCATGCTTCCCTCTACAACCATATTTTATTCTCCTCTTCCACCCGCTCTCTCTACTTTGTTTTTCAACCCATGCACCTCTTTTCTCGATCACAGCTTTCCGACTTTTTGTTCTTGTATTTCTCTCCTTCTGCCCCTGTTTCCTTTCCTTCCTACTGCTAGAATGAGCTGACCTCTCAGGCATAATTTGACCCTCGTGGTGCCGTTAAGCCCTCTTCAAACAAACAGAAAGCTTTTAATGATTATCCCTTAATGTTTTGTGTCCTATAGGGTCAGTCACGGTGGCGTGGTGGATGATGTTTCACTAAGGTGGCAAAGGCATTTTGATCCCCGTCAATAGTGTCCAAAAACACTTTAAGAGAACTGATCATGATGTCTATAAATCCACTGAAAAATGTCCAGTTTGAATACACATTGATCATCAAGTCAAACATCAGTTATGCGCTGCTACATAATAACTGTACTAACTTAATACCTTTGGGAGTGGGCTTCCCGCAGGTCAATAAAATATCAGGGGGTTATTTTTCCCCATGGTTTTCCTCAAGAGTGTCAATAAACACATCTTTGCAATTGGTCTAAAAAACTGAATGTTGAGTCTTAACGGAACAAGATCTTACAAACATTGGCGTAGTCAAGGGGGAGGAGGTCGCCCCTTAATATTTTAATCCGTCGGTTCAGATTGGTGCCGTCTGTTCAAGAAGCTTTGACATTCCAGGTGTTTATTATGTTTTTAGATTTCAAAAGAGCACTTTCTCGGAAAAAGGTTCTTCCGTAATATATTAAATATATTTGCGGTTTTGTATTTTAATACATCAAAGTAAGACAGAGAGAGGGGGTGGTGTTGTCATAGTGCACGTGATACATAACATGTTCATTTTAAAAGTTTAACAGACACAAGTTTGTAGTAAATTATTAAAAAATCTTTCTTTAGACCCATATTTTTCAAAAAGTGACGATAAACCTAACCATGTACAAACGTAAACAAAACATTTTCACATGCGTTTTCATGATTTTGTATTTTGACTTGTGAAATACACCTTACTATACGTTGTGAATTACGTTTTTGCCCTTGAAATGTCAATTTTGAGAGAGCTTTCGGGGCTTTTCCCCCTGGCCCCTACCGGGGCTTCGCCCCTGGACCCCAACAGGGGCCACTTAAGCTGGACCCCACGCCGACAAGTACAACGCTGTGCGCTTTGATATTGTGTTTTGTATATGGTGTATTATGGCTCTCTTTGACATGAATTTGTAATTATATAATACACCTTACTATGCGTTGTGACATACTTTTTTTTCCTTTGAAATGTCAATTTTGCGAGAGCTTCCAGGGGCTTTTCTCTCAGCTTCAACAGCATATTTAGGGGTTACGGTTGCAGATCATCGAGGTGCAAAGACACTAGATATTGGTCGGCTATTAGCGATGTTCTCCACGTCACAAAATAAGAGCACTGAGTCCCATCTAGTTTCAGGTGTTGCTCTTTCAAGGCGCCCTTCATAACTTGACGGGCAGTCTAATAAGACTTTCCCCACACCTCACCAAAATGGGAAGCAGTGGAGGGATTGAATTGACAGACCTCTGTGGTGTAGTGGTTAGTGCTTTGTCCTCTCACCCGCATGTCCCGAGTTCGAATCCCGGTGTGTCTGCAGCCAGTGACTTCACAACTGCTTATTAAGGGCCGTGGTCGTCTTGATATAATGTCCAGCACTGGATGCTTTCGGGACGGTAAACCTTACTATGCTAATTGCCGTTTTATCTCTTTCTGCTGCAACCACTCGGGTATTTGACTTTGGTTCCAAGAGTTGACAGCATCTTTTAGTTCCCTTTCCGCACCAAAATTTGAACCATTATCTGTTTTTAGCGAGGGTGTATCACCTCTCCTGCTTGTGAATCTGCGTATGGCATTCAAACAGTGTCTGCCGAATGCACAATCTCCAAATGAATGGCTCTTGTTGCTAAACAAGTGAATAATTATCCATACCTCAACGCTCCTCCTTTGCTTAACCTCAAAGGGACCAAACATATCAAGGCATGTGTTGTCAAACGGTGGCCTGTCACTCATCACTCGTTCATATGGTGAAAACGCCATCTTCTGTCCTCCTGCCTTGACACTACCTTCTGCAGGCAGTGGCGTAGCCAGAAGGGAAAAGGGGCGTCCCCCCCCCCCTCCCCTCCCTTAAATATTTTAATCCATTAGTTCAGACTTTAATCCGTCGGTTCAGAGTGTGCCGTCGGTTCAACAAGCTTTGACATTCCAGGTGCTTATCATGTTTTTAGATTTCAAAAGGGCACTTTTTCAGAAAAAGGTTCTTCGGTAATAATATATTAAACATTTGTGCGATTTTGTATTTAAATACATGAACTAAGACAGAAAGAGGAGATAAAAAGAGAGAGATGGGCGGTGGGTGTCGGAATACACGTGATACAGAACAGGCTCATTTTAAACGTTTGACAACATTTACACAAGTTTGTAGTAAATTATTGAAAACCTTTGTTTTTTAGCTGTTTAGACAACCCATATTTTTAAAGAGTGACGTTAAACCTAACATGTACAAACGTAAACAATAAAACATTTCCACATGCGTTTTTATGATTTTGTGGTTAGTATATGGTGTATTATATATAGCTCTCTTTATAATGAATTTTGATTTGTATAATATACCTTACTATGCATTATGACATACGTTTTTGCCCTTGAAATGTCAATTTTGCGAGAGCTTCCAGGGGAATTTCCCACTGGACCGCTACCGGGGCTTAAGCTGGACCCCACGCCGACAAGACGAGCATTTTGATTTTGTGTTTTGTATAAACGGTGTATTATAGCTCTCTTTGACATGAAATTTGACTTGTATAATACACCTTACTATGCGTTGTTACATACTTTTTTTTCCCTTAAAATGTTAATTTTGCGAGGGCTTCGCCCCCTGGACATCTACCAGAGCATCGCCCCCAGACCCCACGCCGACAAGTCTAGTGCTTTGCGCTAGAAGTGACACCAAAGGTGTTACCTAAACGCCATTAAATATCGTGCCAGATCATTTCAATCTCCCCCGCCCCCTCCCCCTCCCAATGTGAAAATCCTGGCTAAGCCACTGTTTACAGGCTACACATTGGCTGACAACACGTTTTATTCATGCCCCGGCTCCAAATAAACAGCATCTCTGCCAAATGTGCATCAACATAGCGGCTCTACCCATATTCCCCACATTTTATGAGCTTCATTGACGATCAGATGCTTAAATCCGGACTTCTTAGGAATGATCACCTGATGCTTCAATTTTTAAGGAAGAGTTGCTCTCCTTAGTCTGCCACCCACGTAATAAGGTCATTTATCAGCATGGGCTTAAGGCTTTGTAGCCAGGAATCAAGGCTAAGTAGCTTACTGGCTTTCATTGCTGCACTGATTGCTTTAACACTGCCAACCTTCAGCGCATTCGATCTAACTGCAAAGAATTTTCTTTGTTCATGAGCCAAGATAAACTTTTCAGCTGCTCCACATTCGGACATTGCTTTTGGATTGAGATCCTTTTACTCGCCTTGGTTTCTTGACAAACACTAAAGCTACCACATTCTTTAGCTTAGTGAAACTTGAGCATCTGGGAATCAAAGAAACGACACTGATCCTCTGCTATTACTACATTGGAAACCTTGACTTCAGGGTCAACTTAATTGATATCAGGTAGAAGTTCCTGTAGGTTGGACCACTGCTCACTGGGCTGTTTGAGGACTTTCGGCCCATTGGTCTATCTATTCTGCAAAACAACTCAATGATTTTGTCCCCCAGAGGCTTCATCAGCAGGGTTATTTATAGTTCTGATATATCTCCGCTGAGTCACAGTAGTTAAGTCTAACAGAATAGCAACTCTGTTGGCTACAAAGACTTTGATTCTTCTTGTATTACTCTGCAAATACCTTTAATACTGTCTGACTATCAGTCCAATAGTAATTTTCCTTGACTTCCAACTCCGTCAACAGTCTCTGCAAGACGCGCTGCCATAACAGCTGCAGTCGGCTCTAGTCTTGGGATGGGCACAAGTTTTGGAGGAACTACTCTGCTTCTCGCCAACACAAGAGAAACTTGTACTTTTCCATTACGGTCTCCTTAAAGGATGTAAGCACACATACCATAACCTTTGTCACTTGCATTTGCAAATACATAAAGTTGACGACTTATCACAACTGAAAATAGGTCTGACTTGTAGCATCTCGGTACACTCCATTCTTTGAGTCTCACTAGTTCTTGCAGCCATATCTTCCACCGTTGTAGCGTTGAACCATCAATGGGCTTGTTCCATTCCAGACCTTCATGGGAGACATCTTGAAGGAGTGTTTTCGCTGGCAGCACAAATGGGGCTACTAAACCAGCAGGTGCAATATTGAAGCGAGGTGTATCTGACTGAGGTGACCATTGTAGTCCAAATGCCCTGGCTGTAGGCAAATCGTCCTTCTTCAAGTCACACTTATTCAGTTCGGGTGCTCTTTCCTCCACGGTGATGGCTTGTAGCACTTCCTTGTCCACTACACATCCACTTTGTAAGATGGAATCCACCATCCAATCAGAGGCTAGACAAATCTTGTACTTAAGTGAGTGCCTTTTCACGGCTTGCTGCAGAAGAGAGACAATCGTCCACATAGGAAATCTTATCCATTACATTTCTGACCTCTATACCATACTTTGCATGATGATCATCAACGTTTTCTGCAGGGTGGTATTGGCACAAGCCGGAGATGATGTTGCACTAAACAAATGCCTCGCCATCCTGTACGTCTTGATGGGATGCCCTTCTGTGGGTCTCCAATAGAATCTGAGGCAGTCTCTGTCTTGTTCGGCAACAACCACTTGTAGAAACATGTCGGCGGTGATACCTATCTTTTCCTCTCTGAAGTTCATGAGGACACAATGTGTTTGTTATGTCCGGCCACTGTATCAACACGTTGTTGAGTGAAACTCCATTGTATTTTGAGGCGCAGTCAAACACGACCCTAACTTAATCCGGCTTCTTGTCACTGCATACAGGGTGGTGAGGCAGATACCAGACCTTATTGCCAACCGGTGTCCTTTCATCCACTTCTTCCATGTAACTTTTCGCCTTCATTTTACGTATAAATTCAACATACTTTAGCTCATGGTCTCTGCTAAATCTTCTTTCCAATAATTCAAAGCATTTTTGTGATTGTCGTCTGTTTCTGGTAAAATGGCGATTCTGTCCCTAAACGGTAAAGGTACACATAATGTCCATTCTCAAATTTCATATTCTCTTCTACAAACTTATCAAACTGCTTGTCCTCCACAAACTTGCTTGCTGCGTGGGAATTGGGTCTTTTGTCACTGGCAAACTATCTTTGGTAGGTACATTTGGAAGCTTGATTTCTTAATCTCCTTCTAGGTTGCTTACAATCGTGTTTGAAAATTTGAATCGAACCCATGGTGTCTATAGTGATATGCGCTTTACGGCCACCTAATCCGAGCTGATTTCGCAACTTCTTTGTACAAACCAAAATACTTCAACCTGGATCCAAAAATACATAAGTCTCCACTGTCTTACCATTCTTGGGTGACTTCTCCACTACTGGAACAATTGCCATGGTTCGAATGCCATCACCTTTGCTGCATGCCGCTGAAAAGGGCCCGGTAAACTTATGTTCATTGCTTGGTTCTTTGGTTGAAGCAGCAGATGGTTTGTTGTCTTGGTGTAGAACGGTTAAGTGTCTGCCATTACATTCATTACACTGCAGACGTCTACATTCTCTGGATCTATGTCCTGGGCGCAGACAGCGAAAACATTGTCTCCACTCTTTAATCAGCTTCACCTTCTCCTCGTTGGTTGACTGCATAAACTTATTACGCACTTGACTGAGTCATGGTTACCTTAACACAACTCACAGACCTTACTTGAAACAGTGGCACATGCTCGCTTAGATGAAAAGGCTCTTGAACCTGCGTAGCCGACGCTCTCCTTATGTTGAACTAGTCTGAAACATTGGAATTTTGACCTCCTTTGCTCTGTCTTTCAGGAACTCAAAGAACTGCTCTAGGTTGGGGGAAATGAGTTTTTCATGCACGAGCTATCCACACTCCGCCATTTTGTTTCCAAGTAATAGGACAACTTTGTGACAAATATCTGGTTCTCTTGTGATTAATCTAATACATCAAGATCGGGCACAGTTTGCTTTGCAGCTACCACTTGACAGAGAATTAGGTCACTACGTGATTTGGGAATGAATATTCTTGCTAGCCTACTAATTGCAACCAATAACGATGGCTAAAGTTATAATAGTATCACGCACAGCGTGTGACCCAAATCAGACCAATATGGTCTTATATATGTATGTACAACTATAACGGAGTAGCTAATATACTCACCGAAGATTTGTGACCCATTTACAACATTTCACATCTCTACAGAACTTAAATCACGTAGAAAAGGGCTGACTACATAACAACTTGCAAAATACATGTGCCGCTGTTTTTTCATAATGTCAATCAACCTAATGTAATAGCGCCCACTATTTTGTTGAGTTAAACATTTATGAGAGTTACAAAGGACTAACATATGCATATGACTTGGGAAGTGCCCCTAAGAGGTCGTGCCCGACTTTTTGTAAGCTTCCTACACCCTAGTTTGGATTCTTGAAATGAGGTAATTCCCCTGGCAAAAATATATATTTTTTTTTATTGCGCGCGCGAAGAAAGCGCAAAGTTCACGCTTAGAAAAGTTGATAAGTCTGCATGATGTGATAGGCCAAGGGATATATATTTTTTTGCCGGGGAAGAGGGTGGCGACGCTATACGGGGAAATGTTTCCCCGTGAGATCACTTCGTCTTTCCATCACTTCCCCCAGACGAATTTGTAAAGTGACATTTTTTGTTCTTTTTATAGGCCTTTGCCCCTCATGAGACAAAACTGCCCCTCTCTTTTCCCGCAGCATCAAAGGATTACAAAAATGAACACATTCTGATGAGGTGTCCATCTGTCCATGTAGAAAAGATATAGAGGCCATTGTTCGTCTGGAATTTTTAACAAAATGAGGCGCATTGGATTGATTTTATTATTCGACACAATTTCCTGATCAGAACGGGAGCTGCAGCCATTTAAATGGCAGTTTCCTGGTTTGACCAAATGTTTTCATTTTTAAATTTCATTTAAGAAAGTATATGAAAATAAAGTTTGACACGTTTTCAAGGGTTATCATAAGCGGGTATGGGCTGAAGGGGCGTAACTAGACTGAACACATAAGTTCAAGACAAATTTACCCGTCAAAAATTTGCACTTGCCCAACTTGTCTATAAACGATATAGGCCTGCATGTGAGAACATCCTTCCACCCCCACCACCACCGCCAGACATTTTGGCTTTGGGCAGAGAACTGAAATACTCAACGAATAACTTCGAAACAGCATGTAGCCTACTTGCTTAAGGGCCCCTGGCGGCGTCCAGTGCGAAACCTTGGTAGGGTACAGGAAGTAATGAAAATAATACAAATTTAAATTCTCATGTTTATATCTACATTACCATTTTAAATGGACGGAAGAGAAATTTTGCTTGCAAAGCATGGTCTGAAGATTTCTATATTTTGATGCCCCAAATGGATTAAGATCAACAAAGTGTAAATGAAAAATCGTAGGGTGCTGCGTGAATCAAGGGTAGCGGTATTCTTGAGTGGTTCTTGGAAGGAGTCCAGGCGGCGAAGCCCCCAGAAATTGAAGATTTCTTGTCTTTGATGCCCCAACATGTTTAAAAATGAACACAAACTAACCAAGTTTTAAAAATTTAAGTCCTGATAAAAAAACTTAAATTTTCATATTAAAATCGACTCAGAAAAGCATTTAATGCCCATTCCTAAGCAGGCAGAGGAGCAATTTGGGGAAAATTGTGCATTGGTGAAGCCGGGGTCTGAAGAATTCTCGTTCTTGATGCCCCCAAATGGCTAAAAATCAATACAACGTTCCATTGATGTAAATGAAAAATCATGTGGTCACGTTGCACTCCGGTATTTCTATATTTTGATGCCCCAAAATGGATTATAATGAAAAATCGTAGGTTGTTGCGTGAATCATGCATAGCGGAATCTTAGAGCGGTTCTTGGAAGGGATCATGGGATCAATGCCCTTAAATGGGGTAAAAGCAACAAATTGGTAACGTTCGGAAAATGTAATCGATGAAAAGAAGATAGATTTCAAGTATCATGTTAGAATCGACTCCGATAACAATTGTAGGGTTATTATTTCTAAACAGACAGGCGAAAATTTGGGGGAAATTGTGCAGGGGAATGGGCGAAGCCTAATTAGGTCTGAATATTTCTTGTTTTTAATGCCCCAAAATGGCTTAAAATCAACACAAAAGTTCACAAATGTAAATGAAACATCTTCGGATCTCTTGGCGATCCAGAAGGAGCCCATTAGAACGGGTCCAGTGAAAGAAGCTCTGATGAGTGTTTGTTTTTGATGCCCCAAAATGGCTGAAAATCAACACAAACTTACAAAGTTTGGAGAATGTCCTTTATGAAAATAAGACAATTTAAAATCATTATGTCAAAATCAACTCGGATAAGCATTAAACCTCTGACGATTTCTTTTCTTTGATGCCCCCAAATGACTGAAAATCAACACAAAACTGACAAAGTTCGAAAAGAAGACAATTTTAAATTCTCATATTAAAATCTACTCAGATAAGCATTATAGGATAATAGGGTTACCATTTCTAAAACAGACAGAGGAGAATTTTCTCCTGAAAATTCGTGCGATATTGTGCAGGTTTTAATGGATGAAGTAATTGTCTGAAGATTGTTTTTATTTTGCCCAAAAATGGCTTGAAATCAACACAAAAATCCAAATACAATTGATGAAAAGAAGATCGTTTTAAATAGGCCTACTAATATTAAAATCTACTCAGATAAGCATTTGGTTTACCATTTCTAAACAGGCAGAGAAGAAAATTTCTCTTGGAAATTGAGAAAAATCAGCCAAAATTGTTGGGTTCATGGGCGCAGCTCTGGTAGGGTCTGAAGATTTGTAGTTTTTGATGCCCCAAAATTAATAATGATCATCTGGGTCTGGATTTTAAATATATGTGGCCGGAAATCTTTAGATTTCATAATATACGCAACGGCGGAGCCCAGTCAGCATCATGCAGAGTCTAGCGGATGATTCTAATTTCTAGACAAATATTTATAATTTAAACCGTTATACATTTCAAATTTCTGCCCGACTAATTGCCTAAGCATGATCTGTTGATGTTGTCAGCATCATGATGCCAAGTCGGGAGAAAATGATTCTGACATTTGATATTTAGACGATTTGGGCATGAATGGGATGTATCTCTGATTTAAACAGTGCTTGGGAGGACATGATTCTGATATCTACAGAGTCGGGCATGACTGAGATATACTCTGCAAAAAACATACATTCTATTACATTCTACATTCATGTCCGACTAAGATCTTTTTCCGGCCAACTGGGAGAAGAAAAAAAGAAGGGGGGGAGGGGGGGGGTGGGGGCTATGAAGATAACAAAACAATTATGATATTATCCAGAACATATTGAAAAGTATTTTGTCTTAAATATATGTAGAATAATGACCATATTGATTTTTGTACAATTTTGTTTTGATACTGGGCCATTTTTTTTTTGCCCAACGAAATAGTCAAAATTGGAATTGCTTTACGAATTCTTTTCTAGGGAATGAAACATCCCACACACCCTTAAGTTTGGCCACTGGGTAGAGGGGTAACCAGGGGTGTAAGAAGGTTCCAAAAAGTGGGGGAATGACATCTTAGGGGTACCATTTTGTCCCTAAGTAAGTGAAGTAAAAGAGGCACTTTCAATTTTTAGAAAGGGGCACTTTTCCAATGGGGACACATTCCTCCCGTACACGGGACTGACAAAAGTTGCCAGTTTCCTACTGTTGGGACAGTAATTGAGGGGCACTTTTCATTTTCAAAAGGGGCACTTTGATCATTTTTTCGGAAAAGTGGGGGCACGTTTCCAACTATTCCCAGTGCCTCGGTTCCTACACCTTACGAGAATGACAGAATTGATCCAGCTATATGTTATTGAGTGAATAATTGGTATTGTGATAAAAAAAAAATATTTAAAAACGCCCTCTCAAAATTTTGGTTGGCCGCCGGATTTTGCATCCCTAGCTACGCCGCGACGTTAAAGGGGTAAATATCCATTCATTTAGGCAGTTGGACTTTAAACGTGTATGCAAAATAACAACGAGGATCTTAAAGATGAGCAATTTCTTATGTATTTCTATAAAACAAAAATGTTTTTATGAGTAGATGGGCAAAGCAAAGCAATCATTGTAAATGAACAAAAATGCTTCAGTAATTTAGGAAGAGGCAATTAAAACAAAATGTCTTGGATTTGCCTTTATGACATCATAATGTACGTTGTGAGGTCACTTTTCAACACACTTGCGCAATCTTTGAAATGCAATAACTAAACGGAACACGATATCAACATGATTTGTACACCAAATTGTCTCTTTCATAGTCCTCTATCATATATATGAAAGTTTAACATTATATTTCTAAACCTTTTTACCATCATGGATTTTACTTTCTTGGCGGCCTTACGACCCTGTCGATCCCCTGGCGATATCCATGGACAGACAGTGGCGGCGATTTCTTTACAACATTGGGCAGTTGGGGGACGAACACCACACAATAGTGTAGCCAACATATAGGCTTTACATAAAGCTTCATTTTCTAAAAAAGGGGGGGGACAACAAAATTATCATATTCGTCCCCCAACAAAATTAAAAATATTGGGGACAAAATTTACTCGTCCCTAACCTTACTTCCCCCTCTTCCCCCCCCCTTTTTTCCGGGATCGCCGCCTATGGTGACACAATGTATCGCAATCTAACATCCATACTGTGCAAATTTGTTATGAGGATATAAGATCAATAATACAAATAATATGAACGCACAAGCAACTTCACAGACAGACAGACACATTCATCTACGGACAAACTACAATATTTCACCACCACAGGCCATTTTTTACATTTGTACTGGCAGACTGGTGGGACGTTTGACCATTACTGGTGGGACGTTTGACCACAACTGGTGGGACGTTTGGCCACCACTGGTGGGACGTTTAGCCACCACTGATGGGACGTTTGGCCACCACTGGTGAGACGTTTAGCCACCACTGGTGGGACGTTTAGCCACCACTGGTGAGACGTTTGGCCACAACTGGTGAGACGTTTAGCCACCACTGGTGAGACGTTTGGCCACAACTGGTGGGACGTTTAGCCACCACTGGTGGAACGTTTGGCCACCACTGGTGAGACGTTTGGCCACAACTGGTGGGACGTTTGGCTAAACTGGTGAGACGTTTAGCCACAACTGGTGGGACGTTTGGCCGCCACTGGTGAGACGTTTAGCCACCACTGGTGAGAATTTAGCCACCACTGGTGAGACGTTTGGCCACAATTGGTGAGACGTTTAGCCACCACTGGTGAGACGTTTGGCCACCACTGGTGGGACGTTTGGCCACCACTGGTGAGACGTTTAGCCACCACTAATGAGACGTTTAGCCACCACTGGTGAGACGCTTAGCCACCACTGGTGAGACGTTTGGCCACAACTGGTGGGACGTTTGGCCACAACTGGTGAGACGTTTAGCCACCACTGGTGGAACGTTTGGCCGCCACTGGTGAGACGTTTAGCCACCACTGGTGAGAATTTAGCCACCACTGGTGAGACGTTTAGCCACCACTGGTGGGACGTTTGACCACCACTGGTGAGACGTTTGGCCACAATTGGTGAGACGTTTAGCCACCACTGGTGAGACGTTTGGCCACCACTGGTGGGACGTTTGGCCACCACTGGTGAGACGTTTAGCCACCACTAATGAGACGTTTAGCCACCACTGGTGAGACGCTTAGCCACCACTGGTGAGACGTTTGGCCACCACTGGTGAGACGTTTGGCCACAAGTGGTAAGACGTTTGGCCACAAGTGGTAAGACGTTTGGCCACCACTGGTGAGACGTTTGGCCAACACTGGTGAGACGTTTGGCCACCACTGGTGAGACGTTTAGCCACCACTGGTGGAACGTTTGGCCACCACTGGTGGGACATTTGGCCACAATTGGAGGGACGTTTGACTACCACTGGTGGGACGTTTGCCATTTGGCCACCACTAATGGGCCAAACTGCATATTTTGAAGTTAGCAATTTTATGATAGTCCTGTTATTTTCCATCAAGCCCCAAAGGCTTATTGGCCTAGAGCCAGTTTCCATGGTGCTAATTGCGGATGGGATTTCTCGACTCCCCTCGATGGGAAACTAGGTCATCGTAGGTTAACTCCCCAGCCAATTTTACATTAAAGTCCAAATTGGACAACATAACCAGAAAGAAATTCATATAACCGAAGTTCTCCAAGGTATCACTTTCAAACGGAAAATATTCCCTTCATTTTCAGGCAATAATCTTTTCAGAAAATTTTTTTTCAATTATTGGAAAAATTTCCGTCAATTTCAGGATTTTTTTTGACAATTTTGGAGAAATTGCCGTTCATTTTGGATTTTTTTTTTTTAATTGAATTTTTTTTCTCCAATGACTAGGCCTATCTAAAAACATTCAACAAATTTCCTTCATTAATACCAACTACCAATGTTATGTTAATGATTTCTCAATTCTACCTCTCAAATGGGCATACTGGTATTATAAGGCATGCGCCGGGAAGATGCAATGGGATATTATGTTAATTTGAGGCCATCATTACAGCTTATATTTCAACCCCTCCCTTTCCCTCCTCCCCTTCCCCCCTCCCCTTCCCCTCCTCCCCCTTCCCCGCCCCTTCCCCCTCCTCCTTCCCCCTCCTCCCCCCCCCCCCCAGTCAGAATGGTCTACTTACGCGCAAGCGCCTTTTGCTTCGGTTTTAAGGGTTCACGGTCTCATTAAATTAGTCATTTATTTTGTGACACTGTTGCCTGGCACACGGTCTTCCTATGCCATTTTAGTCATCAGTTGGGCGCGCCAGTGAAGCCCTCCTAAAAGTCTCGCGCAATAATGCGTTCGCAGTGGCGCATAATGTATGTAACGCGTACGTAGCTTAATTTATTTCTTCGCGGAACACGTCTTTATTCGTAATACGGTAGCTTTGGTGTTATGTAAGGGGAATGATATTGTAATATTGTCATCTCTCTCTGCATCTGAAACGATTCTGTTAAGAATGTTGTCATCAGTTGGAAGGCAAATTAGTAGAGGCGTGGTAAATTGCTTTTAATTTTAGATATTAGGGCCTACTCAGCCGCAATACTTTTGTGTAACGTTAGGAAAATGCCAGCAATTTGCCTAACAAGGAATTATAAATGAAGTCATGTAACACTAGGATAAACTTTTCAAGAGTTCTGTTTTTTTACAAAGCGAATGTGTCAATTGTAAAAATGTATTAAAGTTATTACTCATCGTTTTAATTAGCTTTCTATCACTGCAATCTTGCTATCCTACCCATTCTGAATTGTTTAGATTAAGTAGAAATAGAAAAAACGAACAATTTAAAATTATACACCAACCGGTATAAATTATATGAAAATGCACATACAGAGAACTGCAATGTGAAATAGCACTTGTTATTATAAGGGCCTAGCTATTTTATTTTGAATATGGAGTGTTATATTATTTATACAGGACTTACTGCTTTCCTTGAGTGCTGATGTTAACATCAAAAGAGAAGACTTGCAAGTACAGTGCTATTTTGGATGAAGCTAAGGTCCCCTTGTTAAATTTAAAGAGGAAAGATTTCAAAGTGACCATCAAAACTTTACTTGAAAAGAAGAGCAAAGATAATTAAAACATCAAAATTTTATTGCATTACAATATTTATTTGTATGAAATCCTAGGAACCTTCAAAAAGTGTCTCAATTCTCATTCTCAGTCATACAGAACATTTTTTTCAGGGAATAGAATAGGTTTGAAAGGAATTTAGCCCATTATAATTAATTTTTAAGAGTGAGTCTAATAGAGATGCAAGAGCCTTTAATAAAAAAATTATCAAATAAGTACTCCTTTGGTTAAAATTTAAAGCATGTCCTATGGGCCACAATCAAAATTGCAACCATATGATAATATGGGTTCTAAGTATATAGGTTGCATAGGGAAAAGTCCATTTTTTTACATTTTTGCAACTTTCTCAAAACTGCCCAATCTCTGTTTATAAAGTTTTATAAATATTACTTAGAGGACAAAAATCTTAAAACCTTTTCCTACCAAAACTTTTTTAAAGGAACTAAAAAATCTGGATTTAAAACGCCGGATTTTTTCAAATCTGGCGGAACCAAAACAATTGAAGATTTTTTTTTCAATATTTGATTGTTTAGCTTGTTTATATGTTGCAGGATGTTTTGATTGGAGATGTTGTGTAAAGGTGAAGTACTAAAGTTCTTTCCTTGTTCTTTTATGATGCCTGTATTCAGTCTTTCCTCTGTATCACTGTAACTCTAATATGCATGAAACAACACTTCAAACCTCATATATACATGTAGAAAGGAATAGCATGAAATGCATTCACATATTGCCTCAAAAAGAACAATAGACCCTTTGTCTTGCAGACTTCCTGTCTGGTCTATGAGTCATCAGCATCACATTGAGATTGGGATCACTGTTTTTCTTAAGTATCTTACTTGGCTACAATGAAACTTGAACTTCTGAATGGTAAAATTTAGGTAGTAGGACCAATCCAGATGTCATTGAAATATTGAATGATGGTTGAAGTTTTTAAACATTATCAAATGTTTTGAGATGCAATTATAGTAAAGAGCCTAGGCTACAGCCTGTAGAAGCATGTATAACTTATTATACTTTTATTAGATTGGGAATTTAATCCCTCACCCCACCCCTCCCCTCCCCCAAAAAGTATTAAGTATGGCTTGAATTTTAACAGTCCATTTATGATGATAAATGAAGAGGATAGACAGTTCTCTTTAGGTGCGCAGTAATTTTTGCCACAATTTTTAGACATTGCCCGTTGTTTTCATACTTTAATATCTTGATAGGGCTGAGACAATC
This sequence comes from Chiridota heheva, assembly GCA_020152595.1. Taxonomy (NCBI): domain Eukaryota; kingdom Metazoa; phylum Echinodermata; class Holothuroidea; order Apodida; family Chiridotidae; genus Chiridota; species Chiridota heheva. Next base: position 1,673,823 of record JAIGNY010004608.1, read on the forward strand.
ACGCAAAATCACACTTTTCTTAAAACAGTACCCAGAATCTTTCCTCTTATTAATATCTTCAAATTTTGCCTGAATTTCCAAATTTGGTACATGTTAGGATTAATCCAGAACTTCATCCATCCATCCATCCATATTCATTTGTAGTAGGCACCTTTTCCATAGGATACAAAGCGCCCAGAATGCTGCCCCAAAGTTCAGTAAGTAATACATGATTAAAAAAGAAAAGTCTTGAGACGTGTTTTGAACTGTCGAAGTGAACTGGCACGGCGAATGTGTGAAGGCAAAGAGTTCCAAACATGGGGTGCTGCAGCTGAAAAAGCCCTAGAACGAGCTTTGGTGTTAGTTCTGGGTTCAGTCAGGAAATTTTCAGAAGAGGAGCGAAGGGATCGTGCTGGTGTATAAAGTTTCAGACTGTTAGATATGTATTCAGGTGATTGATGTATCAGGGATTTGTAGACAATAAGACATGTTTTGTATAAAATTCGCTGTGACACAGGAGCCAATGCAATTTGTTGAGCAAGGGTGAGGCATAATCACGACGACGTTTCTGAAGATAAGCTTAGCAGCTTTATTTTGGAGTTTCTGTAGGCGATTTACATTTTTCATGGTAATACCATTCAAAGGGAATTACAGTAGTCCAAACGTGATAGGATGAGTGATCGAACAACATAATGACAGGTTTCAACGTCAATGTACAGACGAATCTTGCCAATGTTTCTAATGTGATAATTAATTGTTTTACTAAGTTGTGTCACATGGTTGTCCATTGACATTCTATTATCGAAAGCAACTTTCACTAATTTTGATTTGATTTTATCACAATATGCCCAATAATTGTTATTTTCCAAAAAAATTGGGTTGCCAGCCATTAGTAGCCAACTTGACAATCCCCTGCCCCCACCCCTTTCCCTTTGTCTCTTAAGATTATGAGAATTTTATCCGGCCGGATTTCAACCTGGATCCGGCAAAATCCGGTTCCGGCCGGATCCAAAAATTTGGATCCGGTACATCCCTACCTGTACTTTTGTTTTAATTTGGTAATAAAGTTGAGTGATCAAATATCTAAAATGAACATATGCTAACAATTGTTATTTTCATCAAATAATGTTTCTCATTAGTAACAATGCCCTTATATACCCTCTGTTATACCTGCAGACTTATAGTAAAATTAATGTTTTCACCCTTTAAAAAAATATCCAGATCTGGATTAGATCAAATATAATTTGGTTTCAATATCAAGCTTGATATGTTCAGATCAAGTCAGATATAGACTTGATTAAATGCTGGTTTGATATACAAATGAAATAATCTACAATTTTGGACAAAATTCATTGTTGAGTTCTTAAGCTCCTTGTAGCCCACCTCAATGTGGAGTTGATTAGGATCATCCTAAGACGCTTTTGTTTTGTTTTGTATATGGAAAAAGTAACATAAATACAGAGATATTTTTTGTTAATTAATCCTCCACATAAATTTTATTCACCAGGTTGGGCAAATGAGGTCCTTACACAGAGGGTGTCCAAATGCGTCAGACCAACTGTTTGTTGTAAGTATTGTATTCCGATTAGGGCTGTTCATGATATGAATAAATTAGGTATTGATAATCATAGACAAAAATATCGTACTGTATGACAATGTATTAAGTTATGACCAGTAATTTAGGAACACTTTCATCATTTTTTTCATAGTAATTCAGAAATGTAAGCATAAAACAGTTATAATTGCAAGTATTCTGTCATTCAGTCACAATGTTTCTGAAAATCTGCTTAACAAATTGTTGTGTAAATATGCATTTTACATGAATGACATATTACAATATGTTGGTCGGTGTATTTTTGATATAATGGAAAAAAGCAATATCACGACATTAGGATAATTGCTACTTTGTGACAGCCCTAAGTTTGAAACAAGTTGTGAAGATTGAGTATCACCTCATACAGTTTAATTGTGTGGAAGAATACTACTTTGAACAGAATTGGCTTTATGATTTATAAAAAGCTGATTTGGACAGAGTAATGGTGACCAATTTTGTTTTATTTATATGACATAATAAGTCAAGGCATGTTCAATATCTTACATAATTCCTCAGATTTTGTTTGTACTAATTCAACCATTAAATGCCTTTTATAATGTGTTATGCATATTTGCAAGTTGATAAGGGGAGTGGAGAATGAATTAAAATTTCAAAAAATTTTTTTTTGTTTATAGGATTTCAAAACAATGGATTGATGTAAGAATGTGAAAAGCACTTTAGTTGATGACATTTCAAATTTCCATATTTTCTTACTAATGGATAAACCTGATAATTAAAAATAGTGATCCTCTTCTTTTCAAGTTTAAACAAAACTTATTGAACCATTACCAAATTTAAAATAATCAGTTATTAAGAAGTATTTATTTATTTAAACAAATTTTGTTTGTTTTTTTGCTTTGTTTTTTTATTAAAAAATAAATAAACTGTTGTTTATCAGGTGCAACAGTGATCAATTAAAGTTTGTACAGTCATTCAACATCAGAAAAGCTGTTTGAATATTTTTAAACAGTGCCTTTGTGGCATGTTTATATTAGATATAATTATAGATATAATATACTAGATATATATTAGATATAATATACTTTTGAATGTGACTGGAGGTGAAACAAGTCTATGGTTCCGGCGGTTATAATCACAGGAAAATTGCAAATTCACAGGAAGGAAAAAAAACATTTTTGTATAGATTTTTTGAGTAAATATCAGTAGTATATGGGGTAAATATGTGCTCTAAAATGTCCCTCATATAGTTGTGCAATGAAATGTACATTAAATTGCAAAAGAGGGAAGTTGTGTCACTACAAAAATGTTATTTCTGTACGATTTTTTTGGGAAGATTTGAACCTTTATTTAAAATGGGAAAGTTTATAATTAATTCCAACCCAGGATGTGACATTACATTGTAGATATACAGAGTATGTTCCATTAATTTGTTAATTTGTTGATAACAATTTATAAAGGATAACTGTTATTACTGTTAAACAAGGACCAAAAGACACAAAATACAAACCATTCAAAAATCTTATTCCGTTAAGGAGGTATCGAAGTTTAAATTTTGGTATCATTTGTGTAGAAACTACTAAAATCCGACTAGTTGTGATGTCATAGCTTTAGATTCCTCAAAGTTGTTATGTATTTTATTATATTTTGTCCTGCGATTTTGAGGCTTAGAAACCATGGGATATATCAGAAAAGTAGTAAAACTGAATCTAGTGAAGTTATTTATAATATACCACCTGAAGAAAGTTTGAGGGAAAATAATTTAAATAATACAAAATTTAAATAAACTTTCTTTAAAATACATTAACAATTGCTAAGAATGTGAGGATAAGGACACCAACTTTCCATAGTAGACCTACCACACCAGTCATTTCTACACAGATAAGACCGAGCTTTAAACTTAAATATCTCCTTAACTGAATAACATATTTGAATACTTTCCTTACCATTTTGTTTCTTTTAAAGTCCTCTTTTTTATAAGATGGACATGCTTGACCACTGAACTTATCCTTAAAAGAATGGGAAAATTATATCATGTATTTTATGATTGTCTCACAATTAATTGCTTATTAATGAATTTGATTAATCTTTTCATTTCTCTTCTTCTAGCATCGAGATACACCTCAAAACAACCCAGACACACCGTTTGAATTTACAGAAGCAAACATGAAGGTAAAGTACATATAGTATGTTGGGTCTAAATTTCAACCACTTCATTTTCCACAATCTTTTTCATTTAGATTCAAAACTTATCATTTCAAAAGACCGTTCAAGATTTTAAGACGTTGCCTTTTTTACGATGATGATAAATCTATTGAAAGTCAGTATTTCATTATCAAACCATAAAAGAGTGATGAGTTCCATTCGATTTGGGGTTTTCTCAATTGACCCAAATTTCAACTATTATGTGTTAAATATCCTTTATTACCCCAGCAGGTATACCAGTAAAACATAAATACCAGTAAGTCTGATTGTTGATACTGGTCGAAATAAACTTCAATAAATGGATATTCTAAAACTGCACAATCAAAGTATGAAGCATCTTTACCAGTGTTTAATTGATAATTGGTAACCGAACAATTTGTTTCCAATTGGTTAATTCGCATGAATGATATAGTGGTTGAAATTCGGGTGTAGTCGAATTTCGGGTGACTTACTATTAGAGCTGTGACCGTTTAGCCTGTACACGCTACAGGCTCGGAAATCTTGTAAACGTTTACTAAATACTTCATTGTGAGTAATTGTTTTCATAGTGTCTTGCCGTTAAAAATCAATATAATCATTCTTGATTCAAATCACACACACATTCGGCTGACAAAGTTCCAATCAATGACTTTTTACAAACTGTAAACCTGATTAACATAATCCTTTTTAAATGTGTGAATCACAAATGCGCAGTAATCACCAGTGAATGGGGATATTATGCACTTTGATTTAACCGAAATCTGAGTAATCTAACTGAAAGTGCAGCAGTAAACAGTGAAACTAACAATAGGCCATAAGGCTTTAAATCCCATGCATTTAAGGCCTGTTTTACAAGCTGTTAAATTGATTAAAAACACTTGAAAAATGCTTGAATCGTGACAATCAGTACATGTAAATATTACCTGATGAGTCAAATAAATTTTGCAAGAAAGAAAAATATTGCATAATAAACAAACAGAAAAAGGTTTTAACAGAGCTAAAATTCTGCAAGTAATTTGTAGTTTTGGAGCAATTTTGGTGTATTTCCTGAAAATAACGGTACTAAACGCGTTTACACGATACATACTCGCTTTTTTTGACGTGTACACGTTTACTAAAATCCCTAAACGTTTCACAGCTCTACTCACTATACTACATTAGTACAACTGACAGATTTCATTTAATTTGGAAGAAACAAGGAAAATCATAATCTAAAGCAGCAGTTTTGCTTTTGTTTGGCAACTGAAGTTAATGATAAATTTCAGTATTATTTAAGATAATGTGAAATATTTGTTTGATTTATGAAAAAAAAAAATAAAAACTTTGTTTATAAGATGGATAGAATATAGATTTTAAATGGAAACAATAAGTGGTTTGAAAGTAGTAAAGATAGAACCTCAAAGTAAACCAATCAGATGGTAAATATCCCCAATTTGTAAGAAAAATAGTTTTTGTGACTAAACTTGTTGGGTGCTGTTTATGATAGGGCCTATATATATATACATATATATATATATATATATATATGTATATATATATATATATATATATATATATATATATATATATATATATATATATATATATATATATATATATATATATATATATATATATATATATATATATATATATATATATATATATATATATATATACACATATATATATATATACATATATATTTATATACATATATATATATATATATATACACATATATATATATATATACATATATATATATATATATATATGTATATATATATATATATGTATATATATATATATATATATATATATATATATATATATATATATATATATATATATATATATATATATATATATACACACATATGTATATATATACACACATATGTATATATATGTATATATATATATACACACATATGTATATATATACACACATATGTATATATATGTATATATATATAATATAAATATATATATTTACAAGCAAGTACAGTGGCAGCACTATGGGGGCATTTGATCAGTTTCTCCCCAAATTTTTTTTTTGTAAAATGGTAATTTTGACAAAATATGAGACATGAGACAAAATTGCCTCTCTTGCTGCCCCCTCCCTCCCCCCAAGTGACCAAAATCCTGGCACCACCACTGAGCAGGGAGGTGGGAAGTATAAGATGGCAGACAGCAAACATTATTAGTATTCTTATTACTCTTACCTTTTCAGAGAGTGGATGACATCATTGCAAACTACCCAATGGGTCATCAGGCTGCTGCAGTGATCCCTATCCTTGACCTCGCTCAGCGTCAGCATGGATGGGTACCCCTCTCTGCCATGAACAAAGTAGCAGAAATCCTTGGGATGCCCAAGATGAGAGTGTATGAAGTGGCCACATTCTACACTATGTTCAACAGGTAGGTGATGGGTGGACTACATGGTGCGTACCCAATGCTTCTCAAAAACAGGGAGGTCCACGTGAAGAAGGGTGGGTAGATATATGAGTGGAAAATGGGTGTTTATGTCTGTTGGAGGATGGATGGTGCAGATGGTTGGATGGTGCAAAAAGGTGGATGGTTGTGAAGGGCCAGTGGTTGCAGATGTTTACTGTAAGAGAGAATTATAATTGATATGTGCGCAAAGGAAGGTACAGTTGGTGGGTTGGACAAAAGGTTTGTAAATGGGATGGGGGGGAAGTTGGATAGAAAACAGGACAAATGGATGGGACAAAGTGGTGTAGAGGAAGTGTGAACATGTGACCTAATTCAGGTACATGAATGGGCAAGCAGACCTGGTGGATTGGTGGGCAACCAATCTTTGCTGTTTGCTTACAATTTAATTGTATGTTATTATCACGTTGTAGTGCTCTACTATTTTACACATTTTTTCATCTTCATTTTTGGTTCCGATGCAATAGCATAAGGAACCTTTGCGGTCATGATGGCGTATGTATGTGTCTGTTTGGGTGTATGTATGTGTGTGTGTATGTATGTATGTTTGTGATGGCCAGCTTGGTAAACTGCAATCATGTCATATTTGGTACCTAGATAGCCCATGGTCTGTAGCTGTGCCCTATTGTTTTTTTTTATGGTGATGACTTAGATCTTGAAATTAATGTCTGTTTTGTTTCATATCTGGTCTAATTATGATGTTAGCTGGGCTTAATGTTCAAAAAGGTTGATTTTCATTAATATGCATAGTGGACGGGCTTCATATGATTTGAAAAAATGCTCACTGGATTATTCTAACAACCACATGTCTGTTTTTTTGTTTCATATTTGGTGTAAAAATCTTAATTATGCTATATTATATTTAGCTGTTGTTATGTACATCAGGGCTCTTGCTAGACAACTTTGAGTGCCAGGCTCCAGTGACAATCCAGGGTGACCTCCTAGGCCCCCCTCCCATGAAGAACTGTTTAGATTTATTCCACTTCTATTGACAAATTGTCAATGAAAAAGTTTTTTTTCTTCGGAATGCTAGAATGATTTACGACATATTTTATGTACAATGAGACTAGAAAATACAATGGATATTCAACTATCAAATACAAAAAAGTACAAACATATACCAGAAACTCTTCTCTCAATTCATCTCAATTCCCATTGTTATTCATCTTGCCTAAACTTGTTACCGCTTTTAGTTTCGTCCCAGTATCATTAGATGAAAGCCATACATTATCATAATTATTTCAAGTTAAAATAACTAGCAGCACATATTCCTTTGAACTATGCAACAACTTTTGTCAATATCAAATACCCACAAATCCCAAGAAAACAAATCAGTCCGTTATAATGTTAAGTGCATATGGGGTTTATAACAAATGTGATTGGTTACTTACATTTGGACCGGTCTATAAGCACGCCTTGGGGGTGTAATATTTACTTTGTTAAAGTTTGTTTGTATGGTAAGTGACTGACTTGGCAAGCTGCCAGCAATGATTCACAAGGATTAAAATGTGAACCTGACCTGTGTCCATGTGAGTATGTTTATGTAGGTGAAATGTACGGGTGATTTTATATACGTTCAATTGTGTTAAATTCCTATAGTTCAGTTGTTTTGATCAGAATTTATTGTGCGTAATGTATGTTATGATATGTGTGTAAATTAGCGGATGACATAGATAGAGCGAGATCTGTTTAAACACCTAATTAATTAACTGAACTGAACTTTTGAGTGCCAGGCAGAAGAGTGAATCTTAAGAGTCAAGTGCCGGGCAGGAATTGCGAGTCCTGGGCGGGCCCGCCTGGTGCCGCCCACCGTAGCTAGAAACCTGATGTACATGTTCATGATGTAAAAATGTTGAATTTTCATTAATATGCATAGTGGGCGGTGCTTAATATGATTTTGTTGAAAAGACTTGTAAACACAGTATTTCAAGAATGGTAAACTGGATTAATATATTATGTGATACACAGATAGCCTATGGTCTGTAGATGTGCCCTATTGATTTTGGTAGGGATAACAGGCATATTAATGAGTAGGCAGGCTTAAGATAAAATTCTTGAAATGCTCATATTTTGACAATCACATGTCTGTTTTGTTTCATATTTGTTATAGTAATGGTGATAGCTATTGTGTGTTTTCATGGCATAAACATGTTGACTTTCATTAATATGCGTAGTGGGCGGGGCTTAATATGATTTTGTAAACAAAAAGCACAAGTAAACATGGTATCTCAAGAACTATAAAGTGGATTCACATGTATGGTACACAGATAACTCATGGTCTGCAGATATGACTTAATGTTTGTGGTGGTGATTTCATCCATATTAATAACTGGACAGGGCTTAAATTAAAAAATTTAAAAGTAATAAATGAGCAACTGTATGTCTGTTTTGCTTTATATTGGGCATGATAAATTTGTTGGTTTCTGTGTACATGCTTATGTTATCAACAGGTGTCATTGATATGCATGGTGGGCGTGGCTTAATATTAAAGTGCCAAATGATGTAAACACCATAAACGATATATCAGATTTATGCTATATGTAGTACATAGATGGGTCATGGTCTGTACGTATGTTCTAATGTTGTAGTAGTGATGTCATGAATGCTAATGAGTAGGCGGGGCTTACTGACAAATTCTAAAAATAGGATAAATGAGCAATCGTTTTTGCATCATACTTGCTCTGATGATGTTGTTAATTATTGTGCAAATGCTAATGTTATTAATAATTTTATTGATCTGCATGGTGGGTGTGGCTTATAGATAAATGAGAGCTCATCATTCCCCCTGGATGGAAACGCCAGTTTATCGCAGGTTAAATCTCCAGCAGTGCTGGTACCCATTTTACAGTGGAACAAGTAGAGTAAAGTGTCTTGCTCAAGGACACAATGCAGCACTCACGATAGGAATCGAGCCCGGTATCTTTCGCATATGAGCATGACTCCTAAACCACTGAGCCACTGCACCTTTTTGTGCATATATTACCCTTCTTTTATTAGTCTGTATATAAATAATTTTTTTTGGTGTAATTTTCATTTTGATAAACAAAATAAATCAATAGTATGAAGTGTTTCAAAATCTCATCTCTTAGGGACATTTGGTTTTGTTCATATTTGTAAGACCCAAGTAAAATGACTTGTCAAAAAGCTTGGGTAGATGTTAGTGTTTTGCACTTGTTTGTCAAAGAGCACTGAAAATACCTGGAATAGCATCTACTGTATTATAAGAAATTATTAATACTCGGAAACATTTAGATGCATTTGGTTGTAACCCGATGGTGCATCTGTGGTCCCTAGAATAATTGAATGCTTCTTGTATTCGTCAGCACTGAAGGTCTCAAGACATGAATATTCAAAGAAAAGTCCTCCATTTTTTCGGTCAAGTGCTTCTTTAAAGGATTAGTTCAGGGGTCAAGCAAGTCCATCTTATATGAGAGAGAACTTCATAAGAAACAATATGTCACCATTGTGTTTCTTTTTAAGTCCTCTTTCATATAAGATGGACATGCTTGACCCCTGAACCAATCCTTTAATATTTGACCTTTCTTGTTTAAAGGAATACTCTGATTTCTTTTCAACACCAAATCAGTCTTTTTATTATGTTTCATAAACATGTGATTTTTCTTTGCCTTGTCCACAGACAACCAGTGGGGAAGTACCATATACAAATCTGCACCACCACACCATGCATGTTAAAAGGTTCCGATCATATCAAGGATGCTATCACCAAAAAATTAGGTCAGTCCATTAAAAGACTGGATGACTGATCATTTTGTAATGAACATCTCACTGCAACATTACGCTCATCGTAGAAATCAATGATCTTATGAACCAACACCATATCTGGAAAAGAACATTTCTCACCTTTTTTGGCACTATGTTAGGGTTTTAAAGGTTTCTGTTTGATTGATGGTTAAAAAACAATCTTGTATCTTCAACCTACAACTTGGGAAATAGAATTGATGCCAGTGTAATCGTTGAAAAAAGATGACATTTATTTGTTAAGCTATAAAAATCCTTTCAGTTTTATATATTATATGTATTATATATTAAATAATCCAGTACAAGTTTAAAACATTTGTAAAAAGGAAAAAGTACATGCATATACATATTAAAACACATAGCAGAAAATAAAAGAATATGAATAAATGAATAAGGACAAATTAATAATAATAATAATGATTAAAGATAAAAGGTTAAAACAGTAATGCTAACTCTCCTGTCTGTAAGTAAATTACCGCACGGTAAATGAATGGATTTTTGTAGACCTGTATTCTGTATTTTGGCACTATGTTAGGGTTTCGAAGGTTTCTGTTTGAACGTGCTAGATGACTTTGTAATGTATTGTGTAAAGGATAGTTTTGGTCTTTGTTGATTTTTGTAGCCATTTCAATGAATTCCGATTTCGCCCTGTCATTTAAAATTTCAATAAGCATGGGATAATGTAGGTTAAGAATCTTTGAAGTATACTTAAAAAAATTCCTGATTCTGTCTTTGTTTTTCTGTAAGATTATGTCTTCAATATCACATGTACAAAAAAAACCTGCAACTTTTTAGCTATAACTTGAAATATATTAGTATTTGAATACCCTCTTTCAAAACTTTGGATACTAATTCACCCATAATTTGAAGGATTACTTCAGGGTCCAGCCAGTCTATCTTAATTGAATGATAACATCCAAAGAAACAAATGGTGAAGAGAGCAGTCAAAAATCTTATTCCATTAAGGAGATAATAAAAGTGTGATATCATTTGTATAGAAACGATTGAAATCAGATTAGCTGTGATGTCACGTCCTCCGATTCTTCACGTAGACTTACTACACCAATCATTTTTTCAGTCTTTACGTAGACTTACTACACCAATCATTTCTACATAGATATAACAGCTTGTAACTTGAATATCTCCTTCTTGAAATATGGTATTGAAGTAGTTTCTTTACCATTGTGTTTCTCTTAAAGTCATCTTTCATATAAGATGAACTTGCTTGACCACTGAACTAATTAATCCTTTAATGCTATTTCTGTGTTGTAGGTATTAAGGTCGGAGAAACGAGCAAAGACAACCAGTTCACCTACTCTGAAGTAGAATGTCTTGGAGCCTGCGTCAACGCACCAATGGTTCAAATTAACGACAATTACTATGAAGATTTAGAAGTCAATGATATCAATGAAATTTTGGATGACCTCATTGCAGGAAGGACCCCAAAGGCAGGCCCAAGGTGAGTGTGAATGGAAAATAGGCTGTTGAAAACGACTAGAAATTAATGATCTTATGAACCAACACCATATCTGGAAAAAGGCTTTTCTCATCTTTTCATGAAACCCGCTCCCATTTTTCTTTTCTTTTTTCGTTTGCACAATTTGTAATAATTATGTACTTAATAGTACAGTTTTTTTTTCAAAAATGCCCGCTTTTTTCTTCAAAAATTTGTCTACAATAAGATGAAAATCAACGATAAGAGTAGTAACCGCATGATTAAGTCATGAAATGGAGGTTCTTGTGGGTGAAAAGACTGAAAATTTGTAGCGAGGATTAGGCGTAATGCTAAGAAACACATAGTAAACTTCCTTCATTGAACTCTATTTAGCAATTTACCGCTATAATATTTTGCTCTATTTAGGATATAAAGTCTTTAAAGGTATATGGACAGGTAGAGACAACATTAGCTAAATTGATTGAAAATTCCCTAAAAAACATGAAGGGAGCAAAACATTTCATCAAAATCAATTAGAAATTGGCCATTTTACAGGTTTTTGAAGATTTTTGTGCAAATATGCAAATTTTTGTGTTACTCTTGTGATGTAGGAATGGGACAGTCTCTATTCTCTTTTGTAAATCCATTGTTTTTTAACCCTCTACCATTTCTCTTTGGAAAAGTGGAGATAATTCTAATGAAGAGGATTTGATTTTACCACACACCCTACCAATTTCAAGCTGGAGAAGGCAGTTTGAACATTTTCAGGTCTGAAATAAGAGAAACAAAGCATTTTGAGGTGTTTTCCTGCTCATACATCACATTTGTTCTATAAATTAAAAAATGATCAAAGTTTGATCACTCATAACTTGAAAACTACACATGGTATTTTTAAGATTCAAAGACTATTCAACTCATAATTTAATGCTCTTTTCGGCCGGTGGTTGAACAGAAAACTTTGGTACCTGTCCATATACCTTTAAATTTGTTTCAAATTTGTATGTAACTGCTGCAGAATCCTACTGTAGAAGAGTGATGTCACACTCTTGGAGTCACTTACAACATTGTATCAAAAATACTTTTTTCTAATTGAATTTTTTGTTTTGTTAATTGCTTCTGGTGGTACATTCATTTTTACATTACTAGATTATGTTTTAGTACTTTCCTGACATATCTAAAGGTTGTAAGTCACAAAAGCCCCCTCACAGTCCACCACATCCTCCCTGTACAGCCTTCGCAGAGCTCCCCTCACAACTCTATAGCCGAGCTTTTCCAGAAAAACCCTCTGGATAAAATGATCTCCTTCCTTCATCGTGCCTTTCTCTACAACCATATTAGTCCTCCTCTCCCACCCCCGCTACCTACTTTTGCCTTTTTTAGCACCCCTGCACTTCCTCTCTCGATCCCAGCTTCCTGGCTATTAGTCCCTGCACTTCTCTCAGACTCCTATTTTCTTTCCTTCCTACCTCTGTAATGATCTAACCTCTCAGGCACAATTTGACCCTCGCTGTCATCGTGCCGTTAAGCCTTCATCAAACAAACAAACAAAAGCTCAACAAAAAATGTAGTAAAATACACAAAAGGAATGTGAGGATATGATGTCACAAGTAGTCCGAGTTTGGTCGTTTCTACAAAAATAGTAGAGAAATTTTCAAACTTAAATATAACCTTAACCGAATACGATTTTTGAATGCTTTTGTTCCCTGTAATGTAACCAATGTCCTCTTTCACTTCACATCAGATAAACTTGTTGGACCACCAAACTACTTTATATTAGGGCTGTGACGATTACACGTGTAAACGAACGAACCTTCGATCCAATGTTAGCATATCCTCCAAAAGCTTAAACGTTCGCGATTCACACTTACATTGAAAACAATAACATTCAAACACACAAAACTTTCATTCAATGACTGTTACAATCCAATCTTTACATAGGATCAACAAAGGATCTAATCCCTTTTAAGGCAGGAGTTGAAACTCGCACTAATTAGCTATGATTGGGGCTATATATCACTTTGATTTTTCAAATTTAGAGCTTTTTGATGTAGAGGCTTAGGTCCGATTAACAATGCTACATACTATTGTTAGGCATGAATCTGCGTTGGGTTAACACTTAATTTACAAGCTGTAAAACTGACCCAGAATTACACGTAACGAAAAAGCTTTGTTTGTTATTTTCACCACAAATAAATGCAAAGAATACCTGATGAGTCGAATAAATCGGCAAAAAAGAAAACAAAATTGCAAAATAAACTAACAAAATTGTCTTAAAGTTGCTGCTGAGATTTCAGCGTGGTTCGCAAACATCATTGGCATATTCCCAAGGAGGTTGCATCAAATTAAATACACTTGGGAATCAGTCTGGGTTGGAATAGTTTTTTCTACACTAGCTGGAGGCACACTTTTGAAACTTGTATGGCATGGTCATAAGTAATGAAAACATTTCAAAATGCTTGCACAACGCAACAAATTTACTTGCTGATATTTTATTTCTGCATCTGTTTAAAGCGCGTTCCAACCATGGATCATTATGTTTTAAGCCTATCGGGTAATTTTAAGACTTATAAGGCCCATAAGGCCCCTACTCAAGTTTTGTGACATTCCTGCTTATTTTTGAGTTGGCCATCGTGGGGATTATTGTAGGCTGGAATCAGTTCCATTAAAATTTCCAAAATTTGTTTTTTCAACACTTCAAAGTTTTTAGTTTTTATTTTTCATGGGTTTTGGTGGTGGGAGGGGAAGGGGAGCTCAGTTTAAATTTTAAGCAAACAGAAATTCAGCCATTTTAATATTAGGTTATTAAATTTGATAAAATGCACACCCCTACTTTATATCATTGTAAAAGCTTTTCCTCTTGTCTTTAAAAGTCAATCCGAAAATATGAACAATTTTTTCTGCACCTGTTCTCTTTTATTTGCAGGAGTGGACGATTTGCTTCAGAGCCATTGGGAGGCCTTACCTCATTAACAGAAGCACCCTATGCAAAGGACTTCAAAGTCAGGAAAGACCTTTGATATAAAGTGGTATAGCTTTTAAAGAATTAAAAACAATTTTATGTTGCTGTCAGTAGTGATTGCTGCACATCCGAAAGCATCAGGAGTGGTTTAGTATTACTGGGACAAGACATCTGCAAGACATGTACATTGGAAAGATATTTTGTTTGGATTAATTTCATCTGAAAACAGTAACAGGGCTTTTCATTGACTCTTGTGACAGGGCTTTTCATTGGCTCTTGTGAAATGTGTTTTGGAAATATTTCTCTTTGTAAACAGTGCCAGACCATCAGCTGGTTCCTTGGCTTGTAAAGTGCACCTGGCCACATAGTTATCTATAGTGCTTACTCTGAAAAACTACCACAATATAGTTTTATCTATTCTCTTGAATTGTATTTTAAAGGGGCACTGAATGAAATGATAATAATATATTTGCGAGTCTCATGAATTTTTGCCAGTGAGCTTTTGTGATGTGAATATATGTCTCCTTTGTGGAAACTGATATGATTATTCATTTTGAGTCTGGTTTTTGAATAAGATTTTAAACACTTTTCCCTCATAAAAGGTTTTGATGCATTGTGACCATTCTTTTATTTTGGCTTAACCCCCCCCTCCTCCCCCCTCCCTTCCTGCCTCCTCCCTGCACCTCTTTTTGAAAGTCAACTCAGCTTTGGAAGTATTGCTAAGATATTTCCCCTGCTCATTTTTCTGCTCATTACATCCTCCACATTCCACACATTGAACAGGCTTCTTTTAAAATACTATTTCCATGAAATTTCATTTTCATATTCTATTTTCATATGTATTGTATTGTATAAAAGCACACGTAAGTCACAATGACTTGTTTTCAGTGTGTATCTAATGAATTTGCCAGGATGGAAAGTGGATGAACACCCTGCACTTTTCGAGAAGTGTTCAGAAAACCAGGCAGGGGGTGAAACTCCTACCATCGGGAATGACTGCTTTGCGTCCCCTCCGAAGGATGGTGAGCGCCACCCAGCCATTGGCTACTTTTCACAAAGGTCGGGTGGGGGAGAAGGTGTGATGCAGAAGACAAACCTCTGCGTTTGAGGTCGGCATATATCGTTCTGCGTGTCTGTGGAAAAATCGGTGGTTAATCGCTGTTGGACTCGAACCTGGAACCTCCAGCATCTCAGTCATACGCTTAGCCGACTGAGCTACCTGCCTCCCTTGCCTCATATGTATGATGCATAGAGGACTATTAAAGAAACAATTTTGCGGAAAATAATGTTGATCCTCCATATTAATGCTTAAAATAATAATGTTTGAAATCGTACCATATTTATTTATTGATATGCTCCGATGAGTATTTCGGCCATTCAGCTATTCATGATATCTGCATAGCCAGTTGCAGTATGTGTTACCATAATTTAGGGTAATTATTATTACATTTATACATCAATGTATCATACTCCATTTCTTTAATGCTTCTCTATAAATTATATAAATAAAACAGTGCACCATCTTTAAGTCCATATTGCAAGAGTTGAAAATTGAAGAAAATTTCTTGAAAATTACCTGAAAATGGAGGATAATTTCACGAAAATTGAAGCAAATTTCACGAAAATTAAAACAAATTTCACGAAAATGAAGAAACGTTTCAAATACTGAAGGAGATTTGCCGAAAATTAAAGAAAAACTTATCGAAAATTGAACAAAAGCTTTCCAAAATTTCCCCAAAATTGAAGAAAACTTAAAAATTACCCAAAAAGAAGGATAATTTCACGAAAATTAAAGCGAAGTACAATGAAAATTAAGGAAATTTTATGGAAATTAAAGAAAAGGGAGGGAGAGAGGGGAGGGAGAACAATTGAAGTAGTTTCTTCACCATTTTTTCTTCTTACAGTCCTCGAAAAAAAGGACCAACATTTTCAGATGACTGTTGTTGTCAGTGATTTTTATCATTTTCAATTTGATTTTACATGTTTACTTAGCTGATATATTGGGCCATCGAATACAATTATAGACGTTTTTAGACCCTACCAAAACGCATAGCGGGCCTCTAGACCCCACGTTGAATGTGAAATAAATAAATAAATAAAAACCTGGCTACACCTTTAAGATAAACTTGCTTGATCACTGAAGTAATCCTTTAAGTAGCACTCTCCATGGTATGACGTAAATGTTATTCAAATAGTACCTTTTAATAAGCTCAAGCAGAGGTGATATTTCCCTGTATTTTGGATGAAAATGAACTGTTTTGAAGCTATTATTTCTATGTTTCTGCTTGAATTCGTTAGGTAAATGTATACATTGTTGAACTATGAAAAAGAAAAAAAGTTATAAAAAGGAAGAAATTGCATCTTTTTGAGGAAGAGAGGCTTAACGCTATCATTGTACGGAATATTTTGATGTATAGCCCAATTAGCATACATTTGCAACTTTTTTTAATTGAGATTGTTAATAATGTGGAAATGAAGGCACCAACTTTCTACAGTAGACTTATACAGTTATAATACTGTACAATCATTTCTACACAAATAAAGTTTAAACTTGAGCATCTTTTTAACAGAATAAGATGTTGAAATAGTTTCTTCCTCCCGGTGAAGCTTTCTGAGATGACGCCAAATGCTCACGAGGCGCACAAATTGTCATGAGAATATATTGCTATACCCTTTTTATTCTTAACTTTTGCAATTTGTATCATTTACAAAACAAACGTTTTCTCTCAATACCATGAAAAAGACCCCTGGACTCCATCTAAAGACACATTGTATAGTTAATGGGACGCTACATTTGAACATTTGTTCCAAAATGATTTTCCCTTTAACTAACTTTAGTTCTGTAGTTAGTGTGGAATTGACACGATTTTGAATCAATTTTCTGAAACCCAAATCACGCCAAAAAACGCAAATCTTGTAAAGTTCGCCCCCTGGGAGTCTACCAAGAATACAAGACTTTGACCCTGAATTTGACACATTTTTCAGCAATGTTCTGCTATCAAAATCACGGGAACGTATAAGGTTTTCAGGAGGCTTCGCCCCTATGATTTGACACAATTTGAAACAAAGTTGCTACCAAAATCACGAGAAGCGCAGGGCTTCGCCTTTAGGTTAGACACAATTTTAACAATTTTCTGCAATCAAATCACAAGAAATGTAGGGCCTCTGGGACTTCGCCCATGGGCCCTTTCAGAGATTTTCCCTAGATTATACACAATTGTAGACACTTTTTGCTATCAAAAGCGCAGGACTGCAGGCCTTAACAGCCTGGATTTCACATGAGTTTAAGCAATTTTCTGTTATCGTAATCACGAGAAACGCAGGACCTACGCCCGGGGACTTCCAGGGCTTGGCCCCTAACAGAGCTGGCAATCTTGGAGTTGAGAAAATATTAAGCAATTTTCTGCCCTTAAAATCGCGAGAAATGCAGTGCTGTCAGCTTCCAAAATGCCAGAAGGATTTGTCCATAGACTGATAGATTTGACACAGTGTTTTGCTACCAAAATTACGAGAAACGCAAGGTTTATAGACCCTGGACTTGACAAACAATTGTGCAATATTCTGCAATCAAAATTATGTGAAACAAGCTCCTGCTTCTAAAATCACTAGAAACGTAGGGCCTTGCTCTTGGATTTGATACTATTTTGAAGCAATTTTTTGCTACCAAAACAACGAGAAACAGCCAGGTCTTCCCGGGCTCCTATAACGGATGCTATGATATACTGATATAAGGGAAATTATGATTTTACTACCGTCAACTTCAATCAACTAAATGAATTTATCTACCATCTAAAATGTGCATCCTAATCAGTGGTGTAAAATCCGTGGGGCTAAGGTCCCCCAATAATTTTATTGGGGGCCAAGTACCCTCCCCCTAGAAAATAATAATAAAAATGAAGGTCTAAAGAATTGATTTTGAAGAGTCTGGTTCATGTTATCTTTTCTTTCGGAAATCATAAATTTCGAGAAATTTTCGTAATTTTGGTAAACTGGTAAATATTCTTCATTTTTGAGAAGTTTTCTTGAACTTTAGTTTTTGGAAATTTTCTTGTTTTTAGATTTTTTTTCCTCTTCATTTTTTGGAACTTTTCTTCAATTTTCTGATTTTTCTTCATTGTTTTTTTTTATTTCCGGGAAATCTCCTTCCTTTTTTGTAATATTACTTTAATTTTCATGAAATTTACTTCAATTTTCAGGATATTTCATTTATTTTTGGAATTTTAATTTTATTTTTATAACTTTTTTTAATTTGTGGATAAGGTTGTTTTAATTTGAAATCTACTTCAATTTTTGTAAAATTGCGTTCAATTCGTGAAATTTAGTTAAATTTTTAGCAAATGTTGCCAAATTTAGATTTTACCAAAACTTCAAATCCTATTACGACCCCCTCCCCCACCCCCTTTCCCCTACAAATAATTTTGGACCGTTATAAGAGACTGCATACATTTTAGTAGGTTTGTTGAGATAAAAATAAAATCTGGCCCCAAATTTCAAATATTTTTCTACGTTTCCATGGCTTCTGCCAATTTAGATCTATGTGCCTTACGTTTTACTCTTATGAGCATTTTATTTTTGGGGGGGCAAAATGTCTTCTCCCCCATCAAATATGACCCACCACGCCACTGGCCAGAGAGAAAAGGCAAGGGAAATTATTTTAATCCTTCGGTTGCCGAATATCTGTACAAAAGGCACTGACCATAATATGTATTAAGAGGATAGTTTGGTTACCAGAATGAATGGTCATATTTTAAAAACCATATTATTATCTATGTAATTGTTTGTCAGTTTGGATTCTGATTATTTTATGTTTTCTCCCGCTGCAAAAAAAATCTAGCTACACCACTGCCTGAACTAATCATTTAATTGGCGTCATACCTCAGGAGGGAGTCGTTAGCTGGTAAAAAAGAAACTATTTTTCTATAGGCCTAAATTTTGACATACATAAATTCATATGACAATGTACTGATGTAGAGGAGACAGTATATTATTCTTGTTATAGCAGGTTTGTTAAACCATAGCTTGAGGATGTAACAAACAGACCACGGAGCATAAAAAGCCGATTTTAAACGTGCGTTTTTATATACTCAAAAGAGTATATCTCTAAATATTTTTGTGCTTCAACATTAAAGTCACGTTCGTAAACTGCCGAGAGACTGAGAGAGGAACATGTACAAAAATGACAAGCAAACATCAGCATTTTTGCAAAATAACACAGATCTCATCTTTCTTTGCTATACTCAAGCTATTGTCAGCCCAACGAATCCATGTGTGCCCCTTTCCCACAATGTGACGCCGCATGAATCATTCTGATACATGAAAAGCTTTTCTCCAGGGGCGTAAATACCGGGGTGTGGGGGGAGGTGTGTAACACCCCAATATAATTTGAGATTAATCGGTAAATCTGGTATCAGATCGGTAAAACGTAAGGTTTGGAATACGAAAAAAGACAATTTAGAGCATAGCCGTACAGGATCATCTTACCTACTTGAGGGGGCTAGCTTGAAAATCTATTACGAAGGGAAAATCGCATTGAATCTGTGAATAAACATTTAATTTTAAGCAGTGGCTTTACCAGGTTTGGTTTGTGTGTCACAGTGCAGGGGTTGTGGGGGCGCACAGTAGTCAAAGGCAGTATTGCGCACGTATCGAACACGCAACGGCGTGGGGTCCCGTGGCTTGTTTAAGAAGCCCATTATGATCCAGGGGCGAAAGGGGATAGGAGCGAAGTCGCAGGAATCTCTGAAGATTGTTCATTTTTTTAAGCCCAAAACTGCCAAATGGCTCAAAATCAAACCACGCTCAAAATTTAACTGATGAAGAGAACAAAATTCTAACGATAAAATCTACAAAGAGACTATACTTCTCTGAAAATTGGGAAAATTCGAGCGCAATAGTGGGGTCTAGGGGCGAAGCCCTGGTAGGGTACAAGGGGGAAGTCTCTGGATGCGCTGAATATTTGTTGTTTTCAAGTTGGTGCTCCAAAATGCAAAATGGCTGAAAATAAAAACACAGAAGTGGCAACAATTCAATTTCTAAACAGGTAGAAAATAAATGTTACCTTAAAATTTCTAGTGAGAAAGTTAGGGCAAAATAATATTGGACATATTCCAGTATTTGGAATCGATTAAACACTGTTATCTACATACTATCTGACTGTTTTTACAGTTTTCCGCCATTTTTGCGTACCACTGCTGGCGGCCAAAAAGTTTTTGCCAATTTATGTAGGTTTCAACAAATAGAAGTCGCATCACACGGTCTGGTTTTACAGAAATTTCAACCATTGCGCGCAAGTGAACAAATTCCAAGAAGTCAAAATTCTAACAAATTTCGAGTACTCTGGTCTACATTTAGTAATGTTTATGACATTCCGTACCTGGATGCAAAAATGCTAGATGCAAAAAAAGGTATTCGGCTTATTACAGTCCGGGAGCGATCCGGAAAATATAGGGTACTTTAAAATATCCCCCAAATAGGATCCTTTTTACAGGCACGTTACGTGACGCCATTCGTACATGCACTAAAGCTTATGGGTGTTTACATTTTTCGCTACGGATTGCTTGAATGTCCCTAGGCTACTGTAAAACTTCGACAACTGGTAGGATATGAATATTCAAAACTGTTGACTGCTGCCTTTTGAAATTCGCCATCGCCTTTTCTTTATATTTATAATCGTTGCCTTTTTTACGCCTTTTTTATTATCTCTTATAAACATAAGTAGTCAGAATTTAACAATAGCCAATGGAAATTCGAACAATCTGGAGCGGAAAATGTAAACATCCATAAGCTTTAGTGCATGTACGAACAACGTCACGTGACGTGCCTGTAGAAAGGACCCTATTTTGGGGGTATTTTAAAGCACCCAATTCTCCGGGCCGCTTCCGGACTGTATTATGAGAGTCAATTAACTATGCCGCCAGCTCCTTTAAATGTAAATCAGTCAAAAGGTGGGGAGGAATCCTATAGAGTCCAAATAGTCTTTTCCCTCTTGAAAATGTTGGACCCGGCCGTAAAGACAAATAGATGCATCACCAAAACCATAGACTGAAAGTGAGGGGAAAATCACAAAATAAAATTTTCCTCCATAAATTGGGGGGAAAATCATAAAATCACTATAATATACAAAAGAATCACCATACAACTAAAGAAAGGGAAAAAAAAGTGGGACAAAAAAGCTCACTCTGCATTAAACAACTATCGACAAAACTAAATAAATTTTAATTTTTGAGGATCCTTATGAACAACTTTAGCAATCAGTGGCCCTAAAAGGTCTGCAATGGAGGTATATGACGAATAACTAAGCCGGAGAGGGTATACAGTTGCATGAACAGCCACAGTCAGGAGGATAAACAGCTGCGGTAACAGCCACAGCCGTCATGGCTGTGCTTGTTCCCGCAACTGTAAACAGTTGCATAATCAGTCACAGCCGGAGGGTAAAAAGTTAGGGAGGGTAAATTATTGCGGAAACAGCCTCGAAATAGAGGGCGTATAGAGTTCTACCTAATAATTTCAAGATATACTTATTTTCAATGACGTTTGGGATGGCGGTAAGAGAAAGTTGATAGTGATACTATGATAGTACAGTTAAGTGTATTACGTTTTTTCTCAGCATTGAATGAGAATTTGATTGAAGTTGTTTAACGTCGGTAAAACAATTTTGGAAGGATCTATGTCTGGTCCAGTCGATTTATTGTGCAAATTTGAGGTGACAGAGATAGGGAGTTTTTGTTGCTCTGCCTTTGCATGCAATAACATACAAACAGGTAAGTAGCATTTCCACTACAATTTGACAACAGAACAGACAGGCGTACTACGTTTAATAGGCTAATGCTAGTATTAGTAACAGTAACAACAGGCTTAAGCCTAAGTTAGTCTGAGATTCATCAGACAGTGGACAGGGCATTTATTTCCTTTTTTGCGTTTTTTGACATTTTGCTTTTTGTTATTAGGCCTAGAAAAATTGCGTAATGGGGTACTTGACATTACGGTCAATGGGACTGGGAGAAAAATACGATTTTTTTTTGTGATTTCGAAAAAAAATTACACTTAGGCCTAGGCCTACCTCAACTGAAAACTCCCAGAGATGTATTTATTAATTTTGGTTGAAATCACGAAAAATCGTGTTTCTCTTATTGACCGTAATGATAAGTGCCCATTGAGTTTCGGGTGAACCCTTGCTTTTTGTATTGGCTAAGTATATTAATTCTCACCCAACATTGGGTGATAATTAAGAGTCACTTTCTTAACAAAATACATGTACACTCACATACAACTATGATAATGGTAATTTCTTCAAAAACAAAGTGTTTTGTCACCAATCCACATCAATTCTCAGAGAAGTTTTTGTAAGTGATCGTCTGTCAAAAGACGTTAACAACATAATGTGAAAGAAAAAGAAAAATGAGACAATCAGGAACCAGGAAAGTTAATACAGTGTCTACGGTAACTTTTAATGGCATATGTAACTTGTGTTGTTACATCTTTGTGAGTAATATGAAATTAATTCATTAAAAATATTAGTCTACTTTGAGTTACTGTAGTTTGTAAAAGACTTTTGTTTCGTTCAAATTAAGTCATTCTTCAAAATGGCCATTTTCATCAAACAAGTTTCTTGCTCTTTGTCATAGGTTTTTGGCTAAAATTCCCATTTTAAGATAAAACCGAGTTGAAAGTATATGTACAGCCTGTATGTATTATTTTTACATGAATCTTTTTTATCAAAATAATACTTGTTTTTAAAGAATAAAAAGTGATTGGTGATTTTAGCTTATTACCTCTAGATGTAGATGGTGTCAATTTAAAACAAACCGGATCTCAAACGATGTATTAATAACACTGACGGATATTATTTGTATCAAGGCTAGAGGATACTCGAGCTATCTTAAGTTTATTAAACAACTTAACAAGATTTCATACAGTTTCATTTGTACTAAGGAAAATATATTAATATATTTCTTCAAAAATTATGATTGTGGATTCAATTTCAAAGCTTAAATTAGAATTTAATTTTTGATATGGCAGTAGGCTAGTACGAATCTTCATACTCCAACTCCTATGCTCTGAATCTCTGAGATTAGAGTATGAACAATTACATACATCAAAATTTTACACGCTTAAGCAAAGTCAATGGGCGTCAATGTGTGTTTTTAAAAAATGTTGCCCGTAAATTCTGGGCGACTTGATTTTCAGTATGAAGACTTCCATATTTTAACCTGAAAATCAGCACCCGGAAAAAATAATTTGTTTCACACCTTGTAAAAATTGTAATAATTACATTGCATTCGTAAAAGAATACACATTTTTTCTTTCAAAAATAAAGTTTTGACACATTTTCTGTGAGCGTCTTGACAAAAATGTAACACGCATAAGCATTATTTCCAACCAATAAGAAAATATAAATATTTACATTTTGAGTGCGCATCCACATCCTCTGTGCAGCCTTGAGCGAACGAATGCACCAGTGTGCGTCGTACGTAGTACATACATGTTACTTATGTACAATACATAATGTGTTTAATTTATATGTATTAACATTAACAAAAGAACATGATTGGGCATTAAGGTAGTCCAATTTATATAATTATAGTTGTGCGCAACAACGCAATTATCGCATCTTGTAACGAACAAGCATGGTGATTTTTTTTGTATCTGCACCCGTTTTTGCTCCCTTCTTCAAGTTGTACGCTCGCGTTGGCAACATTAGTTGCAACGCTATTGTCCTGTTCACAAGTCACTGAATTTCTTCGAGAAAATTAAGAATTTTTACCCGCTTTTACAAAGAATTTGGGGAAATCTACAAAAATGTAGGTTGAGAGAAGTTGTTCAGCTTTGTCTGTATGGTTACATTAGGCAAAAGTTAAGCATGTCTGTGTTAATTAATTTTCATGTTCTTTTGTGACCACTGTACTGTAGGAGAGGTTATGTATTTAATAGTGATTGTGTCTACTGATACGGCAGTAGCCCACACTGAATCCTATAGCTTTTCACCCCCTGTTCTTTCTGCCCCTGAAATTTGGTGCTTTCCGTCTCTAAAAACGGTGCTTTTGGCCCCTGGGGCGGAAAGCTCTGTTTTCAGGGGTGGAAAGCACCAAATTTGTACCTAGAATAATATGGATATTTAAGAATATGGGTCCAATGGAAATGGAATGAGTGATTCAGGAAGTTGTTGAGTTTCATTTAAGGCTAGGGAATGAAAAATTTAGATTTGCATCCATACATTTTTTAAAAGGCTTGAGGCTTTTTTTCATCATTTTTAATTTATTTATTTCTAGTAATATTATAAAACTTTTTCCATGATGTAATAATTTGCAATCTAGAGTCAAGAGTGAATGCATGCATCAGAGGTTTTGATGCGTAAAGATCTAAGCTGTTTGTTGCAGCTGCATGCGGGTACTATGTAAATAATGCATACATTTATGTATAACCTACTACAGCTGTTTTGATAATGTGGAACTTGAATATTTGTGATACAGAGCCTTATTTTCATAATAATGATTTTTTTTTAAATAATGAACTTTCTCAGTGGGAGGTTTTAGAGCATGTGGGCAGTGGATGCAAATCTAAAACTTTCATTCTCATGGCCTTATGTAGTTCATTAAATTATGTATTATAAATGCTTTTGTTAATTTCAAATAATTTCACCACAGAAAAGTATTTACATCAAAAACAAATCCCCAGTAAAACTTCCTTTAAAACCTTAAACCCTTAACTTCCTCTCAAAAATCAGAAGTTGAATGAAATAATTAGATCAATCCAAGTTGATATTTAGATTAATCCCATCAAAGTTATTGGCACGCTACAAGTTAAACTGCCTTTTACCTTAACATTGATTTTGTTACATCTTCCTTTCATGTAGTTACTCCGCCTTTTACCGAAAAGTTTATGTGTTGCCCACTAGTCAAGGCATCCTGCTGAGGGAGCTGTCAGGATAGAGGAGAGAGGACACACGGAGTAAATATAGAGCTGGCACAGTTTATTCAGTCAGAATATTTGTCACATGAGATATAGCAAATCAATACAATCAAAATCATTTCATGAACATCTTTACCTTCCATCAAACAATCCTCCTCAACATGATTATCCAACATACCACTTAAACAACCCATTTATATGCACACAACATTATGCACAAGTTTAACTTATAAACTCACACACAAACGAACCAGCTCACAAACTCACACAATTTGCCAGCAATTACAAGTGACTTTGGTAAAACAAACACTAATTATACCTACACACAGTAACCATAGAGTAACTGTACTGTAATACTTTACTCTCAGACAAAAATACCCAAAACCTCATGAGTGAATATTTCCTTCTCTCTCTTGGTGGTATGACATCATAAAGGTTGACCAATCACAGACTAGTTATAGTTTCCCAATACCTACAACACATACACTGCAACCTATCCCTACATACAATGGGCCAACCCAATCTAATATGTTAATGAGCATATCCAGGGACAGGGTACCAAGTTGCACCATGCATAGAGTCAGTGTTTTGATAGGCTTACCCATTGGTATTACAAAGGATACATACAATATTTGAAAAAGTGTGCTCCACTTCTTAGGAGAAAACAGATGAATATAGCCAAAATGCTAAACTATAGCAATTAAAAAGTATATGAAAAGTATCTCTACAATATACACTAACGGTTATAAGACAAAATAATAGGAAAACACCCACCTGTCAGGATAGAGGAGAGAGGACACACGGAGTAAATATAGAGCTGGCACAGTTTATTCAGTCAGAATATTTGTGCTGTTTTCTGTCTGGTATCGATGGTAGTCTCGAATGGAACCTTCTATTTAGTGGATAGGGTGTTGAAAATATATATATGAATCCTCTATATTTATCACATTCTCCCCCTCTAAAAAAGGAATGACGTCCCATTATGACGTCATTAACACTAGAAATAAAATGACAAGGTAACGGCTATTCCTATAGGCTGCCCTCAACTTAACTACCTACTGTGTTACAACATAATGTACATGAACAATAAAACTTGCCCTAATAACATCAGCAAAATGGCGACAAAAAAAATAAAAAAAATTCATTGGTATGAAATACATTGGGGCATAAAACAGATTTGCTCCAAGATCACCAAACTATACAATGTTCAGATGTAGAGTTCAACATGATCAAATTCGGATCGGTGGTGGTATACTCACTGCTTATCCTTTCCGCAACTAGACATAAAAATAAGTTGATTTAGACTAAACCACTACCCTATGAAAAGTCTAGAAATTCAGCAGTCATGATTGGAATAGGAATATATGACAAAGTTAACCATGTGCCGTCTCTCGTGAACAATTGATATCTCAAATAAAAAATCGCATTTCTGGTGCTTCTTCATACGGATCGTCCTGTGAATCTCACCAGTCAGGGCAATTATGTTCCCAGATGTGAGGTCCTCACAGCTATATCCTGTATCGATGCATTAGTGCTGGCCAGCCTTTCCTGTCGCACCAGTCTTCTTTTTTGGTATCATCATCAACAATTATAGTGAACATTCTTACACAGTAAAAGTCTGCTTGAGCTTTCTCATCATTATCAGAAAGCATTGGGTCTGCACGCACGTTCATCAGTTAGTAAACAAGTGGGGTGAAGTGCCCATCATCAAAGTGTGGCTGGTAGTAGGTAGGATGCTGTTGTGGTGGTGGGTAAGGCATGTAAGGTTGTCCAAAATAGGTCTGGTGTAGCTGGAACATCGGCAGTGCAAACACGGTATCTACTGAAGGTCTGTCAACAACAGGTGATCCCAACTGGTGGTAGGACAGCATCGAGGGAGGTCGACAAACGCGTGCTCTGCTTTCTTGTGGTGGAATGTTGTTCTGCACATTTGCAACGTTGTTATTCCTGCCAAATGTATCCCCTCTGACTGGTTCCTGTTGATCATTTCTCACAATTCGTCTTGAGATCAGGGGATGAGTATTGATTGGGTCTGGGTTGGGTGGTATTATTGGGTCGGGGTGGTTGGTGTTTGCCAAAGCACGGTCTCTCTCCGAGTAGGGTTAGATGGGGGCAGTGGGTGGGACGGTGAGGAAATTGTCTCTCTCACAGGCGGAGGCACATCATTGTAAGCAGGGACATATTCCTGTACGGTGCTGCAAAATAGATTTCATCATCATCCTCACTTTGTTCATCGGAAGGTTCAGCTACTTCTTGGTGTTCCACACGATCTTTCCTCGTTGGTCTGTCCGTTTTCTGTTGGTCCCCTACTCGACAGATGAGATGGTCACAAGGAAGTAAAATATTTCGATGTAAAATTCTGCTCCTTCCCTTCTTGTCTTCTGGAACTACTTCATACACTGGCATGTTCTTTCCTTTCTGACTGGAAATAACATAAACTTTATTTTCCCAGTAAGATCGTATCTTTCCTGTCCCTTTTCTCCAAGGTTTCGACCAGAACTCTGTCTCCAACCTCTAAAGTTGTATGTTTCACTCGTTTGTCATAATGAGTCTTTCCCCTTTCTGCATTTTTCTGTTTGGTTTCAGTCGCAATCTTGTATGCTTCTTGCATTCGCTCCTTCCACTTTGCGACATATGCCGGTACCCGTTTCTTGATGAGCTCACCTGGTGAATATGCTGGAATGCCAAATCGATTGGTAGACGGGGTGTTCTCCCAAACACAAGGAAAAATGGTGAATATCCCGTAGAATCCTTCCTAGTGCAATTGTAAGCATGGACTACTTTGTTGAGATGATCTTTCCAATGGGATTTCTCTGCATCTGTTAGCGTTCTGAGCATCCCCAACAATGTCCTATTCATTCTCTCAGCTTGCCCGTTTCCTTGAGGGTGATACGGTGTGGTCCTGGAAGGCGACTCCGTTAGCCTGTGCAGGTGGTCAAACAGCTTGTTTTGAAACTCCCCACCCTGATCATGGTGTATACGTTTTGGAAAACCAAATCTGAGAACAAAGTCATTGAATAGTCTATCTGCTGCTGTCTTCCCTGATTTGTCTTTAGTGGGATATGCTTGAGTGAAACCAGTGAAATTGTCGGTCACCACCAGGATGTATTCATAACCGCCTGAGCTTCGTTCTAGATGCATGAAATCAATGGATACCAGTTCGAATGGTTGAGTAGTGATGATCGGACACAATGGGGCACGGGTTGGTCTCGCGGGTCGTTTTCTCATGAGGCAAGTGCATTCGTTGTCGATGTAATGCTGAATATGATATTGCATCCGAGGCCAGAAAAATCTGTCTCTTGTCAGCTCTACAACTCTTTCAGAACCCAAATGTCCCATCTGTTCGTGCAATTCCCGGTAGACTAATTTGTGGTACTGTTTTGGTAATACCAGCTGACTACGGGTTTTTGTCTTCCGTAACAGTACCCGTCTTGATTTACTTGCAATTTATTCCAATCACGCAACAGGATCTTTGTATCTTTGGAAAGGGTACGGCTTTCTTCTTTACTGGGTCTCTGGTTCTTTTGTTTAGACTGCAGTATTGGCGCTATAGTGGGGTCTTTCATTTGTGCCAACCTGATGTCATCAAGTGGGATGGCTTGTAGTGACCCATTCCCTCGGTCAACGCCTCGTCTGGATGCTCAGTCACATTTATTGCTCCTACCCAAGTTACTTCTCCTGCCCTGCATGATTCAAGTCCCTGGACAACAGCTGACATTGCACCTGGTGAAACACTTTCAGTACAGAGGTCCATGTAATCCTGCATCTCTAAGGGTAATCTGGAGAGTGAGTCCGCATCACCATTTGCTTTCCGGACGGTACTTCTGATACAGAAACGATAATCTGACAATTCTGCTACCCATCGATGGCCCGTTGCATTTAACTTCCGTTGTCATCACGTATGTGAGGGGATTATTGTCGGTGTATACAGTAAAGTGTGGCGATAGTAAAGGTAGTCATGAAACTTCTCCGTTACAGCCCACTTCAATGCCAGAAACTCTAATTTTCCAGAATGTAAATGGTAGTTCTTCTCTGCTGGTGAGAGGGTTCTGGATCCATATGCAATCACACGATCTTGCCCTTTTGACGCTGGTAGAGGACTGCACCTAGTCCGTCGGGCGGAAGCATCTGTGTGCACAATATACCCGTCTGTAAAGTCTGGATATGCCATGATTGGTGGATTGGCAATCTGGTCGATCAGTTTGTTGACAATAATTTGGTGTTCTTCATTCCATTGAATCAGGTGGCTTGAAGGTAGTTGACTCGGTTCGTGTTCTTTCTATTGTTGCTAGGAGTATTCTTACTCTGCCCTAAGGATAGCAAAGCATAAAGAGGTTTCGCTAACCTGGAAAAAATTTGGTATGTCCCTTCGGTAGTAGCCCAATAGTCCCAAAAGTTTTCTCAGTTCTCCACGTTTCTTGGTTTCTTTTCTTTAAGGGAAATAACTGCTTCAACGTCCTTCGGGTCCAAGTGGTGCCCATTTTCAGTCACAATTCTCCCCAAATACCTGACTTCCTTCTGGAAGAGGGAGCATTTCTCTGGCTTCAACTTGACACCACTGCCCTTTAATCGCTGAAGGACTTGTTTCAGAGCTTCACATGGTCCTCAAAGGATTTCGCAAAAACCAGCACATCGCCAAGGTACACCACAGAGATCAGTAGTCAGTCCTTCGAGGCAAACCTCCATACTTCTCTGGAAAACGGCCGGTGCATTTGTCAACCCGAACGGGATGCGTGTCCATTCATAAAGCCCCAGGGTGTGACAAAGGCGGTCATTGGTCTGCTTTCTTCAGTTAGAAAACCTTGGTGATATGCTTTCCTTGATCCAAGGTGCTGAACCATCTCATTCCCCTAGTGTGTCTAATACGCCACGGATCTTTGGGATTGGCTGTCTGTCTGGTATTGTTTTCTGGTTAAGTTGCCGATAATCAATGCACAGTCTCAGTGTACCATCTTTTTTTCGCACACAGACGATCGGAGATGAATAAGATGAACTGGAACGAGCTATCCATCCTTTATTAATCAAATCCAGCAAATAGTCTCTGACTTCTTGGTACAAAGGTTTTGGGATGGAAATATAGCTCTTCTTTACAGGTTTTTCATCCGCTAGGTGTATCTTCATTTGCAATTGGTCAATGCAACCTATGTCGTGTTCATCTTTCGAGAATGCATCACACTGATCTTTCAGCATATTCTTCACAATCCTTTGTTGGTAGTCATCGAGATGACTTATGTCGACCGGGGGTAACCAGTTATCTCGACTTTGACGGGCATTTTACTTTCTGAACACTCACCACTGGATTGGATAGTCTTTACTGTTGAAATATGTTCCCTTTCTTCTGCATTACCTCTTTCTCGTTGTGATTGATGGTTGGTAGGACTGATTAAACAGATTCCAATCTTCCCACTACCAATCTGTTTGGGAGTTTAATATCGTGTTTGCCAGGGTTGTGTACTGAAATATTGATTCGACAGGAGGATCCGCGAGGAACTTTGACAAGGCACGGGTCAACATACAAGTCTTGAACCAACCATTGAGAACATCTGGTTCAAAGATAGCGATGTTATTTTCCTTCACTTCCCTCGGATGCACTCTACATGATATCTTTGTATCGCTACCGGCAGGAATAATCACATCTCTCTTACCCAGTCGAACTTCACAGCAAAAACCCACATCTGAGTAACTGATAGCATTAAGAAGAGCTTTCCCATTGACTCCTGAAATGCTTGTTCTAGCCGTGTATGGGTGGCAGACTGGTTCTTGTCGACGTCACCCACTACCTCTTGAATAACATTATATCCGACTATGGGTAGTTCAAGGTCCTCATCTGTAACAAGAAATGGTACTTCCACTTTCCGTTTGTCCTCTTTCTCATTGGTAGGAAAAACTCAACTGAATCCATCCTTGATAGGGCATTTCCACCCCATTAGCCATCTTTAGTGCCAATCTTCCAGGCAAAAGTTCTTTAACTGGCTTCATCTTTAGTGCTGGATAATTCTTGCATATCCACGACTTTGACACAATCGATACCTGAGCTCCAGTGTCCCACAATACAACTGTTGGATTTCCATTTATGCAACAATGAATCGTACATTTCTCTCCAACTAACTTTGCAAGTTGACTGTGTTTCTTTGTCTTTAAACCATTGCTTGTAGCCATTTGAAGATTTTGTCTGGGGGCTGTCTTTTTTATCTGGGACTTTCTTAACATGCTTGCGGTCTCTCCACGTCCCTCTGGCTGGACCGCATACCGTTTCCCGACCCTCTCACATTGCTGCAGCCTATAGCCCGGTGTCCCAACTCACCACATTTGAAGCAGTGTCGGCATGTTGCTCCTTCTCCTTTTCTGCATTGCACACAACCTCGGAGGGGCTTTTTACGATTTCCTCTGCTCTGATATCTGTCTGAATTTGTCAAGGTCTCTTGGATGGCTGTCATTTGAGCTTTCAGTTCTCTCACGTCAGCAAATAGAATACTTTCTTTCTTTTCCAGTTTTGGTTTGACCTCTTCCTTCACCTCTGTCTCTTCTTTCACTTCTGTCTGTATTTGGTTTACTTTCATATTTCTGGCCTTCGCACCCAACTTATTCTGCCTTTCCTTTTCATGGACTGCAGCAGCATTTACAGACTCGAGAAGAATTTCATCTTTAACCTCTCCTTGTAATACTGTCCTCAACTCAAATTTAATGGAATCACTTAGAAAGCCAGTCCTAAGGGAGTGCAAAAACATATTTTGGACCAGAACTGGATCGTAACATACCTCCGAGCCTGCCTCCTGTGATGCAAACAGAACCTTCTGCTTTATGTCCAAGGCCCTCATGATAAATTCCTGTGGGGTTTCCTGGTTCTTGTACTAATCTGGACAGTTCATGATATAGTTCCGTTCGCCCCTTTCCTGGAAGTGGGATCAATTATTTGCCTCAAAACCGGCAGAGTTATACCTCGTCTTCCTTCTAGGTAGCTCCTCAACCGCAGACCTGGGGTCACGGTTCTCACGACAGCTTCCACAATTTCGTCATCTCTGTATCCTTTCTCTTTTCCAGTTTCAATTTGGTGGATAAGACTGGAATACGAGAGACATCCCTTTTGGTGTTGCTCACCAATACTTCCGCTTATCCGAAATTCACGGCGAAGGGTACCCAGATGAGCAATTCTCGGGTGTACTATCTGGGTAACAGGCTTGGTGTTAATGAGGGCATTTAAATTTTCCTCCATAATTCTCATTTGATCCGTTAGATTTTTAATTGTCTGTCCCCTTAAATCTGATGTCATTTCCATGGGATTATCTTTCTTATTCTGTTCATCGTCTGAAAGTATTATTTCCGACTTTAGACTTAATGTCTCTTTCACAATTCCCAAAATTTCAGTCCCCTTTTCAGGATCATCTTCTAATTCTTCAAGTTTTGCACTTACTTCTTTGATCAGTCCCGCTTTGTTTTCCTGATAAGTCTTCTTCGTTTACCTCTACAATCCTCCCTATCTCCTTCAGCTTCTCCTCGTTTTGGGCATATAGCATACCCTGCACGTCAGTTAGGATTACCTCGAATTCGTCAGTGGCCATTCTGCGTTGTTTGATCGGCTTTGTTAATTGCTTTGTCAAACCTAGCTCTGCTACCAATTTTGTTGCCCACTAGTCAAGGCATCCTGCTGAGGGAGCTGTCAGGATAGAGGAGAGAGGACACACGGAGTAAATATAGAGCTGGCACAGTTTATTCAGTCAGAATATTTGTCACATGAGATATAGCAAATCAATACAATCAAAATCATTTCATGAACATCTTTACCTTCCATCAAACAATCCTCCTCAACATGATTATCCAACATACCACTTAAACAACCCATTTATATGCACACAACATTATGCACAAGCGAACTTATAAACTCACACACAAACGAACCAGCTCACAAACTCACACAATTTGCCAGCAATTACAAGTGACTTTGGTAAAACAAACACTAATTATACCTACACACAGTAACCATAGAGTAACTGTACTGTAATACTTTACTCTCAGACAAAAATACCCAAAACCTCATGAGTGAATATTTCCTTCTCTCTCTTGGTGGTATGACATCATAAAGGTTGACCAATCACAGACTAGTTATAGTTTCCCAATACCTACAACACATACACTGCAACCTATCCCTACATACAATGGGCCAACCCAATCTAATATGTTAATGAGCATATCCAGGGACAGGGTACCAAGTTGCACCATGCATGGAGTCAGTGTTTTGATAGGCATACCCATTGGTATTACAAAGGATACATACAATATTTAGACAAGTGTGCTCCACTTCTTAAGAGAAAACAGATGAATATAGCCAAAATGCTAAACTATAGCAATTAAAAAGTATATGAAAAGTATCTCTACAATATACACTAACGGTTATAAGACAAAATAATAGGAAAACACCCACCTGTCAGGATAGAGGAGAGAGGACACACGGAGTAAATATAGAGCTGGCACAGTTTATTCAGTCAGAATATTTGTGCTGTTTTCTGTCTGGTATCGATGGTAGTCTCGAATGGAACCTTCTATTTAGTGGATAGGGTGTTGAAAATATATATATGAATCCTCTATATTTATCACATATGTCATTACATATTCCTTTCATATAAAATGTTTAAAAGAGGATTAGCGTAAGAACAGATTAGGCTTGTACACCATTCAACCATTATCTTTTTTTAGCCGACGTAATTAAACAATCCATTCAACCATTATCCTTTTATTTTGTTGCTGACTTAATTTGAAAATTAATTCCGTGATTAAAAATCTTTTCCGTCACTAACTTTTGGAGCGGGAAACAACGTTTTTTGGGGCAGAAAGCACCAGGGGCTAAAAGGACAGGGCTTTGCCTACACTGTCATTACAGAGTAGGCACTCATTATTGAACACATTCTATTGGGCGCGACTTTTATCTTTGAGTTCGGGAGTTTTTACTTTCGCCCACTGTGTGAGCCCGAGGCCGGTAAGAGAAACTTGAGGTTTGAAACACAGTACAGCGAATTTGACTAAGTAGACCCTAATGTTTAATGAGAACTTTCCTATTCTGGAGGGTGCCAAAACGAGTTAAATAAAGCACATACTTTTTAGGGTTACACCAATTAGTCAATGCAAGCCGAAGAAAATGAAAATGAAGGAAAAAGTGGGCTAGCCACACAGTACTGCAGTAGACTGCATATTACAGCATGGGGGACGTGCGTTTCCATCATGATGCGTTTCCGCCAAGGATCGCCATAAAAAAACATTTCTTACATTTTGTATTAGATGATCCTGCGATTCACTTGCCATTCTGAAAGTGATGTTTCTGCAATTTATTCCATTGATTTAGTTTTTTCCTTGTATTTTTTAGAATATTTACTATTTGAGGATATATTTCTTAACTTTTTCTTAATGTCCTCCGAGAATGTAATCTGCGTGTTCTGCCGTAATTGACTTCGAGCAAGGCAGGAGGTTCTGCAGTGCAACTATGATAAACTCAGTATTTCTTTGGTAATATTCCTTTAACTTAGTGGATTTTTTGTTGTTTCAAACATACAATAAACACTACATTCCTACAGCACAGCGCAGCTGACCCACCTGTCACACATTTCATATTCCCATCATAGCAAATAAGGAACAAACTTCAGGTGGGTTGAAACTCTTGGATCATGTACATATCTGAGAGGATTTTGGAAACCTTAATCTTATCGCCCGTTGCACCTCTATATCTCGGGTTTGGAAGATTCAAAATAGCCAATCTACAGCATCATGATAAGGAAGGTGTCTCAATGATGGAACCTATTTTGTAGCTCTCCTTTGCATATTTTCAATGACATTTATGTGCTTTTTTTTTAAATAGCATAGAGTTTTGAGAATTCCAGGTGTGGCGCTTAATATTAAAAGGGCCACCTTTTGTAGTTAAACAAACCAAGTATTACAATTGATATAAAGTTTGCGCTATATGTCTTTATGTATTTCTATTTACAGTGCTATACATGTTTATGCATTTTTATTTACCTACCTTATTTGATTTTTTGTAACAGAAAATGAGTGAATTCAAAGTGCACCATCATGTCAGTGAGCTCATGCATATCCTGGGGTAAGATTCTAGTCATAGAGTTTTCGAAGAACCTTGACAGGCTAATTAACATCTATGAGTTACGAAATAAGCCACACCCAGCATAGCAACGCGGTAACTATGTGGGGGCAAACAATCCTCAAATCCGCAATCATGCTTTACCAATGCATTCACATTTAGATGTTCGCGAGGCCTTCCGCAAGCTTTGGTCCATTTATGGCACTTCTCTGGATCTTTAGAGTTTTTAGCATAAGGGATAAACAAAATTCAGTTGTTAAGTGTTCTGGGTAACAGCAATCAGATTTACAAAGCCAGCAGCGTCCCCGTAAGAGCAATTTTTGTTCACTATTTTGCCTCACTCAGTCCTGTGTGTGCAGAAATTTGTTTTGTACAGTAAATTGCATTGACTACATGAGCGCGCACGCGATAGCTAATGTTATTTATACTGTACCAGTACCGCGTAGGATTTTTGCTCAACTTTTACACAGATTTTGTTGCTAGGCAAATTTATGCGATGATTGGTTGAAAAAGCTGTCAATCATCCAAGTCAGACAGGTTAATTGAAGGCAAAGGCTAATTCCATTTCTTTGCAAAGCAAGTTCTATAAAAGTTTCACAATTTCAAACAATAATTTGATTATGAATGTTAAAGGATTAGTTCAGGGGTCATGCAAGTTCATCTTATATGAAAGAGAACTTCAAAAATCCTATTTTGTTAAGGAAATATATAAGTTTAAAGTTTGGTATCTTTTGTGTAGAAAAGTCTTTTATGTATTATGTTATATTCTATCTGCAATTGTGTGGCTTAGAATCCATTGGATATAGCCAGAAAAGTAGTAAGACAGCATCTAGTAACTTGGGTAATTATAATGTACCATCTGAAGAAACTTAGGTGGGGAAAAATAGTTTGAATAGTCAAAAAGTTAAACCAGTTTTCTTTGAAAGACATTAATATGTGTTAAGAAAGTAAGGATGGGGCACCAGCCTTCCATGGTAGACTTACTACACCAGTCATTTCTACACAGATTAGACAAAACTTGAAATTTGAAAATATTCTTAAAGGAATAAGACACTGATGTAGTTTTCTTACAATTTGTTTCTATTAAAGTCATTTTTCATTTAAGATATACTTGCTTGACCACTGAACTATTAAACCTTTAACAGTGTTATACTTTTCTTCTATTTTGTAGCATCAAAGGCAGAGAAGGGCCTGAGGTCTACGCTGACCATCTGCTAAAGAGTACTACCCCGTTCATCAGCACTCAGGTGTCTACCCACAATGCTAAGCGCAGCATCGCAGAATGCACCAAGACCCCATCTGACTTTCTGCAGAAGTATGACGAGCTCAAATCTAAAAAGTAAGGAATGTTAAAGGCTAAAACCTGGTTGTGATATCATTTTTGTCAACATTACGATTATCTTGATATATATATATATATAAATATATATATATATATATATATATATATATATATATATATATATATATATATATATATATATATATATATATATATATATATATATATATCAAATAATTCATTCAGTCATTATTTGATTGACCTGCCTATTTAAGAGATTTATGTTACTTTTCTCTGCATGAATAATTGTAAACAGAAATGTCCTTAAAATATTCTTTGCAAAACCAAAATTATTACCCTCCACATTATTCATTAAACCACAGGTTTTGGGAAGGAGAACTGTGTATCTTGTTAATGACTTTCTGTGGTTGGTACAGTTTGTATCTGGGTATTTTCACAAAAGATAGAAAGGAATTTCGGAAAGAGGTTGTCTGATTTAAGTGAGATAATTATCCAAATTCATTCCAATCAGTGCTATTCTTTTTATTTTACCATTTCTTTATATTGTAATTTTTTTTTCCTTTCATTGAAGTGTTTCTTTTATGTTTGTAAATAAAGGTCTTTTTTAATCCACATGGATGCATACTTATTGCATAGTAAATAAGTCCATGGTGAAATGGGTTAGTTCCACGTCAATGCCTCTGCATAATTTGTGATTTATCTACCCGTAATGGTCATTCACAAGTGTGCTTAAAAATAAATAACAATTCTTCTTGATTTTTGTGGTAAAGGGCTAATGGATTGAATGATAGATAAAGCTTTTAACTGGACCCTGTCTGTCTGGTGAACAAGTTGAATGACATGAGGGAAGGGTCAAATATGGGACAAAATTGTCCAAGTAACTTTAATTATTCGTTAGTACTCCTAGGTGGTTTATACCAAATATGGAAGAAATATGTGATGTACTGGAATGGGTGCATATATTAACTATGTTGGGACTCATCCATAAAGGTTTGGGTGTGATTGACCAATAGAAATTGAGGGAAGTTTTATGTATCCGGATAGTAATAGTTAATTATTATGTGGGGAGTGGAATGAACATATTATGGGATGGAATGGTGATGTGCTTAAAGTTTTATTGTAACAACCAAGAGATTGATTTTGGGGCTGGTAGCAACAGGATGGAAAGTTAACTTGAAGAGTTTTAATTCTACTGATCTAATTTTACAGTTTGAGTTTTCTTTAAAAAAATTAGTTTACCGCCATAAACTGATTTGAAGGAGTGACCCTACAAGAGAATCTTTTGAGGAAAGAAAAGATTGCAGCAATCCAGTCCTTTAACTTAATACTTAAATTCATCTTGCGGAGCCCAATGCCGTAACGGCTTTGTTTTGTTGCCGTTGCCATATTTAACAAGGAAAATGTTCTATTGATATTCAAAACGCGTTAACTGATTTACAACCAACCTAAGTGCATTTCAGTGAAATAATTACAGTAAAATCTAATAGATATAAGCAAGGAGCGCTCTTCATTGTTCTTTGGACATGTATATCCATCATTCTTCAGGACGACTATAAGTGAACTCTTTTATTGTAAACTTGATTTCGGTTTGAGCGTCAATTTATTTTTATGCCATTAGATCCTCATTATAAAAAAATCCCACGATCCACCTGGTGAGGGGCAGTCAATCCTTGTCCCCAACTCTATAACGAGCCGTTCCCTTAATTTGATACCACAGAGGTCAAGAGCCGGTACAACCATTACATATATATATATATAATACTTGCAATAGCCTTTTAGGTAACTTGCTACATGTCATTTGTTCTCATATATGGTAAAGCAGCTGTTTTTCTAATCTTTGTAATTAGTGTTAAACCATTGGTTACAACATTAGCATAACTAAAACATACTCAAGCTTTGACCAGATGCAACTCTACACAAAATCTGAAGACTGTTGTGTAATCAATTTCATACTTTTTCTAACAGGAAATGAAAGCTTTCAGGACTTAAATGGTATTGGTGTATAGGCAGCATCAGCTATATTGATGTAAACTCCATTAGAAACCATGAAAATTGCAAAAAAGCAAGATGCTTTTTTTTGGCCAATGTTCTTCTGACAATCCCTTGGGCCAAACAACCTTTAAACTTTTTTGATATTCTTATTTGCTTTCTTCTAATTTGTGTAAATAAAATACATCTGGTATAAGACTTAATCCTCCTTGCAAGATAAGGACTTAATAGTTGCCTTCCACTGTCGGTCTCTGGTCATAGTTTCCCAGGAAAGTTTCTGTGGCTTCAGCTTGTCTAACAGGCTATGATTACAGTTCTGTTTGGGGTGGCCTTATTTCCTCTTGCCTTGCTGGTTCCACTCAAGTGCTTGTCTGGTTATGCACGAAACATCCGTTCTCAAAGTGTGTCCAACCCATTGCCAGTTCCCTCTTCTTCGAATTTATGTCTGTATTTGAATCTATGCTTGTTGGTTAGCTGTTGTCCAAAGAGTCATATTTGTCACTTTGTCAAACCACTTTATTTGAAGGATTTGGTGGAGACAATTATAAACGACAACCTGTAATTAATGAATGCTTTGAGTAACTTGCCAAGTCTCTGAGCCATTCAACAGCACCACCGTCTTAACATTAAAATTAAAAATCTGGAGTTTTGTTCTGTTGAAGATCACAGTTGACCTCCAGACCAGACATCTTGCATATGTTTTATGCTAATTAGTCCAAATCTCCTTTTGATTTTTTTAGATATTTTCTATTCTTTTTCTATATCAGTGTCAAAGATCTGGATTCCATGGTGTACCTATTATCAAAACTTCAAGAAGACAGAGAGATAGTTACAGTTCTTCAAGAAAATGCTAAGAAGTACTTGATGCCGATGGACAAGATTTCGCTCCCTTCATCGGGTTCAAAGATGACAGAACAAGAAGTGTCAGAGGTAAGAATGGTTTAAAATAAATAAAGGGTAGTTTGGTCAATTGATTGCATCACGCCACAAGGATGGTTTGTAATCTCAGAGCCTCTCCTTTCTTTGTGGTTCAATCGATAGAACTGAAAGAGGTCTTTCAGTTATACAGTAAGGAGTGCTTTCATGAGTTACCAGGTAAGGTAGTAACCTTGAGTTTTACTTTTTGTCGTAAAATATCTGGGACAACTCAAAGATATATTAAGGCTTGGAAGTAAAATGTTGAGAAAATCTAAAATCAAGGAAAAAGATAAGTGTATCCTTCAAAGATCTGGTATTTTGACATCAACTGCCCCTATTAGCCCCATTATTACATAAACATCCCTCAATAAGCCCTACCCTTTTCCCCAAAACCCTTTCTGACATCAAACCGCTTATCACTTCCCTTATAGGACTCCCAAATTGATAACAAACTCCACGTCATCCAGCCCATCATTCTAATCAAACCCACTACTCACAACCTATCCCGTGTTGACAACATCCACATTACCCTTCTTAGAATAGGTCACACCCACCTCACTCACTCCCACCTCCTTACTGGCTCCCCCCACCCCAACAATTGCCATTGCACCCTCACAGTCCATCACATTCTCCTTGCTTGCCCCCTGTACAACCTTCCCAGAGCTTCCCTCGCTGCCCACAACTCGATAGCCGAGCTCTTCCAAAAAACACCTCCAGACAAAATTATCTCCTTCCTTTATCATGCTTCCCTCTACAACCATAGTTAGTCCTCCTTTCCCACCCCCTCTCTCTCTACATTATTTTTCCACCCATACACCTCTCTAGATCCCAGATTTGTGGCTTTTAGTTCTCGTGTTTCTCTCAATCTCCCCCTGTTTACTCTCCTTCCTACCTCTGGAATGATCCAACCTCTCAGGCACAATTTGACCCTTACTGTTGTGGTGCTGTTAAACTCTCATCAAGCAAACAAACAAACAATAAGCCCATTCTCTGTTAGCTTTGATTAGTCCAGCATGCTGTCCCTCCCGACAGTTCTAGTTGTATTATCTTTGATAAGAGGAACCAGGAACCACCCATTCTCAAGTAAGTCTGTAGTCGGGGTCTTAAACCTTTCATGTCTGTGGAGAGGTAAGATGAAGAGGCTTATTTTTGTGAATATTTGTGACATGACCGACACTGAGCCTCTTTATCCACTGTGTAAGGAATCGCCAACTGAGAATCTTGAGACACATCCTTCGTCTCCCAGGAGAGGAGCCTGCTAGAAGATATGCTCTCTACATTTCAATTCATGGTAAAAGAAGACCGGAACCACGTCCACGCACCTCTTATAACTACATTCAACGTATATTAGGGTATGATGAAGACATCCAAGCAGAACAGATAGCCACACTTGCCAAAGATCGCTGTGCATGGAGAAATCTTGTGGTTGCCTGCTCTGGATCCGGAGGATGATGATGATTTATGTGCATTTATATTTAAGAGGACTATTAAAGAACCTAGTTTGAAGAAGAAAGAAAAAACATGTTGATATCTTACATGATCAGATGGGCAAACCATGTTCTTGTAAAGTGCACATTACACCCCATCTCAATAATGAAACAAAAGCTCTTTCTAATAATATAGAAAGAGGTTATTAATTTGAAAGAAAATACACCAGTCTGCACCAGTCACTTTTCCACACACTGTGTAAATCAAAACCGCAATAACTCTTGCGGAGCTGGGAAAAATCTAGGATTCTGGGGAAAATCGTGAATTTGCGGAAGAAAAAAATAAATATATATATATATATTATTTTTTATTTCTTGAGTAAACTAAAAACGTCTTGGCCCATGTAATGGTACGATGGAAAGTACATTAATTGCGAAGGTGGAAGTATATAAAGATGTATTCCTTACATTGATATTAATTTTGTCATAATTTTTCCTGGGAAGATTTTTGACACCTTTATTCAGAACCGTGGGAAATTTTATGATTAATTTTAACTATGAACCTTTGAATAGAATAAGATTTCAACATGGATTTTCCACCAATTTGTTTCTTTAATTTGTCTTCTTTTATATAAATCTACTTGAAAAGTAATGGGAATATTTCTTTAAGCAAATTCCTTAAAAATCCAACTAAACAACAAAAATCATATCAAAATGTGTTAAAATCGACCTTTTTACTCTCTGGAATTTGCTTCAAGGTTTCAATATGCATCATATGTATCTTTCCATTTCACAGTTACGCAATATGCTGCAGAGTCTTGCAACTTCGGGACCAAACAGCCAGGCATCAGAGATGTTTAGGAAAATGATGCGAGAAAAACAGACCAAAAAGAATTGTGAGTCCTTTTTTTTGTGTTTTTTTTTTCTAAAACAAAAACTTGTTCGATATGTTTATTTTCTGCCTTGTTTGTCCGAACATCATGAAATAGAAATGACGTGATAAGTGACACTATTAATTGCAAGTTTATATGGATGGGGGTTATTGGAGTGTTGTTTGTAGTGGAAAATGAGGTTATATGTGGGAGAGTAGAGCTTCATTGGTGAAGAGTGAGGTATTTTCGGTGGAGAGGGGTAATATTTTTTATACAGAGAGGATTGTGCTATTGTTGGATATTAAAGATCTGTTTCACCGGAGCAGTGCTATTTGAAAATATACTGCTTCTACTTAATAGGTACTGTTCTCGGAACAACCGATATTTGGACTCATGATTATTTGGTTGGGGTTTCTTGGGAGGCTGGGTGCTTTGTTTTTTAGACTTTTATTTCAAACAGAAAATGTTATTTTGATTTTAAAAATCTTTAAAAACTTTATGTCAGATTAAGTTTTTTTAAACTTTTGATGTGCTTTCAGTTCATTTTATTGTGATAGAAATAATATTCGTAGATGACTTTTGTAATAATTCAATTAAATCTAATCATTCATTTTTGTGGATGAAACTGTTACTGTTTTGTTTTTGACGAGTGGTAAATTTCTTGAATAGTTGTCATAGTTTCAATTGTAACACTTTACGTGATCTCACTGATTGCCTTTACAGTAAATATGACTCTCCCAGAGCTGTCCGCGTGGGTATTTGACAGGCCTTTCCTTACAAGAGACTTTGTGACTTTAAACAGAACAACGGTGGAGGCAGGGGTACCGCTGGGTACCCTACCACTTGGTATGCAAGAACTAGCCATAGTGCAAGATCTCCTCATGGTGATGACGGTGAGATTTGATTTGCTTTAAAATCTAGTGACTATTATGGAAATAGGACAAATGCTAATCAAAATTGGTTAAAGGTATATGGATGTGTAGAGTCAACATGAGCTAAATTGCTTTAAAATCTATCAAAAACCATCACAATAGCAAAACATTTCACCAAAATTGGTTCAACATTGATCATTTTAGAGCATTTTTATTTCTCATGCATCAATTTGCATATTTTGTGCAAATTTTGTGATGTATTACAGCCTATTTGCAGTGCAACCTTGGTATTTTCTTTTGTACTAAATTATTATATTAAAATCTTTAGGCTGTAGCATTACATGTGTTGTATACCTTTTAAGTTACATTTTGAAACAACAATGATAATAATTTAATATGCTGTGGTATACTTTATTGTTACACTACATTGATATGCTTTGATATATTTTAATATACTTTTTATATGCGTTTTCAATTACAGGGAACGGAAGGCAAATACATTTTAGTTTGTCCTCCCCAAGACAAGCAAAGTAGGAGGTCATTTATCGTTGACCAATCACTGGACATATCCCTACGTGAACTAGCCAATCGGATTCTGCCGATATGTTCTTATTATTCCATGGTGGTGCACTTCACTGAGGACAAAGCGTCATTTGAGTATGGGATGGTGAATCATGCTCTTTGTGGCGCCATGAGGACACTTTTAAAAGTATGAAATTATTTTTAGAGACATTTTTGTGCTTAATTTTTTTGTGTTTTCCTTTTTGTGTCAGTTGAGTAGAATCTTAAATGAACATTATGGCCATAGGCAGCAAAACCGTTTCAACAGTTTTGTCCAAGATTGTAGATATTAAAAAAGATACCGCTTTTCTTCTATTTTGTCACAGGAGTACAACATCCTCATCGCCCAACTGGAACACCAGTTCAAGCAAGGCCAGCTGCCGCTACAGAGGTTCTGGTTCTACATCCAACCATGCATGCAAACGATGGAGTTGTTGGCATCCATCGCATCTGGCATTGATCGTGGTGCATGCACAGGGGGTGCGGTTCTGAGCATGTTACACGAGAAGACAATAACAATGATTGGGTATGTTGCTTGTTTTGTGTAGCAATGTTAAGACCCTTCACACTACAGAAAATCTCCATGTTGGACACAGGTCTGACATGTGTAATCTTGACTGAACTTTTCACACTGTAAATTTCAACATGGCGTTGACCTTTGTAAAGCGATCGACTCATATCGAAACTAACCCTACTCTGGAGTAGGGTTAATTACAAGCTCTCAGAGCATTCAACCCGTGTTAAGAATTCTGACAAGATCAATTCACATACATGTGTCTGATATGACCTGTGTTTATTGATGAGCAGTGTGAATGCAGAATGGAACTGAACAATGTTGAAATTTTACAGAATCGACATGGGTTGAACTTGTTCAAGTTTTGACACATGTCAAAGGTAGGTAGTGTGAAAAGGCTGTTAGTGATGGGATTTTTTTCCTCTTTTGAATAGTTGTCATTATCTCAATACACCTGAGATGTAATTAATTTCATGTTACAACCTTTGACCTAGCCAGCGATGTGTGGTTAACGCATGGAACTGTAACTTCCTTTGCTTTTGTCTTCCCATCTTCTGCTTGCACCTTACCGTTTTCTCTCCCCATATTCTGCTTGTTCCGCACCGTTTTCTCTCCCCATATTCTGCTTGCTCCGTACCGTTTTCTCTCCCATATTCTGCTCCCCCCCACAGTTTTCTCTCCCCATATTCTGCTTGCTCCGCACCGTTTTCTCTCCCCATATTCTGCTTGCTCCACACCGTTTTCTCTCCCATATTCTGCTTGCTCCGCACCGCTTTCTCTCCCATATTCTGCTTGCTCCGCACCGTTTTCTCTCCCATATTCTGCTTGCTCTGTACTTTTTTCTCTCCCTATATTCTGCTTGCTCCACACCGTTTTCTCTCCCCATATACTG
Organism: Chiridota heheva; assembly: GCA_020152595.1. Taxonomy (NCBI): domain Eukaryota; kingdom Metazoa; phylum Echinodermata; class Holothuroidea; order Apodida; family Chiridotidae; genus Chiridota; species Chiridota heheva. The sequence continues at coordinate 1,718,464 of JAIGNY010004608.1, forward strand.
CTTGCTCCGTACCGTTATCTCTCCCCATATTCTGCTTGCACCTTACCGTTTTCTCTCCCCATATTCTGCTTGCTCCACACCGTTTTCTCTCCCATATTCTGCTTGCTCCGCACCGTTTTCTCTCCCATATTCTGCTTGCTCCGCACCGTTTCCTCTCCCATATTCTGCTTGCTCCACACCGCTTTCTTTTCCCATATTCTGCTTGCTCCACACCGTTTTCTCTCCCATATTCTGCTTGCTCCGCACCGTTTTCTCTCCCATATTCTGCTTGCTCCACACCGTTTTCTCTCCCATATTCTGCTTGCTCCACACCGTTTTCTCTCCCATATTCTGCTTACTCCGCACCATTTTCCCTCCCCATATTCTGCTTGCTCCACACCGTTTTCTCTCCCATATTCTGCTTGCTCCACACCGTTTTCTTTCCCATATTCCGCTTGCTCCCTACCGTTTTCTCTCCCCATATTCCGCTTGCTCCGCACCGTTTTCTCTCCCCATATTCTGCTTGCTCCGCACCGTTTTCTCTCCCCATATTTTGCTTGCTCCGCACCGTTTTCTTTCCCATATTCTGCTTGCTCCGCACCGTTTTCTCTCCCCATATTCTGCTTGCTCTGCACCGTTTTCTCTCTATTCTGCTTGCTCCACACCGTTTTCTCTCCCATATTCTGCTTACTCCGTACTTTTTTCTCTCCCCATATTCTGCTTGTTCCGCATTGTTATCTCTCCCCATATTCTGCTTGCTCCGTACCGTTTTCTCTCTCCATATTCTGCTTGCTCCACACCATTTTCTCTCCCATATTCTGCTTGCTCCTGCTTTTTTCTCTCCCCATATTCTGCTTGCTCCGCACCGTTTTCTCTCCCCATATTCTGCTTGCTCCATACCGTTTTCTCTCCCCATATTCTTCTTGCTCCGTACTTTTTTCTCTCCCATTTTCTGCTTGCTCCACACCGTTTTCTCTCCCATATTCTGCTTGCTCCACACCGTTTTCTCTCCCCATATTCTGCTTGCTCCGTATTGTTTTCTCTCCCCATTTGCCTTCTGTGTTACACTGATCTAAATTTAGACCTGTGTGTTGTAACACTGCTAGTCTGACTCCAGTCATTTATACACAAATCAGATACAATTTCAAATTTAAATATTTCTTAACGGAAATATTTTTGTAAAACTTTTTGTACCAGTTGTTACTTTTTAATGTCATTTTTCACATAATGTGATCTTGCTGTACTACTAAATTTTACCTTTATGATAATGAATTTTTGTATGTCTTCTCTGTTTGGAATCCTGCAGTGATGCTAAGGCCCAGGAACTCTGCCTCTTCCTCACCCAGTCAGCTTGTGCGCCTTACTTCGAACTTTTGGAAAAATGGATATATAAAGGGATCATCAACGATCCCTACTGCGAGGTGAGGATCTTCCCTGATCCGACTCAACCTAATCAATAAGACCCTGGATTACCCCCGTGCAGGGTTAAAAGATATAGCAAAGTTTGTCACCAATAATCCCAGAATGGTTTTCATGTATCTCAAAAGAAAATGAGGAAGAATAGAAAGAAAAAAAAGGAAAAGAGGGAAAAAAGAGAGGAAAAAGGGAGAAAGAATAGGGGGAACATGAAAAAATGGAAAAGAAACAGAAGAAATTGTGTGAAAGAAAGAAGCAAGAATAGACAGAAACACAATTTTACTCATGAAAAATGTTTTACAAGGATTTCAAAGGTACCAGAATGTAAAATATTTGTTCTCCACCCCTGCCCTAGTGTAACTTTTGAATATACAGTACCAATACATTGATAACACACAAAAAGATGACTTTAGCACCCTATTGCAGATTTTGATCATTGTCAAATTCAAGTATTTAAATTTTTTCCACATAAGTTAAGGGTAGAAATTTCTTGTTATTTCCATGCAAAACTCACATGTTTTGTGTGAGTTAAGTACAATTCATTAATCAGATATATAGCTATATATGTATATAGATGTATATATATATATATATGTGCAGTCACTTTTATACGAGGAATACATTAGGGATGTTGCATGTTCCTTTAAGTGATGTAGTCATTCTTGAAGGTTTTGCTTTCATTTAGAAAAAATCCTACAAATTTGTCTCTCTTCAGTTCATGATTGAGGAACATGAGTCTATGGTGAAAGAGAAGATTCAAGAGGACTACAATGACGCGTACTGGGATCAGCATTACACCATCTGCAGGGAACGTATCCCAGCATTCCTTGAACTGTTGGCAGATAAAATCTTGCGGACAGGAAAATATTTAAATGTTGTTCGACAGTGTGGTATGTGGCCTTTATATCTTAGCATGGAATGGCATGTGGGACATAAGGTGGGTTGGCATATTGGGCATAGGGTGGAATGGCAAAGATGGGGTGAATGGTATATTAGACAGGGTGGGATATCATATGGTGTTTCAGGTCATAGGGGTTGTAATTGGAGATGATACATGGGTGGGATAGCATATGGACGTTATATTAGATGGAGGTTGTGATTGCATATGAGACGAGGGATGGCATATGGGAAGTATGGTGGCATTGCATGTGAGATGTAGGATTGAGGGTGGTGTAGCATATGTAATGGATGTTGGAATGTCATATGGGACGGATGGTGCCTTACTCTACAAGTATTGTACCCATTTAGAGAGCTCTTTCCGTTTAGTATGTTCTTCCCATTTAGAGTCCTCTTTTCATTTAGAGTCCTTATTTTCATTAATAGTCCTCTTTTCATTAAGAGTCCTCTTTTCATTAAGAGTCCTCTTTTCATTCAGATTCCTCTTTTCATTAACAGTCCTCATTTCATTTAGAGTCCTCTTTTCATTAAGAGTCCTCTTTTAATTCAGATCCCTCTTTTCATTAACAGTCCTCATTTCATTTAAAGTCCTCTTTTTATTAAGAGTCCTCTCTTCATTAAGATTCCTCTTTCATCTAAAGTCCTCTTTTTTGTTAAGAGTCCTTATTTTCATTTAGAGTCCTCTTTTCATTTAGAGTCCTCTTTTCATTGAGAGTCTTTTTTTTAAATTAAAAGTTATCTTTTTATTAAGAGACCTCTTTTAATTCAGATTTTTTCATTAACAGTCCTCATTTCATTTAGAGTCCTCTTTTTATTAAGAGTCCTCTTTCATTTTGAGTCCTCTTTTGTTAAGAGTCCTCTTTCATTTTGGGTCCTCTTTTTGTTAAGAGTCCTATGTCGTTAAGAGTCCTGTTTTCGTTAAGAGTCCTTTTTTCGTTAAGAGTCCTCTTTTCATTAAGAGTCCACTTTTCATTAAGTCTCCTTTCATTAGGTCTTCTTTTCATTAACAGTCCTCTTTTCGTTAAGAGTACTCTTTTCATTAGGAGTCCTCTTTTCATTGATAGTCCTCTTTTCATTAAGAGTTTTTTTTTTCATTAAGATTATAGCTGATCAAAGTTTGGAGATTTTCAATGCATGTAAAACTTGGTGAGGTATGAAAGAGGACAGTTGAAAATTTTTGATGTCCTAAATTTCATTCACTGAAAATCACCAGACTATATTCTCCTGTAAAATATGGTAAGATTGAGAGTTTCTATACCTCTTCATCATTTATATTCAACCTCTCCCTTTCAAATAACGTTCGTGAAGAATTGAAAACAATTACTTAGCATTAGGAATTTTGTTGGATTTCCCGTGTCTATGTCACAAAATTTCAATGAAATTTGCATAATTTATTTTAAAAAGTAAAAATACTGTAAAATGGTCAATCTTAAACCTATATTGATAATATTTTTGCTAGTGTCATGGTTGATAGCATATCTTCATGGTTTAGAGCATATTTTCATGGCATATAGCATATTTTTATGGTTTATAGCCTATTTGCATGGTTTAGAGCATGTTTTCATGGGTTACAGCATATTTTCTTCCAATTAAGGTCAAGTTGTTGCTACCAGTCAATAGATAGATCTTTAGGAATACTCTTTATTTTGTATTGTGCTGCGCTCATTAAGAGTTCTCTACCCATTTGAAGTACTCAAACCATTTAAAGTCCTCTCTACTCATTTAGAATTTTTGACCTATTTAGAATGCTCTACCCATGTGCAGCAGAATACCCATTCATAGTACTCTACCCATACCTGCTGTTTATTTGGTTTCAGGTCAAGATCCCAAGTGCCCTCAAGCTCAGGAAATTCTGTACACTTTAAAAGAACGGCAGTATGTAGATCAGATAGAAAAAGCCTACAGCTATGCCAGTAAAGTACTTCTGGATCTGGTTATGGATGAACGGGACCTCATGGAAAGATTAAGGTATGGCAGCATATAATACATTACATTTCTTACATATGTTTTGTTACAAATGGAAAAAAAAAAAAACTTTTTCAAAATTGCTTCAGATCCTAATAAATGTGGAAAAAGTTTTTTCAATTTGTAAAAATAAAAAACTCTTGATTTATTTTTAATAAAGTAAATGATGGATTACTAAAGGAATATGACGGCGTTCGTCTATAGTACAAGAATAACACATCTTAGCGCTCATACCAAGCACCAAACAAATAACCATTCATAAATAAACCCTTTTGGCACATGAATATAACTCTTAAAGTGCTGTAACAAATAATCAAACTATGATAAACCTTTGACAACAGTAACTTTTGAATAAATCAACTGTAAAGTCACATGAATTATAAAAAGGTAGAAACTTAAACGATTCATCTTAAAGTAAGTTGTCATATTAATGCATATTACTGTGGTCATTTGTGTCCCTTAATTTAGTATACCTAATAAAAAAAATGTGGCACCCTTAACATAATGCCTTTCTTCTGGTTTCTTTGTGGTAGAGTGCGTGCCTGTCAGCCGGTGGGCTGGGTGTGATCCTGGCTCAAGTCATACCAAAGTGTGTGCCTGTCAGCCGGTTGGGCTGGGTGTGATCCTGGTTTAAGTCATACCAAAGTGCGTGCCTGGTGGGCTGGGTGTGATCCTGGCTCAAGTCATACCAAAGTGCGTGCCTGTCAGCCGGGTGGGCTGGGTGTAATCCTGGCTCAAGTCATACCAAAGTGTGTGCCTGTCAGCCGGGTGGGCTGGGTATGATCCTGGTTTAAGTCATACCAAAGTGCGTGCCTGTCAGCCGGGTGGGCTGGGTGTGATCCTGGTTTAAGTCATACCAAAGTGCGTGCCTGTCAGCCGGGTGGGCTGGGTGTGATCCTGGTTTAAGTCATACCAAAGACTTTAACCATGGAGCGTGCTCCTTCTTTGTCTGGCATTCAGCACTGAGAGGACAGAGCAGGGTCATTAAGTGGTTCATGACATGGTGCGCCATAATTGGCTGCACAGAGCAAAGTCCCGCATAGCCGGAGTTGGAATTAATTATAAAATTTCCCGCTGTTCTGAATATAGGTATCGAAAGTCTTCCCACAAAAACATCTCAACAGAAATAATAGTAATGTAGTGAATACATGTTTATATACTGCCCCCTTTCACAATTTTAATGTACTTTTCATCGCCCAACTACATGGGGGACATTTTTAGAGTGCATATTTACCACCTATACTGTTGTTTACCCAAGAATTCTAAAACAAATATATATATATTTTTTTTATGATTTTTTTTTTTCTTTCCACGAATTTCCGATTTCCCCACGGTGATAGCCGTCAGAACCATATATTTTTTTCAGCTCCGCACATAGCATAGTCCTGGCTACTTGAGACTGCTCAAAGTTTGCATGGACGGTTTTCATCTTTGTAAAGCATTTTGTGAATATAATAATAATAATAATAATGATAATACATTTTTATATAGCGCATTATACCAAACGGTCTCAATGCGCTTTACATAAACAAATATAACATGATAAAACCTTTAGATACAAACAGTAAGAGAACAATAAATCATACTTAAAAAGATACAAGCAGGATAAAGTTACAAGGTCCAATGACGGGAACCCATGAAAAGGTGTGTTTTCAATTCACTCTTAAAAATATCTAAAGTAGGGGCATTTCTGATGTAGATTGGGAGAATGTTCCAGAGTTTGGGGGCTGCAGATTAAAAAGAACGTTCACCGTAAGTCTTGGTGTTAATTTTTGGCGGCTCTAGGAGAATAGCACTGTTAGATCTGAGACACTGGACATTACTGGTATTATTAAAGGTATATGGACTGGTAGAGATTTAATATTCACCAGAAAGAGCTTTAAATTCTGATTAGAGAAGTCTTCAAACTACTACAGTACCACCTGTAGCTTCTGAGTTATGACAAATCAAAGTTTGAAGAATTTCAATTTATTGTATGTTAAAGTTTGTGATGTATGAACGAGAGGACAGCTCAAAATCTTTAATGTAATTCTTTATGTGTCCTAAATTTCAGTCACTGAAAATCATTACACTGTTGTCTCCTGCTAACGTTGATAGGGATATGATTGAAATTCAAAATCTGATGGTCATATTCAGCTGCTCTCATTCAAAGAATGTTGGTGAAGAATTGAAAAACAATAGGTTAACATAAGGAAATTGCCAAAGAAAATTGCAAAATTTATTATAATTAAGACATGGAAATTGAAAATGCTGTAAAATGGTCAATTTTTAAACTGATTTTGATGAACCTTTTTGCTATTTTCACAGGTTACAGCATATTTTCATGGGTTACAGCATATTTTCACGGGTTACAGCATATTTTCTCTCAATGAAGCTCAAGTCGTTGCTACCTCTGTCCATTGATCTTTAAGTTAAGCCATTATTTCCTCATGTATAAAAGACTAAGAAATTTCTTTTGGTACGATTTTCACAATATTATTTTGAATTTTGATGAAGGTCCATCAAACGGTACTTCCTGTTAGAACAAGGAGACTTCTTCGTCCAGTTGATGGACATTACTGAAGAGGAGATGCGCAAAAAGGTGGATGACATAGTGCTCTCAAGGCTTGAATCACTCCTGGAATTAGCGGTCAGAACGAGTCAAGCTAATTCTGATCCATACAAAGATGATTTGAGGTACATTCTTTAAATTTCATTCAATTTTTATTTTATTTTATTTTTCCTGTGTACTTATATTTACTTTATTTTCTTTCCTCTTGTTTCATAAACTGAAGGAACAGAAAATGGTGGTGGTAGTAGGGACGATGGGAATTGTGGGCAATAAGGGTGGAAAAAATATTATAATTTATGTGAGTATACTGCAACAACAATAAAAAAAAAAAAACGAAGAAAATTGTATTTGTCTTTTCCCCCATTTTTTTCTTTTACATCATTTTCCCCTTTTCCTTTTCATATTTTCCACTTCACCATTTCTTTCTCCCCATTTCCTTTTATTCCCCCTTCCATTTTTTCCATTTTTTCTTTCTTTCTGGAGACCTGTACAAATTTCTGGGACCATTGGTGCTACAGCCTGGTGATGGTAAATGTGAGGCACAAAAGATATTAAGACAAATTGAAAGAGTGACAGGAAAGTGATCTACGATTGGTGGATGGTACAGCAAGGGGAAGTGATTAGCTGGAATAAAGGCAGGTGATTGGACAGGAAAAGGATCAGCATGAATTTGTAGGCAGTACTAAAAATGTGCAGGTGGAGGGTGGAAGAATGGTGAATGGGTATGTCACTTGTTAGGTGCACCTGAAAGTAGATCATGGTTGCATGGATGGTAGCAGGACTAGAGAACCCAGCAGAGGGGTCTGAAAGACAAGAGAGAAATGATCAGAAGAGGGAAGAAAATTTCCTGTTTCTGTAATGTATTACATTCGAATTTTATATGTACAAATGCATATGGCAGAAACAGTACATACTTCATACATTATCAATCATTTTGTTTCTCAGGGGTAGAATATTAAAATTTTTACTACTGTTTTCCACAGAACAGTGCTTTCTTAAAAAACACTGTTCCAGATCAAATTTCACTGTTCCAACATTTTCGTCAATAAAAAAAGCAAATACCTTGTTTTGAATTGGACTTAATATACACCATTTTTGTCATAAGATATACTTATATAAAGAGAAACAAATAAATAATAGTCAGAAGGCTGCTGCGCGTGTCAAAACTCTAAACCAAGTAAGGCTGTAACAAGTATCATATCGTGCAGTATGTCTATGCAGTAAACAAGTAATGGAACCCATGATAGTTGCGTTCACACGCAAATACAGTATCGGTGATGTGAGTGAGATATCAAAAATTATTTTGAAGATTATTAAGATGTAAGACAAATTATTACGTGTTCGGCAAATGCCGTGGGGTGGGGGTGGGGGAGGGGTGGGGTTAATTTGACAATACCACGTGCTGGAAAATATATTTTCCCAAGAAACAAAAACTTAAAGGCAGTAGATAGAGAAATGAATTTATGAGGATGTTTGAACAAAAAATTATGCTTCCAACAAAAGTTATAAGCTGTTTTGTATAAATTAAAATGTGTGGGTCAATAGGAAATTTTAACCTATTCCTGCAGATTATCAAAGTTTTATGAGTGACACTGTCAATTTGACCAGACCATGTGGTGGGAAATCATATTTTGTCAAAAAACAACAAAAAAGGGGGTTTATGCACAAAGTTAAAAGAACAAACCTTTGAAAATCCCATCTTGCACGTATCTCACTCATACTCAACATTTCTGAATTTACTATCATGCGAGAATAAAACCAGTAATCCATATACATTGAAAGAAATTGGGATTCCCCACCTGTGCTAGTGCTGCAGACCTGGGCCTACGGAAATCATGTTCTGCGCAAGTCAGTCAAATATTTTGCAATCTGACAACCCTTCACAAAAAAAACTTATTTTAGTCACACCCGTTACTGTACAAGGCTAACACACTGCTCTTACCCTAATGACTGGTCCCACTGCAGTGTACTAGACATACAGTGTGCATCACGTAACGTTGTGTTGTACATTGCATTATTTAGGCCTTGAACATTCATGTACACATGGTCTGAGCTTGAAAAATTTGTCATATTTAATCGATCGTGGGAATTTTAAAACTTAAACTTGCGATTCTACACAGTCCTTGCAGCCATTTTCTAGGTAATTTTGCTGTAACAAAATGAAGATGAAACTCTATTTTTACTAATTATTATTGACTAGAATATTTTAAAACGATCTGAAAGGTATTTCCTGCTGTGTGAATCATTGAATAAGGCCTAGGACCTAGTGTTAGAACCAGTGAAAACATTGTGAGTTCAAAGTTAGTTCATGAATGACCAAGTGGTAACTAAGTTGTGTGCCTGCTTGTGTACTTGCTAAATATTTAATTTTGTTTGAATAAGTTGTTTTTAGTATAAAATATTAAGAAAAAAAGACAAAAAACATGATTTTTTGACATTTATTCACTTAGTTTTTCTTTCAAAAACTGGACAAGATAGGTTTTTTTCAACAGTTTTATCACTTCCGGAATTCCCAGTTGTAGTTACGAATCCTTATGTTGTCAGGATTGCACAATACCGGATCGGGATACCGGGACTTACGTGACTACCAGAATTCTGCACAATGCTATGGATTGTGCAGGCAATTGTGGAAAAGAAAGGTTTTTCATACTTGATAAAATATTTCTTACGAAGAATTTTACTCTTAGAACATGTTTTATGAGCAGAAAACAATATAATTAAAGATCTTGATGCCATATTTTTGAGGAAAAAACACTGTTCCACGGAACAGCTAAATTTGAAAATTCACTGTTCCTGCTTTAAAAAGCACTGTTCTCGGAACAGCAGGAATTTCGACCCCTGTTTCTTAATGGGTACATACATGTAGGATTAATCCTTTAAAAGTGTGAAGCGACTTATTAGAGAACAAATTAAAAAACATGTAAATCACATACACAAGAATAAGACTTTTTGCAGATTTTTCTGTGCTTTTAGAAAAGCTTTTATTAAAATTGATTTGAGTGTCTTTGATTAGAAACAAGCTTCCACTACTTTAGAATGTTATTTAGTGTTTTGTACACTTCTTGTTTCTTCTTGCTAGAGTTGAACTATCACCATATGACCTCATCACACAGTTGTTGCGAATCCACTCCATTGAAACCAGACAAGAGAAAGGTAATGTTTTTTGTTTTTTTGCCCAAGCACTATCTATTCACCATGCTAGAGATCCCAGGTTCACTTCCTGGTGGGTCTTTAATCCCCAGTGCTTCATACCCAATACTATTTACGTAACTATTTTCCAGTTGTGAAAAAATAACAAGAAAATCAGGGTGGCCCCAAGAAAATTGCAATTTGAAGGGGGGGCCCTAAATTTAAAGACTTATTTATTGTACTTTGTTTTATTCTATTTTATATATGTGTGTGTGTGTGAGGGGGGGCACTTCCATATGTCCATATGTATATATATATATATATATATATATATATATATATATATATATATATATACATACATACATACATACATACATACATATATATATATAATGTGCTGCCTAAGCAGGTGCCTTTTTTCATCATTTTCATTGTGCAGGTGTCTTCTTTTCCCCACTTTCACTGTGCAGGTCCCATAAAATCTTGTTTTACTCTGTTAATTTTGTACTGCTGCTTTTTTTGTTCTAATATTTTCGCTGAATACCTAATCCTACAGGTATCAAAATTGACTTCTCTCATACTGTAGTCATCAAAATTGTATAATTTTATACTGCAGTTACCAAACAATATGTTGTACTGTCGGTCATTGTGCTGCACACCCATATCACTTTAGTGTGAACTCTTATACAGTAAACCTGAGATAATCCAAGGATTTGCCTATTGATGGTACAATAAATATGCTCCATCTTTTATTCAACAGAATTGCAAATTGTGGATCCGACGGAGATGAACATCTCCGGATTAGAAGCCTTCGCTTTTGACTACGTTGTTAGGTGGCCAGAGTCTCTCATTTTGAGCAGAAAGGTAAAGGCTGCAGTACCAGTTTTGTAGTATATGTTAAAAATGTATATTTAGATATTAATAATCCTTATTTCATATGATAGAAGTAAAAATGACAAATCTTCTGACCAAGTTTCATAACTCCTGAAGAAATTGAAACACATTTTTTGTAATTATTAAAAACTTTAATTCTACTACTTGATAGTACCACGGGAGCCATCATTTTGATTTTAAAACATGCAGATTATGATGTTATCAGCCCAGTTGGATGTTGGAATGCTTTGTATTTCTTTATAATCTATCTAAAGGTTTCTAGCTGATGAAAAATTGTTTTTCTTTTGTAAAGGTCAAGAACATTTTCGTGTAACTCATGAAATTATTAAAACATTCTGTTAAAACTGTGTCACATCATTTTGGAATAATAACATAATATAAAGTTAAAAAGAAATACATTACATTCCTTAGTCTATGTTGGGGAAATAATGTCATCAGTCACAAGATTTTAATACTTGAGCAAAATGGCAGCCTCTGTGTGTTGATTTTAAAGATGGATAACTTGAGATCGGAATGGGATTTTGACTTGCTGTTTTCGGTAGTTGGTTAAGATTTGTATCCTCTATCATATGACATAAGGATTATATCAGACTGTATGTCTCCTTTAAGGGTTCGTGGACGACACAGCTTTCCATACCATCCCTTTGTTGCAGGATATTGGATAGTTGAGCTCCTTTAGCAGACAAGGCGATGGCTGAGTCTGCACAGGAGCTTTTGACCATTATCATCCAGGAAAGGTTTTTGAGGGAAAGTCGAAAGTTCATAAACCCTATTGATGCACATCTATCACATTTGAAATAAAGAGGGAAAATGTCAAAAAACCAGACACAAACAGAATGTAGCATCAAAATTAATTAAGATAATTAAGTTCCTTAGAAAATATAGATTAACATTATACAATGGATTCATTTACGCAATTCCTGATTGTCATGGGGTAATGTGTAATGCAGATAAGAGGTATGTCCTCTCGTCCAATCACATTGCAGAAAACATGTAGATTTGCATGAAGAAAGGATATTAATACCAAATACTAGGGGTGTGTCCCCTCTCATCCAATCACATTGCAGAAAACATTTAGATTTGCATGAAGAAAGGATATTAATTCCAAACACAAGGGGTGTGTCCCCTCTCATCCAATCACATTGCAGAAAACATTTAGATTTGCATGAAGAAAGGATATTAATTCCAAACACAAGGGGTGTGTCCCCTCTCATCCAATCACATTGCAGAAAACATTTTTAGTTTTGCATCAAGAAAATATAATAAGAATTTTAATTTTGGATTATTTTGTCTTTTTCTTTGATTGTACCTCTTCCCAGGCACTGACCAAGTATCAGTTGATCTTCCGACACCTTTTCTACTGCAGACATGTTGAGAGAACTCTTGGCAAGTAAGTTTTTTTTTTGCTTATAGGAATATTCCCATGGATTTTTATTTTTTTATATATGATAGAGAAAATTTGTAGAAACAAAGTGGTGAAAAACCAGGTTAATATCTTATTCCATTTAGATGATAACAATTTAAAGAGTAGAAAAACTGTTTTTAAAAACACCTCGTACAGTATATGTCCTTCAGCTTGAAGATAACATCAAAGCAATTCCAGCACAGTTCTTATGTATTTCTTATAAATTTAATCACACTTTTTTTACATTATCAGACAGCATTTTTGGTTCATTATAGAGATAGGGTGAAATGTATAATTTACAAAAAACATTGTTTTTTCTTCGTGTATATCACATTTACAATGAGAAAAAAATCCAAATCATTTTTAAAGAAATACAAAAGACGTTTTGTTGAAATTATCTCTATGACATCACAGATGTTGCCAATCAGTCACTTTGTCCAAATCAAAAAATACTTCAAAATTTCATAGGTTCTAAATGGCATAAGATATTAACATAGTTTTTTCACCACTTTGTTTCTAAAATTGTTCTCTATCATATATAAAAAAATGAAAATCAATGGGAATATTCTTTTATTAACATGAAAGTTGGTTGCGCAGTTTTGATATTTGTACAGCACAGCGCAAGCAAGCAGTGTTTTTTAGGAAAAATGTTGATACACAGCAAATTTACTGTTTCCTAAGTTATCGCTGCATCTTTTGCCATGGATCTTTATTTTTGCTAATATTTAATGGGTAATTTGAAGACTTAAAATAGTTCTTTATATTCTTTGCTTAGTTTGGTTCGTTCACGATTGTTTTGTGGTGCTTATAGTGTGTAGGGCTAGAAACAGTTCCTGTATATGTGTACAGTGTTAGTGCAGTCTGAACAGTACTGTTCGCAACTCCCAGGCATGGGTGCTTATTATGAAAAACTTTGGCAGTAAAAAGTGGTACAATTCTATTTTCATTGGGCACTTGTTTTGTCGAATACAGCGATTAGTTCTTATAGTATGTCTGGAGGTTGTAAAAATAAACCTTTTTTTTCAGGTTACTCTTATGAAGTTTTTAAAGATCTATGGACAAGTAGTAAGAACTTGACCTAAATTGGATGAAAATTGGCTATAAATAGAGGTGCAGTGGTTAAGGAGTCATGCTTGTATTCGAATGGTACCGGGTTTGATTCCTCTGTGAGCGCTGCTTTGTGTCCTTGAGCAAGACACTTTACTTGCTTCAGTCCACTCAGCTGTACAATGAGTACCAGCACTGTTGGGAAGTTAATCTGCGATGGACTGGAGAGGGAGTTATGTACTCTCATCCGCTTGTGCCATTGAAACCAGGAATAAGCACTGGCCCTATGAGCCTAATGGCTGGGATAGATTTAGCTAAAAAGCTATAAACCATGAAATTAGCAAAATAAAAATCATCAAAATCCATTCAAATTGAACATTTTATAGGATTTTAAATTTGAAAGCCTTATTATGATAAATTTTTCAAATTTTATTGTAATTTTGAAACATCACAACAAGAAACCCTTTGTTTTTAAATTCTTCACCATTGTTCTTTGAATGGGAGCAGTTGAATATTGACCAAGAGATTGTGAATTTCTTTCCTACCCTCTAAGCAAATTTTAGCATGAGAAAAAGTCACAATGATTTTCAGTGACTGAAATTTAGGACAGAATTTTGAATTCTTCAAACTGATTAGTCATAACTCAGAAGCTACAAGTGCTGTTGTAGTAATTTAAAGACTGCTCGGTTCAGAATTTAAAGCTCTTTCTGGCGAATATAGAATTGTCCATACATACCTGTCCATTTACCTTTAAATTTTGACCTAATTTGATGATTTGTCAGTTCAGAATTTAAAGCTCTTTTTGGTAAATATTAATCGCTACCTGTCCGTATACCTTTAAATTTTGACCTAATTGAATGTTTTGTCTGTTCAGAATTTAAAGCTCTTTGTGGTGAATATAACATCTCTACCTGTCCATATACCTTAATCAATTGTATTGCAAAGGCACGCATTATTTCTCCAATTAGGAACCTTTATCTTCAAACTCATCTTTGCAATTGTTTGTATTGATATGATCATGTTTTCGGGGGAAATGGTATTCATTCCATGGATATTCATGTTTATTACATTGTTATAGAATATTAACCTTAATAAAGTGTTTAATCCTAAGTCTACCACGCGGCGATACTATCACCATTTTTGGTTGCCCTGTCTTTGACTCCACCTCCCAGGCGCATTTTCAAAAAGGTGCTGGTAGAGTAAGGGTTAACGTGGTTACTTTGTATTTGTCAATGGTGATTACTATTACATTGTTATCATGATTGTGATCATTTAAAAGCAATTGTTATCCATTGTAGCCTTTGGCCTTCACCAATATCAAATGCTGTGTCCCAGTGAGAATGGTTTGATACTATCAACACTATGCCTAAACACAGCGTCACTGAGGTGGGGAGGGGACAGGCACAGGGTGCCTCAAATGTGATGGACTGTATTTGTTGGGGAGAAAAAAGTTACATGACCATAAATAACATAACAGCAAGGGAAACATATTGGTGGAAACCCAAACTTGAAAATGGTATAAATTTGATTAAATATTTTGCTTTTTTCGGCCCTACCTAAAAATATAAAAGCAACTTGTTTACCCTGGTGGCCAAAAGCTGTTAGCATACATGCGTCATATTAAATTGATATATAAAAACTGCGCCTCTATGTTATGTAAAAGCAGTTAGTTGCCCCACAGTCCATCAGTTCTTCACTAATAGAGTATGAGAACTGATATCATCCGTGCCTGGTGCAGGAAATTATCCAATCACTGATCAAGAAATTGAAAACAAACAAAGAGCACACATCAAATTATGCTCTTGGTCTGCCTTTATGTGGTGGCATCTTTCATATCAAAACTGAACATTGCTAAACTGAAACTAAAAAACATTCGTTTTTGGTTATTTTTTGTTTAAAAAAAACCCTAAGGTTTATTTTCTAGTTTGTTTTGATTACTGATAGTGTCTTGTCTGTTTTTCAATTTGTCAATGATCATAATTCGTGTACATAAAAACATAGTTCCGGTACCCAATTGGTAACTAGCTGCACACACTCATATGTATTAAAGCGATATATAAACACTGTGCCTCTATCTTATGTTAAATCGATAATAGTGTGTAGCGTACATACCCAATTGCAGCTACTCAGCTCAGTCAGTCCTTGCAAGCATTTCGTTCTCATTTCTCCCAGGGTCTGGATTTTGAACAAATCCACCAAGCAGTTTGTAATGAAGTCATCCAGCTGGTACGCCAAAGCCTTTGCTCTCTGCCAACAAATGATGCATTTGGTGCAGAATCTTCAGTATTACATGATGTTTGAGGTCATTGAACCTAACTGGCATGCACTTCAAGACAGTTTGAGACAAGTAAGGGTTAAACAAATAAGTAAAAAAAAAAAAAATAGTTTCCATGTTTCTCTCAATTTCCCTGTTTTCTTTTCCTACTGGAATGATCTAACCTCTCAGGCACAATTTGACCCTTGCTGTTGTGGTGCCGTTAAGCCCTTATCAAACAAACAAACAAACAAACACTAAAATAAATGATTAAGAAAGTTGGTTTTATTTTGAAAATCTTACATCTTCCATAGCCTCATGCAGCACAGTCACTGAGCGGCCTTGCAGTGTACAGTGTGATATTATACTTTTCTAAATGAAAGAAAAATACACTTGCAATTTAAAGATATACATAAAGAATTATCTTGGATCTGTATTTATGACATCATCTTTCTTGATTTGTTTCTTTAATAGTCCTCTACCATATAAATGAGAGGTTTAGGAGTCATGCTTGTATGTGAAAGGTACCGGATTTGATTCCTGTCGCGAGCCCTGCATTGTCCTTTAGCAAGACACTTCACTCTGCTTGCCCACTGCCGGAGAGTTCACCTGCGATGGACTGGCGTCCAGTCCAAGTAGTCATGTGCTCTCATTCGCTTACGCCAAGGAAACTGGGATAAGTGCTGGCCTGATGGGCCATTTAAAGTGGCCCAAGTGGTCAAGCATGTTTAGTGGTCAAGCATGTTTATCATATATAAACGAGTGACTTCAAAAGAAACAAAATGGTGAAGAAAGCATTTTGATACGAACCATTCAAAAGTCATATTCCGTTAAGGAGATATTCAAGTTTAAAGTTTGGTATCATTTCTGTAGAGACGACTTAAATCAGACTAGTTGTGACGTCACAGCCTCAGATTTCGCAAAGTCTTCAAGTATTTTAAAGAAAGTTTATTTAATTTTTTCATTATTTGAATTATTTTTCTTCAAACTTTTTTCAGGTGGTATATTGTAAATACCCTTCCTATATTCAGTTTTACTACTTTTTTGACATATCCCATGGTTTCTAAGCCACAAAATCACAGGACAAAATATGATAGAATACATAAAGACCATGAGGAATCTAAGGCTATGACATCACAACTAGTCTGATTTCAGTCGTTTCTACACAAATGATACCAAACTTTAAACTTGAATATCTCCTTAACGGAATAAGATTTTAAATGCTTTCTTTACTATTTTGTTTCTTTTGAAGTCCTCTTTCATATACGATAGACTTCCATGACCCCTAAACTAATCCTTTAGCCTTATAAAAGCTAAATCCATCCAAGCCATTAGGCTTATTCAGCCAGTGCTTATTCCCGGTTTCCATGACGCAAGCGGATGAGAGTACATTACTCCCCATTACTCGCCAGTCCATCGCAGATTAACTCCTCAGCAGTGCTGGTACTCATTTTACAGCTGAGTGGACTGAAGCAAGTAAAGTGTTTTGCTCAAGGACACAATGCAGCGCTCATGACGGGAATTAAACTAGGTACCTCTCGAATACAAGCATGACTCCTTAACCACCGAGTCACAGCACCTCTTTAACTTTATAAATGAATATTATTTCATGGGAATATTCCTTGAATGACTTACTTAACTTGTTTTAATCACCATTTCTTTCTGCATCTTCCAGGTGTCCAATATTGATGACGTTCTGGTCCATCACAATGACTTCCTTGATAAATGCTTGAAAGACTGTATGCTGACCAATAAAGACCTGCTGACCATCCTCAGCAAACTCATGGCAGTTTGTATTCAGTTTGTCAACTGCATGCAGGTATAGTAATTCTTAAAGTGAAATGTACCCTTCTATAGCCCGAATATGAGTGTATGGCTAGTGCTTCTCGCTGTATAGAGGGATTTCATCACGTGACTCTAACTCATCTGGGAGCCATTTTGTCGGGCAAGCGTCTTACGTTTAATGCGTCTTCCACAGCTCAGCCACACCACACCTACAACAAACATACTGCCTGCTAACCTACCTACCAGTTTATTGAATTTAATTGGTTTACCACTTCATTGAATTTAATTGGTTTTGCTCGTAGCGGCAATTTTACTTCTTATTTTCCTAACGTTTGTTATATTCACCGGGTATACGTAGAGTAACTTTTACGTGAACCCCATCTGATTGTTTGTTATACGCAGACAAAGCCTACATACCTGGCATAAAGTGCTCACTGCAAATCCTAATGTTAGTGTAAACGGAAGGTTAAAAGACATTGCGTTGTACAGCAGAAACCCACTTTTAACGTCGATCAGGATCAGATGGAAATCGAGAAAAAGTCTTTTTATTCTCCGGCACACATCTGTTAGTGCAACCAACAGCACTGCAAGATTCCGGCGTAATTATCTTTAAAAAGTTATTTTATATAACAAGATACAAACGTCATATGTTGAACTTGATTATATATTGTTGAAATAGTGATCATTGGATGTTAGAATGATAATCATATATTGAAGTTGATGATCATATATTGTTGAAATGGTGATCATCGGATGTTGAAATGATGACCATTTGTTGAAGTGATGATCATAATTTTTGAAATGGTGACTATTGGATGAAATGATGATCATTGTAATATCAAGTGATGTTGATGTGATGATCAATATATTGTTGAAATGGTGATAATTGGATGTCAAAATTATGATCAATTGTTGAAATGGTGATCATTTGATGATGAAATGATGATCATTTGTTGAAGTGATGTTCATTTATTGAAGTGATGATCATTTGTTGAAGTGATGATCACTTGATGTTGCAATGAGCATTTGATGTTTCAATGATGCTCATTTGTTGAAGTGATTGGTTGATATTGCAGTGATGATCACTTGATATTGCAGTGATGATCACTTGATATTGCAGTGATGATCACTTGATGTTGCAATGATGATCACTTGTTGTTGCAATGATGATCACTTGATGTTACAATGATGATCATTTGATGTTGCAATGGTTTGATGTAATTCCTCATTTTACAGAGGGTCACAAAGTCAACGACGGTAGACATGGACAGCAGTCTGTTGATTGACATCAACTCTCCCAAGAAGGAGAGCAAGGAGGATGAATTGGACACATCAGACACTGACAAGAGACGGACTGCATCAAGGGTAGGTACAGCATTAGGTAACTGTTTATTGGGAATATTGTCAATAAGATTATGCTCATTTGGGGATATTTTTGGATCTTAAATGAACAATTTTGAATGCCAGATATTTCATGTATATTAATTTTTTGGGAAATGAATAGTCTTATGTCCATGATCTTTCTTTTTTTTATTCTATTGATCCTATAATAAATCTATATAAATCTATTCACACGAATATAGAAATAGTTTCATGACTTGATGATTAAACCACTTGATTTTGGAAAAGGGGTTAGAACAATAATTCAGGTACAGAATGTGGATGAAATGAGGACAAACCTAAATTTCCACACTGATTGCCATGGTAACTGACTATAAACAGGGATTGAAAATGAAAACTGTCCTATGTCCAAATGGAATTTAAAATAATGTTATGTCCGGGACATAGCACAGGTTATCTTTCTGCAAA
Source organism: Chiridota heheva (assembly GCA_020152595.1). NCBI lineage: Eukaryota > Metazoa > Echinodermata > Holothuroidea > Apodida > Chiridotidae > Chiridota > Chiridota heheva. The sequence goes on from JAIGNY010004608.1 coordinate 1,737,598, forward strand.
ATGTATTTCTCGGACATACAGTACCACATTTTCTGTTTCCACAATATGTTTTTTTTTTTCCTAGATGATATATGTTAAGTCAGAAGTATAGAAAGTAGCCTACTTGGTTATAGATTATTTTTCAATAATGGACATAGGACAATTTTACTTTCCTGCGACGATATATTAACATTTAAAAGAATCCTTTGTATCCAGATCATTTAGGGGAAATTACATTGCTTAATGATGTTAGCATACATAATTTATATTCTTTCCATTTATATCAGATAGAGTCAGACATGTTCCGAGCCTCTGGGCCCCTTCCCCACTTTAGTAACCTCACACTCACATGGCATATTCAAATATACAACTTTTTAATTGAGATCTGTTGTTCGTCCATGTTTGTCGATGATCCATGTTTGTTTTCTTTGTTTATCATGATGTTAAACCAATCCTTGCTCAGTCAACCCTGGATCCAACAGGCTGCCTGGTTGTTTTCTTTCTTTGTCATTGTGGGTGCCAATTCTTGCTCTAAAGAGTCTTGGACAGAAAGGACGGTATTGAAGAGCCTGGATCCAACACAGAATGGCTGCCTGGTCTTGATTTTAATTTAAATATTGAATATTCATTTGTTAGGTAGTGTCAGGTCACCTGGATCAGCTTTCAGCCAACCCTGAATTCGCAGCAGGGATTGCACAATGTGACAAGAGCTTTTCATCTCTGCTCGTAAGCCTCTTGGACAAGTTGAGTCACTTCAGCACCACAAACTGCGAGCACACCATGATGAACATTATCTACCGTTTGGACTTCAATGGATTCTACACTCAGAGGCTTGAACAGGTGGCTGCAGAGAGGAATGCAGCTGCAGCCAGGTCAGAAACACTGGATGATGGAGCCGGCTGAATTAATACACAGCATTCTGATTTATGTCTTGTCATTGAGGGTCATAGAAATGGCCCGTGAGGTCAAAGATTAGGGTCAGGGTTCTTTTCTTTTAAAGTGCCTCTTTTTTTTTAAAGTGCCTTTTTCAAAAGTGACCAAGAAGCCGATAGAAGCGTTCCTTGCTTTTTTTTGCATCTGCGTTGAATGCTCAATACTCATAAACACAAATTTATGCAAAAATTATTAATGAAAGGGGCTTTTTTTCACAATATCTAAACTGTATGCTCTTTAGTTTTCTTTTATGAACAAGAGTGCTAGTGTTGGATTTGTTCAATTGACCTTAAAGCATGTTACATAAAGATGCTGCAGAGAGGAATGCGGCTGCAGCCAGGTCAGAAACTCTGGATGACGGAGCCGGCTGAATTAAGACACAGCATTCTGATTTATGTTTTGTCATCGATGGTCATAGAAACGGTCCATGAGGTAAAAGAAAAGTGCCTTTTTCAAAAGTAACCAAGAAGCCGATAGAAGCATTCCTTGCTTTGTTTGCATCTGTGGTTGAATGCTCAATACTCATAAAAACAAATTTATGCAAAAATTATGAATATTTTTTTTTCTTCACGAAATTTAAAGTGTATGCTCTTAACCTTTCTTTTATGAACAAGAGTGCTAGTGTTAGATTTGTTAAATTGACCTTAAAGCATGTTGCATAAAAATACAGTATACTCTGCAAGCAAAATTGCAACTCAAAAAGTAGATGTTGCACATCTAGTTGAACCCTGAAAAGCCTCAAAGTTATGTTCTTTCAGAAAAAGTATAAGATAGCCAAAGAATATTTATGTCATTTTAAAGTTATTTGTATTCAAATTTAGCCATTGAGGAATTTTGGGACATCTTTCTCACCAAAGTTGTTTTTAGGGATTAGAGCCAATTTTGAATTAATCAGTGATCAGGGTACAGAGAAAATAACATTTACAATTCTCCCTGCCAGGTGGTTTACTACTCAAGGATGTCAGTCTTCAGAAATCAGGATTTGGGGAGATAATACCAAAGTGAAGTTTTTCTGGAGATTATTTTGTGTGTACACAATTTAGGTCAGGTGAAAATAATCTGAAATACTTTGCCCCTGGACTGTTCCAGGAGCTTTGAAGTCTTCCTGAACTCTTGATGTGTAACATGCACTGTACAGTTCAAAGCCATCAAATATATTTTTTAGTCAGGACTAAACCCATGTTGGTTTCCATCAGAAAATTTTGTTCATGAAATTCTGTCATAATAACACAGAACTGTAAGAATGAAAGACAGGAACACACTTTTTACACTTTTTAATTTATTTCATCATAAAATCTGTGTGTACAAACTTGTAAATTCAAGGTGTTACTTAAAAGAATAGTGTTATAAAATAAACAAATCATTAACAAATTTGAAAGAAATAAGAATCAAGGTGTTTGTCTTTATGATAAAAAATAAGTACATTTTCCATACAATATTGCTCGTTGAACAGCTTCCATTTTGAAGTCAGAGAAAACTCTGTATTCGAGCAACAAGGCATCTCATCATTAAGAGGTCGTAGTTCAGCGGAGAAAACATTAAAAAGCCTTATTCCACGAAGTATGTACAAACTTGTAATTCAAGGTGTTTCTCAAAAGAATAAGTGTTATGAACATACAAATCATTAAAAAATGAAAGAAATAAAAATCAAGGTTTTGACGTTATTGATATGTATGTAAATACATTTTCAATACATTACTCGTTGAACAACTTTGAATAGTATGAGAAACTAGTTTGCTCTCTGTATTTGGGCATCAAGGTGACTAATCATTATAAGGTCATAAGTGTTAGGGGAGCCTCTCATAGAATAAGTGTGCAGGAGGAGGGGAGGGGGTAGGCAGAGGGGTGAAAACTTCCAAAAGGCACAAAGTGGTTTTGATTTTGTGACTTATAACCATTGGGTATGTCAGGAGTAAAATAAAGAGTCTAGTACACCACCTGTGATGACCAACTAAAGAAATAAAAAAACTATATCCAATAAAAAATACATAAATAGTGCTAAGGGGTCATGACATTAGTCTTCCACATTAGACTTTCCACACCAGTCATTTCTATACAAAGTTGTTACAGCTTTATAATTCAATATCTTCTAAAAGAAACGATAGTTTCTTGTTTTTTGCCCTCTATCATTCATGTTCGACCACTAAACTAACAACCCTTTAATAGTAGTATAGCAATTAAACTTTCCAGGTTACAAAATAGGCCATGCCCACCATAGCAACGCGATTAACTAGGTGGAGCAAATTAAACTTCAAATCCGTAATCATGCATGACCACTGCACTGACATTTAGATGTTAATGTGTCCTTCCGCATGTTTTGATCCATTTATGGCACTTCTCGGATTTTAGAGTTTTTAGCAAAATGAATAAACAAAATTCTGTTTGCTAATCATTCTGGGTGACAGGAATCTGATTTACAAAGACTGCAGCAGGCCCGTAAGTTTAATTTTTGTTCACCATTTTGTCATCAATAGTCTGCAAACATGTGCAGAAATTTGTTTAGTGTAGTATATTGCATTGGACTGCATGAGCACATGCGGCACTAGCTAGCTGTACCCACTTAAAAGGTTTGCCCCACTTAGTTACACAGATTTTGTTGCTAGGCAAATTCTTGAGGTGATTGGTTGAAAAAGCTGTCAATCATGTAACTTATGAAGGTTAATTATCATTTATTGCTTCCCATAGTTCCATTAGACCGCGGGATGAAGTCCAAAAAGGGCTCTAGTTTTTGGTTCCGATTTGATAGCATCAGGAACCTATGCAGTCATGATGTGTGTGTATGTTTTGTGACACCCAGCTCGTAAACACGATATCGCAAGAACGATACACCAGGTTCATGTCATGTGGTACACAGATAGCCCTATTGTTTTTGGTGGTGATGTCCTACATATTGATGAGTAGGCGGAGCTTAATGTTAAAATGTTCATATTTTAATAACATGTCTGTTTTGTTTCATATTTGGTGTAATTATGTTGTTGTGTATATATGTTCATGGTACCAAATCTGGAATTTCATTAATATGCATAGTGGGCAGAGCTTAACATGATTTTGTTCAAAATAGCTTGTAAACACAGTATCTCAAGAATAATACATGGGATTTAGTTCATATGTGGTACACAGATAGCCCATGGTCTGCTTATGTACCCAATTTTTTGGTGGTGATGGCCTGCATATTAATGAGTATGCGGGGCTAAATCTTAAAATGCTCATATTTTAACAACAGCATGACTGATTTGTTGTAAAATTGGTTAATATAATTATGTTGTTAGCTAGTGTTTTTTTGTTGTTTTGTATCCAGTTATTTCAAAACTTTCAAGCTTTTACAGAGACGGTATAATATAAAACAATTGATACAAAATATAGTAACAGAAGTCAAGATGGTTCAAATATTAAACTACAAAAATTTTCAATTTATACAAGCTATGTATAGGACTTAGCAAAAGGCATATATGATTCACCACATGGTATTCCAATGCACAAAAAAAAAAAAACAGCTAATGTAATTCTTGTCTTATTATCGATGGTCACGTGTTGTAGCTAGTGTTAGTGTGTACATGTTCATGGTACAAAAATGTTGAATTTCATTAATATGCATAGTGGATGTGGTTTAACATGATTTTGTTGAAAGAGCTTGTAAACACAGCATATCAAGATCGATACGTGGGATTTAGGTCATATGTGGTACACAAGATGGCCCATGGACTACAGATGTGCCCTATTGTTTTTGCTGGCAATGTCATGCATATTAATGAGTAGACAAGGCATAAAGTTAAAATCTTAAAATGCTCATATTTTAACAACCACATGTCTGTTTTGTTTTATAATTGAAAATAATTATGTCACCAAGTGCATACATGTTAATGGATAAAAATGGTTGAATTTAATTTATTGTGAAATTCCATTCTTGTAAGAAGCCTATTGTGCAATAACATTTATTATACAAAGTTATTTGTTGTTGTCAAAACCTTTGGTTTTTGTTATTTTGAGCCCATTGTGCAATAACATTTATTATACAATAGTTCAAACTTAAAATCCATGCTGCATGACATTCTTTGTAATATAAGTAGTAACCTTAAAACCTTTGGTTTTCATAGGGGATGCAAAGTTAATTTGGAACAATTGGTTAATTTGTTTTTATATAGAATTACAAATTTTTGTAAAAACAAGTATTATGGAGGGTGCTGAAAATGAATATGAATGAAGTCTGAAAGTTGCATGTTTCTGCAAAAATCAGAGGAAATAGATCAGATTCACTATTTTGGGTGCTAAGGTATGGTTTACATAAATAGCAAAATAGAATATGATGGAGAATTAAAATCATCATTGAGAGTGTGTGAACATCTTTCTTGAGTTAAATAATAGTAATTTTCGTGTAATTCTTAGATGGGGTCACGAAGGTGTACAAAATGACTTCATCCCACGGTCTACATGTGGTTGTGATAGATATTAACTTCTTCCAGTTATATTTAAAGTCATACAAAGTAAGGACTAATCCCATAGGTGATGACAATCCCTTACAGACAAAACCAACTGTCTAATTTCACCACGAATGAAAAAAAACCATTAGAAAATGGCTTTAATGCATCATACACATGTCACAACTTTCCCAAATCACACACTGGGTGTGCCACACATGGTAGTGACGGATAATCTCCCTCAGCTGCTTGGAACGGATTATTTTGTTAATCTTATGACCCTTTTCACCTGGCCCTCAATCATGTTCCACCTTTCCGCTGGACCATGATTTGCTTGAACAGGTTTCTGAGCTGTTTCTTCCGGTCTGAATGGCAACCTGTGTTGGTGAAATGGATACGATGGTTAAATTACAACAAGGAAAGGCACAAGTTATCATACTTCTTTAGTTTCTCTAAAGTTGAGAAATTAAATAAACATTGGGTCTCCACATTAAAACATGGTTCTATTACCAAACCTGCACTCTTTCCTTTTGAAATATATTCTCTTCCTTTTAAATTTTCTTTAAGAAGCTTCTAAATTTCCATAATACTATTGTACTAAAAAATGTACTTCAAATAATTCATTGAATACATTAACATGACACAAACATGAGTCAATTTTCACCCCTCAATGACCCTCTTTTTTTCTTGTTGAAGTTTTGGTACAGCAATGTGTTCTCAGGCCCTGCCTGTCAGTAGATAGGTCAAACTTCAAACACAACTACAGTAAAATAGTGCAGGATAGCAGAAAACACTAGGGTCTTTTGATGATGATTACAACTTTATTTCAACCATTCCTATTACTTGCAAAATACAATTATAAACAGATAAAGCTTTTGACTTTGAAATGTATAAAAATAGATCCCCAAATACTCCAATCATCTGCAGAAAATTGTTGAGGACTTCCAACATTCCCCTCCCAACATTGTCTTGAACAAGGCTCAAATCTTCTGCAGAAAATATTTTTCACAACATTGCCATGTTGAAAATCAGATCATTTGCATGAGGGTTCTGTGTCTTGACTTCGAGATGTATGAAAAAATAAATCTCAAATCTTCTGCAGAAAATTAGTTGAGGACCCTCTCCCTTCCCACAACATTGCTTAAATGGTTTGGGAGGCTGTTAGAAAATCAGACTTCTCACATTTGCATGAGGAAACGGTGTCTTGACTTCGAGGTGTATGAAAATAGATCCCAAAAATCTCAACACGCTAAAAAGTTTCTCTTTAAGCCTACCCGCCCGCACCTGATACCAGAGTTATTCCTGGAAGTCAGGAATGGCAATTATCAACCCGACTTCCTGTTCAGTGTATTGTGTTTCCATTCCAAACAGTAATTGTTTATCTGCCAACCCCATTCAAGTAACCCAAGGCTATTTGTGTGTATAAGATTACAGAAAGCCAGTGAAGAGTAATCAGGGCACTTTTGTGATTGAAACACTCATCTGTGTTAAGTGTCTTAGTGGGAGAAGTTTGTTTGCAAACTGGTGATAAAAATAGTTGTGTACTATATGCCAGATGTGAGTCATTAACTGTGAATGATTGACGGACCATTTCTCCTAAATGAGCACTGTTAGTACCAATGCAAACGGTAATATTGAAGTACCAGTATTTTAACAGATGACTACCCAAAAGTGGCAAATATGAAATATAACTTACAGTACCATGGAATTGTACACCAAAAGAAATTCCCACATTACAAGGGGCTTCCATTTTGAACATTAAAACATAAATATACACCCGATTTCTTAAGTTAATAACAATCATACTAATCGCCTGATTACACCTCCAGAATCTCTGAGGTTCTGTTTATTAACACAAGTTTGCAACTTGCGTTAAAAGTTTACTCCACTCTAAAGCTACACTTTTCAATTCAGATACATCCATTTGTTACAGGGGTTAAATATATTTTTCAACACTAATCATATCCGTATATTAACAGAATTTACCCCATCTTAATAATATGCAGGTCTTGCAGTGACTTACGCATGTGTGTAAAATTGGCTGGAGGTTTTCTATTTTTAACCGTTAGTATTTTCCAAACGAGTGAGAACAACACAGTGCTAGTGTAGGACCTACTCTTGCAAAACTTTTAGAAAAGTTATGAGGCAAAATGAAAATGAAAAACACTGATAGATTTCTCAACATTATTTTCCATATTCTTAGTCTGGTCATGCTTTTTAGGGCTTCTATATATTAAGTACAATAAGCACCAATATTTAAATCCCCAATGGGCCAAAACCTCTGTGATTCTGTTCACCACTGACTTGGGACTGTTTTGTACACAAATTAACACTAACTGTACTGTACACATTGCAGCTTGTACACTCAAGTATCAATGAGTTACAGTGCAGTCCATGAAACTCTTGGATCTTAAATGAGGTCAAAACCATAAACAAATTGGATGGATTACTGAAAATCCACATACAAATGGCAAAGAAATTCCCAGATTTTAAATCCCAAGCCATCAAAGGCTTGAAATAAAAGTTGAAAAAATGACGTCCGGAGCACATTTTATTTTTCCATAACGTTACACGATACTAATCTATGGGCCAGGGTTGGTATATTGAAATTCAAGTTGATTACAGCTTTGATACTGTAGCTTAATTGGGCTTTTTACAAACTGATTTGGCTTTTTTCCTCTTGGAACAATCTTGACCAAAAAATAGTTGCTGATTGTGAGGAGAATTTTCATTATGTGACTTGCAGATTATTATTTTTAAGGTAAATGTGACATGATGGGGAAGAGGATTATTTTCTTTTAACCTGCTCTTTCGTGTCAAAAGTAAAATTTAAACTCAAAATGTTCAACACTTTTTGTGAATTCGCAACATTTATTTATTGACATTATTATCTCAGACAGAAGTGAAAGCATACATGTCTTTTCAAAAGAAATTAAGTATATTCTTATAATTTTTTTTGTTATGATAGTACTAAAATACAGGCATATTATTTGATGACAGTTAGGTCTAGAAAGTTTGCACAAAAGTTATAATTGGTACTTCCCTACTCTGTACTAACGTTACTGTACTACATGTAGGCCTATATTGCATATTCACGAAATTAGTAGTGCTAACTAGGCCAGCTGTTATTGAAAGTTCGAGGAATAGCAGGAATATTGACAACTTTGCAAGTTTTGCAACCATGTCTTCCCATAAATAGTACGTTCTTATGAAATTTTGAGGTGATGTACCATGTTCAAATACATCAATATTTCTATAAAAAAAATATATTTTTGCTGATTTTTAAGTGATTTAAAGGTATCTTTTATAACTTATTCTTGCAAGTACCAATACTGACGGTACTCACCAGTACTTCGAAAGTTTTTATTTGGTGGTATCATACTGTACCGACACCATAAAGAACTGGTACTTTTTGGTATACTGTGCAACAGTAATTGCAATGTTAATTGTTTACAAGTTGTAGGGGGGTGGGAGGAAATCAGTTTTCCCCTATGCCTGCACATTTTTCAATATGGTCTATAGCAGTTCTGTGATTTAACTGCTGCACCACATAATGATTTTTTGAGTACATAAAACATTTCAAGTATAATGTTTACAAGCAGGGGCGGACTGGTACATAAAAATCTCCTGGTCCAAGTGGAGTAACTGGCGCCATAAACTAGTAGAACAGTTTAAACAATATTAGTGTTAGTTATGGGGAAAATCTGCCCGTCTGCCCCTGTTTATAAGTATGCAGAAATAAAAAGCTATTTAAATTTGCTGCTTTTAAGACCCAAATTATTTAATCAAAGCATTCCTTTGCAAGAAAGAATTAAGGGGTAGGGCAGTAAAAATTCTAACCAGTCTTTGTACACATCACTTACCTAGAAATGTATTAGTTGAGTATGATGGTGGGTTGATGCAGTCAATGCTCCCCTCTTCCGTTAGGACCGGTCCGTCATCCCACATCAAATCAAAGCCACCCACACGCTTTTCTTTACCTGTCAGTCTGAGGAGGGGGAAAAACAATAGATAGGTATGAAGGCATGTCACACTGGGCTGTAATTCTCCATAAGGTGGGGGATTTTCTTTACCTGAAACTGGATTTTATTTTTGTTGTTCCGCCAAAAAGTAATTACAATCCATGGTATAACACAAACATCATTAAGAATTTTTGGCCCTTAGACCCCTCCAACCCGACACCCCCGATTTTCTCAAAATCTGGGGTAATCCACACCATTCAACCCGAGAAACTCTTCACAGTTCATTGACTAGCATCCAGCTATTGTTACACCATACACAACACGGGAGTAATCTATACCTTCTTAACTGACAGCATCTTCATAGCCTATTCATAGTTCACTTGTTAACAACCAGCTACTGTTACACTGTACACAATAGGTCATTCATCTTGGGCTCAAGCCACATAACTGCTGTTCAGTGATGCAAATCAGCTTAGTCTTTGGCGGAGCCTAAATAAAAAATATACATTATATGCTTGGGAGGACTTTGTGCAAAACCCATGAATGATTGATGGACCATTCCTCGTAAGGATGGTTATTTCATCATGATATCCTTACATATGTGTACTGATTACAACTTTGGAGCTATGATTCTGATAGGGGTGGCTCTCTTGTGAGTAGTGAACACAGGCTGTTGTACAGCTTGTGTCTACAAATTGAGGAGGGAAGAAGATGTGACTTTGAATTTCTTATACAAAATGAACAGAAAGTTAAGAAAATGTTTCTTTGCATTCAGAAGAAATTTTTGGGAAAACTTGTTCATAAGTCTTATACTTTGGAAAATAAGCATTTGATATGGTCATAATGTCACTATCTAGGACGTTTTTTTTTTTTTTTCAGTTTGATGTTTGAAACATACAAATAGTCTTCTGAAAAAAACACTTAGTAGATTGTAATCATTGGCAATTGTTTTTCAGCCTAAAACTTAAAAACTTAATTATATATTGATATTGATGAAAGAAAAAAAAAAAAATTTTTTGTGAAAAAATGGGGGCTGAACTGTACTCACACCTATGCAATGGTAAACCACCTTTCATGAAGTGAATATTTCTGGGCAAACAAAGTACACAAAAATCACGACGACTGAAATCTTTTGCACCTGTGATTTGTTACACACCTGTTTTCCATGTCAAGGATGTGAAGCACATCATCCAGCAGACCCATCTTCAACATGTAATCCTCTTGACTGCTGGCTGTCAACGAAGGAGATGCATTCACCTCTATCAACCACCTGAAAATCAAGAACATTTTTTTAATTACCATTCATCAATTTTCATCTGTACATCGATGTTTCCAAAATAGAGGTGGCCATTTTTCCATATTCACTTCCCTGACGGACCCTAACTACTGTATTCGACATATTAAGAGCCCCTGCTTTAATAAGCAACCACCCATCATTTTTTGCCTAATGACATCATTTATTCGATCACTTTGAAGACTTGAAATAAGTTTTGTTTTATTATTTGCTTATTTTGCATCTGATGCTCGCAATGTTTTTGTGGTAGTTATAATGGGGCTAGTATAGAACTAGCTCACACAATGCAGTTCCAATTCACTTGGTTGGTGCCACGCACATCCGGGATATGACGTCATTTGCTGGAGTGAAAACAAAGCTTTGTGCGATACTTGTCGGCAAGTCCGAACGCGTATGACTTTAAACAAACACACCTGATCGCTTTGTTTTCACTCCAATGCAGGGTAAATGTGCACAGTTGCTTTGCGGTCTGATGATCTCAGGTCACATTTCCAACCAAGTGAATAGCACACTGTACATGCCCCCAAAACATAAGCGCTTATTAGGAAGAAATTTTGGGCTTACAATGTGGCACAATTATATTTCTGTGGGCGCCACAGGCGCTTTATTACACTGAATACGGTAATTTGATGCATTAAAAATGATGCATTAATTAGATATTCTACACAAACTTTCATAGAAATGGCAAAAATCACTGATTTGAGATAATCCGAAACAGGATCAAAATTAACTTACCTATTAGTGTGACCACACTTAAGGAAGGCTCACAATTCCAACTGCCCAGACATGGCCAGTGGTGTTATGCTTCAGTCCATATGCACTTTTGGGTTTATGTGCACTGAAGCATGACATCACTGGCCATGTGTGGGCAGTTGGAATTGTGAGCCTACCCTTAATAGTGTTATGCAATGAATGTTTATAGAATCTGATTTATAGAAAAACTACTAAATACAAATCAAAGGTGCACATGCAGAAGATATTGGGCTTTTCTTTCTGTATTTTGAATTGTCAAATTAGGACTAAAGAGCAAAAATTAACATTAGTTGTTCTGCTCCTTAAAGTTTCAAAAAATCAGACCCGACCTGAAAAATAGGCAGGTCAGTGACGACGACGAGTGAACACACAATTACAATGACGGGGTTGTCACCTGCGTATCGGTTATAATAGTAACAATGCTATCACAAAACGCTTAATACGACCCGGACGAGAACACAGGTACGACGACATACAGACAGACATAACATCGACAACCAAGTCAATGTCCACGGCCTTTGATAACCAGTTGTGGTGCACTGGCCAAGCAGGTCGGGTCAGACTTTTCCTCTTTATTTTCTTCATTCTGAAAACCACATGTAATTCGGACCAAATTTCCCTTATCAATGGCTCCAGTGTATTTGTTCTCCTGTTGGTCCTGAGTTGTGGAAGTTGGTGTTAAGTATCATAATAGCAATTAATGAAGTCCTTATTGTGTGGTTGAGCAGTTATTTTAATTAAGATGAGTGGTCTCATTATTTGCTTTAGTAAGTTTGTGGTTATGATTTGCTGGAACAGATTTTGAAGAAGGACAAGTCATGATTTGGTAAAAGTAAAATGTGGACTATTGAAGATGTAAAGGAGCTGGTGGCCAAGTGAGGGTTGATTTTTCTTGAGTATGAAAAAATTTCCAAACACACTTTTTGTGCACTTGATTATACTGAAAATCTTTGATATGAAGTGTTCAAATTGATCATAATTATTTCTTATGAATAATAATTCAGTAACTTTTCAGACATAGACCAATGTGTTCAAAAGTCCCATGATTTAGCAAAACAGATGATTTCAGTGACTAAAAATCAAAGAATTAGATTGAATATTTTGATTTGTCTTTCACTTTTATACAACACAACTTTTGCGTACATTGAAATCAGGGCCTTTTTTAATACCCTAACTGGGGGGCTGTAGCCTTCCCACACAGCAAAGTGCCCCTCACCCCAGTTGAACATTTTGGCCCCAGTTTGGTCCCTAATATGTGTAACCAAACAAATTAAACTGCTTATTTTCCTTAAAAGGAAAGAAATTTCCCAAAAATATATAAAAATTGACTGGAATTGAAGAAAATTACCCCAAAAATTGCAACATTTCCATAAAATAAGCAAATTTGTCTGATGATTAAAGGAATTTATTCCAGAAATTGAAAAGAACTGCCTGAAAATGAAATACAATTATGAAGAGAAAATGGGGGAGGGGCATATAACCAATTCAAAAATTGATCAAAAAGGTCCCTTTTATGCTCTCCCCCCCCCCCTTCCCCTTCACCCACTGTGAAATTCTTGAAATTTGCACTGAATTAAATTCCTTAAAGTGATTAGCTGTACTCTTACACCATGGTGTGTTTATCATAATTGTAAGACATTCTTTTAAGACCTAAAAGTTCTTTGTGACAAATATAAAATTTCTACTACAAAAAAACAATGAAGTGAAAAAGGTAGCAGGGTACTTATATTCAGGGATAAATCTGATCTCAGAAAACCCATACGATAATCTTTCCTAAAAGTAACAAAATCAATCATAAAAGATCAAAAAACAATTCAAGAACAATGCCCTTATTTATGGCATTGGAATATTAACTATCAGATAAAGCAATTTACCAAAGAAAATCACTACATGATAAAAGTCTCACTTTGAAATCACATAATAAATCAACATGGTAACTTGGAAATTCTCCAACAAAAGTACAGTAAATGAAACAAACCCAGCTGCCTTCGTTAATATTTACATTGTTTGTAGCTAACACTAAAAGGGCAGGGGGTGGTTGTGGGTGGTACGCGCGCTTGTTAATTTATGTTAATAAAATGTAAATATCCAGTGCTTTGTTTCAATAATACAGTAATTAAGGTTAGGAAAGAACATAATTAATTGAAGCTGAGTGTCACAGATGGAATATTTTTGTTACATTTTGTGTCTTACGAACATTGGATATGTCACGAGAGTGCTAAAACAAGGTTAAGTGAATTAACAGATTTACCATCAGAAGAAATTTGAAAAACATATTTGCAGTTTGAAAAAAAGGTAAAAGGGGCACTAGATGAAATGTGAGGACAAAATTTTCCAGAAACCCTCAAATATTCAACAAAGCTTTTTGACCCGCATAGAGAGCTGAAAAAACTTATCTAACACCGAAACAGGTCAGTAAATATTTTGAAAAAATTCACCAAAAACATCTTATGGGTCTAGTTCACTTTTAAATTAATTAACGTCTCTGAGTTATAAAATAAGCCACACCCACCATAGCAACGCGGTAACTCTGTGGGGGCAAACAATCCGCAATTGTGTGTTGCCAATGCATCCACTATTAGACGTTTATGTAGCCTACCACAAGCTTAGGTCCATTTATGGCACTTCTCTGGATTTTTTTAGCAAAAGGGATAAACAAAATTCAGTTTGTTAAGTGTTCTGGGTGACAGCAATCAGATTCACAAAGCCCGCAGCGGGGTAAGTGCAATTTTTGTTCACCATTTTGCAGTCACTCAGTCTTGTGTGTGCAGAAATTTGTTTCGTAGAGTAAATTGCATTGACTACATGAGCGCACACCAGTAGCTAGTTGTACTGTACCAGTACCACGTAGGATGTTTGCCCCACTTAGTTACGCAGATTTGTTGCTAGACAAATTCATGCGGTGATTGGTTGAAAAAGCTGTCAATCATCTAAGTCAGACAGGTTCATTGTCATTGAAATACTTGAACAATAAGAAAGTCAGAGTGTGATGTCACTTTTCTACATTAGACTTTCTACACCAGTCACTTTCATACAAACTCTTGAAAACTTTAAGATTGAATATCTCCTACACAGAACAAGATAATGAATGCGCAGTAGGTTCTTCGCAGTTCTGTTTGACTTGTTGTCCTCTATACTAGACATGTCTGACCACTAAAGGATTCCATCAAATATAATATTTACAAGTATATGTATCCTCTCAAAGGCATAAGAAGTGGGGGGCAGGGGGGAAAGCTGCCCCCTCTGAGAGGATTTCACCTGCCCGGTTTCATGCTTTGCTGCCCAGTAAGGAGATAAATTGGCTCTTGCCTCCCTGAGAAGTGACCCTTCCTACGCTGAACTTCATTCCCTCCAACCTATGTCAGCCTAAGATAAGAAGTGAGGAGGTTATTTTATTTAATGTCCATACCAGAGGCGTAGGAAGTAAGGGGCAGGGGGAAACCTACCCCTCTTGAGAGGAATTCACCTGCCCAATTGCATACTTTCTGCCTTGTTAGGAGGTAAATTGGCTCTTCCCCCTCCCCTCCCTGAGAGGTCACCCTTCAAATGCCTGTTCCCTCTTCCCCCAGTTCCTATGCCTAGGTTTCCCTAAATACATCAACCTCCTTGGCACTTATTATTCCTTGATAATTGTGAACGAACTAAAACACCTTTCCCTCTTCCCATGGGTTCAAGAATACATTACAAATTACCCAATCCTGATTCGGGGAGGTAGTGACAAAAATAACGATCCAGTTTACGATGCTCTGTTGCATGATATCCTAAAGAGATTATTTTACTGGAAGAAATGTCTTACGGTTTGAGGCTTTCGTCAATAAGGATGTCATACCCATACAGCTCAAAGCAGTGTTTGTCGTTGATGATAATTTTCTGCACGCTGAGCAGACTTTGAATGAAAATTGCGTCCATCTGTCTGAGCATCTCTTGAACCTGCAAAAACACAAAGCAAGTGAAATTCATTCAACTTAGGAAGAACCACAAATAAAGGAAGACTTCAATTGATGGATTCATTTGAACATCAACATGCCAAACATGCCTGCAAGGCTTTAGTTATCTGTAGAAATAGATAAAGGGAGACTGAACTCCCATTGGCTCAGGTGGGAGATCAGCTTTCTCCCTATCTATTTCTTTGGTTAAATCGATTAATGGCATCCATATTGAAAATATTTTGATCAGGTTGGGGGGGGGGGGGGGGAGGGTTACATATCCACACCCAACTTTCCAGAGACAACGATTTTCCTTAAAGGCCAGATATTGTGTTAATGTGGATAACATGAAGATACAATACAATTCCAATCCAATGTTTCTGATTGGTCGATATATTTAAACATTTACCGTCCATGCACCAACAATCCAAGTAATTACTGCTGTGGAAGTGACGTTACAAGTATGTGTTTTTTAGAGCTGGGTGAAGCAAATTTCCATGGGACAAGATTCCCTATTTAAAGGAATATTCCCATGGCCTTTTTGTAAGATTTTATTTGAAAGAGCATATTTTTATAGCCAATTTGGTACAAAAATCAGGTTGATATCATATTCTGTTCAGATATGGATTTTTAAAGATTTTCCATAGCATTTTAAAATTTTGTACAGTATGATGAAGTCGTGTTTGATGATGTCATAGAGGCAATTCCATTGCAAATGTTTATGTATTTCTTCAACCGTTGATTGGTTGTTTCTGTATGTAAACAAACAATAATCCAAAAGTTATTGAAGTAGGTATATTTGGCAATGTGTATAAATACCTAGCTTTCATCAATTTATTTTTCTAGTAGGCTTTACTAATAAAATAAGATGATAAATTTTAGTGAAATACATGAACTTTGTGGGAAAATGTGTTGCTGTGATGTCATACTGAGCCTTTTCCTATTCATTTATTGGCATTTTTTGTGAACCTTAAATTTTAAATATCTCCTGATAGGAATAAAATATCACCATGATTTTTGTACTAAATTGTTTCTAAAATTTATTTTCTTTCTTATGAAAGTTTACAAAAAAACATGGGAATATTCCTTTGAAAATATGGGAATATTCTTTAAAAAAATGGGTATATTCCTTTAAAAATATGGGAATATTTCTTTAAAAGCAAGGGAATATTCCTTTAAAAACATGGGAATATTCTTTTAAAAACATGGGAATATTCCTTTGAATTTTCTACTAAATATCATTCTACCAAATTGACCTTACCTAAACTTTCAAATTGTTACCCTCAAGAACAATTCATTTTCTGGCATTCAGCTACTGTATTCTACAGTTCTCAACTTTTGAACTGGAAACAACCGTTTCATGCCCAGTATGACAATTAAGCATATACCACCTTTATGGGGTCACGCTTTGGAGCTCTATAGCTACCACTCAATGAGAAGATACCAGTAAACCACACAATTAAGTTCAAATGGTTTTAACACCAATCAGAACAAGTTTATTCAATTGTCACGAACTCATTTAATCATTTTTCAAATTTGCATGACACCTCTCCTTATTCTGATAAAAACATATGTACAAACTCTTTATTGTTATGCACGTCCATACAAAACCCTTTCTAAAATAAATTCAGATGGTGCCAATAAACTAGAGTTTTTAATAATTTAGTTAATTTTGATCTTGCAAACATTTCACAACAAACAACAACAAAACATTTACGTTACAATATTTTAAAGAAATAAAACATCACAAAAATCCTACCAGAGGATTTCAAGACAGGTTTTCAGACCAAAAGCTGATCATAAATATCTATGACATGTTTTATAATGGGATTTAATCAATCAATCTATTGATTAATCCTTTAACCATATATGGTGGGCCCTCAATTTGGGGGGTATACATATTTCAATATTTATAACTTTTGTACGGCTTCTGTTTTAAATTTAAGGGTGATTTTATGATTTTGCCCTGCCAACACTTTCAGTGGGCAAATCACGTTTATGCAGAGTGGGCACTGAAATGTTTGAAGTCCTGTGCAGGTTGTACACTTTCAGCTTTTGAGAAAAAAGTCAGACCGTATTCAGGTAGGGAGATATTCATTTTTAAAATCCATCTGATAATTTCAAAAAATGACTGAAAGCAGACAAATTGGGACATCACATCTTCAAATTCCTCAAAGTGAATTGTCAATGAAATATATATATCATTCTGGAGATTTTGTGACTTACAATCATTGAATGTGTCAAGAGATTGCTACCTATGAGAATGCCCCTGAAGAAATTTTTAAGCAAAAATATTTAAACTAATTAGCAAAAAAAAAAGAATAATCAATTTTCAATACATCACAAAACAATTGTTATAAAAATGAGAGTGTCATATTACTTTTCTACAGCAGACTGTTTGCAAAAGTCAATTTCATATTAACTTTAAACGTAAATATATCCTGCACACAACCCGATGTGACAGCAGTCTTCATAATTCTGTTGCCTTTTGCCTTCTACAATAAAAGATAGATGTCTGAATACTGAAGATATAGAGGGAAGGGGGGCAGGGAGCTTCATCCCCAATAATTTTGGGTGAACACGTGTTACCATGTTAACTGACCTCATTAGCTTCTTCAATAATTTTAGGCGAACATGCGTCATCACGTTACCCAATCTCATTAGTCCGCCAATATTTTTACCACACGCCACCTGACATCGTTAGCCACCCTCCAATATTTTGAACGCTCCGCCACCCTGACTTATGATCATGTTTTTCTATAGACACACCAGAAAATACTTCAGAACTGAATTCTTAATCAATAGCATAAATATTACGTTACTCTAACTAAGAGCACTGTGGCTGACTTGAAATCAATGAACCAGGCTGGGCAGACAAACAAAATTACACCTAGAAAGTGACTGGTACCCAACATTACCCTGATCTCTGTCTTTAAAGACCCAGATATCCTTCCCATTGGAAATTATATTTACTCTTTGCTTAAATCAACATCCCTTTTGTGGACAATGATTCAGATGGTGAAGTTTCACACGGGTTTTGTAAATAGCTGGAATAAATGTAAAAAGTATGTTCAATCAATGGTACATCTTTGTGACAGGTATAAACTTGTTATGATATCACCAGCCTCCACATTTCTCTGAAGTCTTTGAGCAGTGTTAACACTACGACGTAGGAGTTCCACAAAAAGACTCAAATTCTGACCCCAAAATACTTTGACTGTATAGACAGGGTAATGAACGGAATTGAAGTAGTGTTCTTTAATACAAGAGAGCAAGTGTTGAGAGCAGTGTAGTATAAAACGTTAGTGACTTGCAAGAACAGTGTCTATTGTGGAATAAAATATCGTGTTGGCCAGTGGTGGTGCTATGGGGGTAAGGGAAGAGGGGGGGGGATTTCTTACCCCACTCCCCAGAAAATCTTGTAAGGTAACATATTGTGCCCCCGTATGAGACAAAGCTGCCCCTATGTTTAATGCCCACAGCATCAAAATCCTGGTGTTGGTACCCATAAGCTTGGGTTACTTTGTACCATCACAAATTCATTATTCTATATTTTCATGTAACATGTTAGCCTTGTGTGGCATTGTCACATTGTTAGGACGATGGATACCTGTTAATCTTTAGTATGATAGCTCCCATGTAAAGAAGAAAGGGGGCGCACTACCTGTAGATGGTCTTTCAGCTTGGTGAGCCCTAAAACTTTAATGGTCACAGATATGGGTGTAAATCCTGGGGGATAGGGGTATCCATACCACCATCCCCCTTCTTTTGGGGTCAATAGTATGGAACAGTGAGGAGGTTCCCCCTCCTCCCCCTCCTTCCCCGTTTCATTATGTTAATTTTGTGATAAGTTTAGTGTCATATATATTAAAGAGCAGACTTCTTGAAGAAAAGTCCAAGTAGATTTTTAAATGGATATTAATCTTCGGAGAAAAGTTTGAAAATGTTAAATAATCAATTACTATAAAATATTATATTTACACTTTCGTACGATATTGTATCTAATACAGGAACTAAGACAGAGGAAGAAGAGGGTGGGGCGGACACACAACAGGCTCAATTCCATAGTTTGAAAATAACTTAAGTTCTTAGTGAATTACTTGAAAACTTCTCAAAAATTGTTCTTTTTGACAACACATATTCATTAATAAGTGATCATATACCTACATCCATAAAAACGTACAATAAAACATTGCTATTCCCGTATTGTGTTTTCATGAATTTTGACTTGATTCTTGGTTTGGTTCGTTGATGTTTAACGGCACCGCGACAGTCAGAGTCAAATGTGCCAATAAATGGTGTAAGAGTAAGAGTAGTGAGGAGATAGATGGTTTGTAAGGGAGATAAAGGGGAAAAGCCGAGTGGGAGAAAAAGTCAAGTGCAAAGAAAGGGGTGTGTAAGGTTAGGTGATTTTTACCTATTAAAATACCTTCTTCTTATGTGTTGGGACATATTTTCTTGCCCTCAAAATGTCAATTTTGCCAGAACTTCCGAGAGGCTTAGCCCCCTTGAACCCTACCAGGGCTTTGGACCCCACTAGGGGTCCTTAAGCGGGTCCCCGGAATCCATGCTCGAACTGCTGCCTTCGGTGATACCTTATCGGTCCTAAATTATAAATCACCCCCTCCTTCCCCTACTGGTCACTGAGATAAACAGCTTAAGCTGTGATGGTCAATGTTACCTCTCCCAATCATTTGGAATAGCCTTAGCCACTTTTTAATGGCTTTACCAACTGGTAACTGAGATGAACAGCTTAAGCTGGTGTACAACATGTGATGGTCAATATTACCTCTTCGAACCATTTAGAATAGCATTAAGAGATACTTTGCTCCTAAAAATTCTGAAGTTTTAGTCTAGATTTTTTTTTCTTGGGGCAACTCTCAGGGAAAGGAGGTGCTTGGGCAGCCAATGTACTCCCTGGGTCTGTGTCTGAAGATTGCCTCTTAACACATTCGTGACACTTAAAGGCACCCTCAATACTTTTATGCCACAAGATCAAACCAAAATGGATTAACATAACAAAATGGGATGCCAATTCAAGCGTCACAAATTTGCATAACAAATTTGCATATCAAATTCAAAATGATGCAACAAAATTTAATCAATTCTAAAGTGAAAAACCTGCTTTCTCCATTTATACATTACAAAACAATTTAGGCTGCACATTTCTGTAAACCTTTTACTTTTT
Source organism: Chiridota heheva (assembly GCA_020152595.1). Lineage (NCBI taxonomy): Eukaryota > Metazoa > Echinodermata > Holothuroidea > Apodida > Chiridotidae > Chiridota > Chiridota heheva. The sequence continues at coordinate 1,758,048 of JAIGNY010004608.1, forward strand.
TTCTCCTTTAGTAATGAACTACAGACATTACTGCATCAGTGTTCACACTAGAGTTCAAAAGTTTTTTTTTTTTTTGGGGGGGGGGGGGGTTGGAGGGGGAGGGGATTTCCCCTTGTGTAATTTTTGTGGGGTTTTCTTCTTTAAAAAAAAAAAACATGGCTGAAAAACCAAACAAGGCCAAGAAACCAAACAAGGCCAAAAAGATCAATTATACCCCAAAATACCAAACAAAAAGCCAAATATGGCTGGAAAATGCCAACTTTGGCTGAGAAATGCCCAATTGAGCAATTTCTGCCTTTTTTTTATTTTTTAGGGTGGGAATTTCCACCCTTCGATTATTTTTCAGGGGGAACTTGATCATATGTGCGGGAATCTCGCACCTTACTGAAAACACTAATGCATCACAACATGGGGTAGTTGAAAAAGAAAGAATTCCCATGCTCATAAACTTGTGTTTTTTTTCAAATCATACCATATGCTTAAGGAAATACAAATTTGTACAAATTACGATGCATAACAACCTTCCACTTGAGACTTGACCTAGAAAATCTGACCGGTGTTTACATACCCGTTTCACACCTTCGCGAGGCATAAGTCACAGTTTGTCAAAATCATTGCATACAGGAAATTTCCAACAATGATTTTGTACACCAAATACAAGATATCACATAAAAGGCAATGGATGGTTTTCTTATATGATGAACCAATAAAAATATTGTTGACTGGTTAAGTTGATTCTTCACAACAATCTCTCCAAAACATATATATATTTTTTTTAGGTTGCTTTTTAACACTTATTTGTGTTTGTTTTGTATCATGCATAAAACTGCTACACTAGTATTTACCACGAAACTTAATCCTTCAATCTGTTTATATATTCATGCAATGAAAAATTTATGACTAATTCCCTCACTGAAAAAACAGATATAACTCCCAGATATAACACAGATCTGCAACAGATATAATTCCAAATCTGGATTTGATATAAATCCCAGATATGTTTGTTTGTTTGATGAGGTCTTAACGGCACCACGACAACGAAGGTCAAATTGTGCCTGAGAGGTCAGATCATTTTAGAGGTAGTAAGGAAAGAGACCAGGGGGAGAATGAGAGAAATTCAAGAACAAAAGCCAGAAAGCTGTGATCGAGAGAGGAGGTGCATGGGTAAAACAAAAAACAAAGTAGAGAGAGGGGTTGGAAGAGGAGAATTAAATATGGTTGTAGAGGGATGCATGCTGAAGGAAGGAGATAATTTTATCTGGAGGATTTTTCTGGAAGAACTCAGCAATTGAGTTGTGGGGAGCGAGGGAAGCTCTGGAAAGGTTGTACAGGGGGCAAGCAAGGAGAACGTGTTGGATTGTGAGGATGCAGTGGCAATTGTTACAGAGGGGTTGGGGAACCAATAAGGAGGTGGGGGAGGAGTGAGGTGGGTGTGACCAATTCTAAGACGGGTAATATGAACGTTGTCGATACGAGAAAGGTTGTTGATGGTAGATTTGATCGATTGTGGGCTGGATAACATGGAGTTTGTTATCAATTTGGAAGTTCCATAAGGTTTGCCAGCGGTCACGAACAAGAGAAGCGATAAGCGGTTTGATGTCAGAGAGGGTTTTGGGAAAAGGGGAAGGGAGGAGGTTAAGGGCAAGCTTAGCGGCTGTATCAGCCCTGTCATTGCCAGGGATGCCAACATGACTGGGTATCCAGAAGAAAAGAACACTTTTCCTGCAGAGGGTGGGAGAAAAGAGTTTCCGGAGGAGGAGGTGGCAGGTGAGGTTATTCCATTTAAGATTGAGTAATGAAGTAAGAACAGCCTTTGAGTCAGAGAAAATGGCAAAGTGACTAAGAGGAGAGTACTCAATAAAGTTGAGGGCGAGGAGAATGGCCTTAGCCTCGGCTGAAAAGTTGGATGAGTAGTCAGGAAGTCTGCTACTGCGGGTGATGTCTTGGATGATGGCAGCAGCAGCTGTCTTGTTGCCTTCCTTGGAGCCATCAGTATAGATGGAGGTGTAATTTGAGAGTTGGTCTTTGATTTGGTTGTGGAGATTGATGAAGAGGTTAGGGTGAGTTTGAGTTTTGTTATAAGTGGAGAGGTCTAGGTGGACAGAAGGGAGGGGGGTGGCCAAAGGAGGAAAAGTGGGCCAGGAGTAGGTGCCGAGAGTGGCAAGGTTGATGCCAAGTTGAAAGAGGTCTGATTTAATGCGTAAGCTGAAGGAAGGGGATAGGGTTTAAGTCCTATCAAAGAGGGAGGAGAAATTGGGGTACCTAATGATTCTGGGTGTTGGTGAGGACTCTAAAAGCATAGGAGAGGCTAAGCTTTTTACATCTAAGTAGAAAGGGGGGTTCGTTGGCTTCAACATGAAGGCTAGTGATTGGGGAGGTCCTGTAGGCTCCTAGACAAAGCCTGAGGGCTTCATTTTGGATGGTGTTAATGTGGTTGAGGTATGAGTTGTGAGCGACACAGTAAACAATATTGCCATAGTCAAGCTTGGCACGAATGGTGAGCCTGAAAATTTTGAGGAGAGCATAGCGGTTCACTCCCCAAGTAGTGTTGGAGAGCAGTCGGAGGAGGTTGAGGGAGCTATTGCATTTTAGTTTCAGGTTGGTGATGTGTGGCTTATAGGTGAGCTTGGGGTCTAGAGTTAGACCAAGGAACTTTGTGTTTTCAACTTTAGGGATGCGATTCCCATCCCAGAAATGGCCAGGTAAATAATTAACCTGTCTGACTTACATGATTGACAGCTTTTACAACCAATCACCGCATAAATTTGCCTAACAACAAAATCTGCGTAACTAAGCGGGGGCAAAAATTCAACACAGTACTGGTACAGTACAACTAGCTATCGGTGTGAGCTTATGTAGTCAATGCAATTTACTGTACAAAACAAATTTCTGCACACACAGACTGAGTGACGGCAAAATGATAAACAAAAATTAAACTAACGGGCCCCGCTGCAGACTTTGTAAATCTGATTGCTGTTGCCCAGAACTGTTAGCAAACTGAATTTTGTTTATCCCATTTGCTAAAAACTCTAAAAATCCGGAAAAGTGCCATAAATGAATCAAAGCTTGCGGCAGCCTCAAATACATCTAAATGTCAATGCATTGATAATGCACGATTGCCGATTTGAGGTTTGTTTGCCCCACATAGTTACCGCGTTGCTATGGTGGATGTGGCTTATTTTGTAATTCGGACATTAATTGATATCAATTTCATATACCTTGATATAAACTTTACTTGCATATCAAATGAAAATTATATCAAGTTTATATCTGGCCTGATCCATTCATATCAAACTGTATCAACCAGCATATAATTTATCCAGATATAACATTGAAATCTTGAATGGAACAGGTTCAATTTCAAACGCTTACTTAATACTACCATCGCAATAAGAATTTTTTTCTCAGTGAAAAGTTTTAGTGCTGAAATAGGGTCAATATGTAATTTAATACAACACAATTATCAAAGTACCCAAATCCTGCACACGGACACAACAGGTCAACCCAAAGTTTGCACAACCACAACAATCAAATATTTCCTTTAGGTTAGTGAGTCTCCATGTGGGCAAACAGGAAGCACTCATATCTGTAGATGCATACCTCAGCCTCCTTGGCAATTCCAACATGCCAAATAGAACTCCCTATCTCCAATATATTCTATCTGAGAAATCCTTAACCCTTCATATTTTACCCCCCAACAGGGTCATAATTCTTATCAGAAAAGTAAAGGTGGAAGGAGGTTGGGGAGACATGGCCTCTTATCCAAAAGTGGGAAAGGTAAAATTCCCCTAAAATGTACTAAATTTTTCAACTTTAGCTGAGAAGTGGGTGGAACATGCCCCCAAGATTGGCAGCTGTAAGAGATTTTAGTTTGAGAGGTAAAACATGTCTGGGAAAAAAAAAATCAACATTTTTTTATTATACATATAATTCAATACAAAACAAAGAACGATAAGCAATTCTTTGGAGAAAAATCTCCCCCTTCCTCCCTTTTCCCTGATGCTAGCCACCAGCCCCCAAAGAATCCTTTTCTCTCTTTTTGAGTTGTATTGTCCATTTGTTTTCTAAACACTTCATTATGTACCTTCTGACTGATTTCTTCAAGTTCATATTGTTTTCAGTTTTTTTCAGGCTAAACATTCATTATTTGAGTTGTTTAACGACAAGATTAAGATTTCATCACTTTCCTCTCTTACCAGAAACCAATTATATAAATTTTCTTAGAGTCTAAAAATAGATAGTTTGCATTTCCCTTCAGGGCATGAATTCATTGTTAAGCACAATCCATTGGAACGTTTAAACCCAAGTCTTGACAGATCTCATCCTGAAACATTCCCACCCCTTCATTTTTGCCCTTCTCCTGTTCCAGTGTGTCCCAAATTGTAATCACTTGTTCCTTTGCTGGCAGAGATAATAATAAGTACACAACAGCCACACTAATCCAGGAACTGCAGAGACAAAGGAAAGGGGGGAGGGGGAAGGGGGGGGGGTCAGCTTGAGCTCTTCCCCCTCACTTAAGATTTCACCCTTCCTATGATCCTTTTTTTTTCACATAGCAGTGTGCATACAGGAGATATACTTACTGCTTCCGTGCCATGCTTTGCTGTAAGGAACTGCCGCACCTGCTGTAGAGACCACTTGCACCCTTTCTCTGGGTCGTAATCTGGAGCAGTCTTCTGCACAGCCACATTGGTCAAATGAATATCTTACAAGTATAAGTGTCAAGGAACCATTTTAAGAGTTTAATTAATTATAACAAAATGTGATTTAGTTTAGTTAATAACCCACTTTGTTGAAGGGTGTCAAAGTTCAACCAATCAAACAACAGTTTTACAAGTCAAACATGAAGTTAAATTGGCTTTACCTCATCTTACAGGAAACAAAATAACCCTGTCATGCTCGTATGCGAAAGGTACCGGATTCGATTCTGGCTGCAAGCCCTGTATTGTGTCCTTGAGCAAGATTCTACTTGCTCTGGACCACTCAGCTATAAAATGAGTACCAGCAGTGCTGGCATCCCATCCAGAGGGGAGTCGTGTGCTTTCATCTGCTTGCGCCATGGAAACCGTGGATGAGCCTTAATGGCTCGGATGTATTGAACTCAACTTGAATTTCAGCTGGGAGTTTTTTAACGTTTACTTAAATTCAAAAATGTGAATCTTCATGCTTTTTGGAAGTTGAGTGTAAAATTCAAAGATGAAGAAATAACAAAATCATATTAAAGTTAACAATCTACAAGTAACTTTTGTCTTTTAGAACCATCAGAGCAATAAACATGAATACTTGTATAAACTTTTGCACAGATCATATCAATAATAGCATCATCTACAGAATATGCAATATAAGTAGATCAGATTCCACCCTCATACTTACCTGGGGCAACAAGTGCAGGAACTGGATAACATAGGTATACAGTAATGGTGCCAAAACGAGGACTGGGGGAGGTAGGGGGGGGGGACTCATCTTGCAAAAAACAATTTTCTAATTCGTTCAAAATCAAGTTTATTTCAATTGTTTCTTTAGGATTATAAAACACTGGTCTTAATTGTCATGACACTCCTGGATTTCCATGACCTTCAAAGATTATAATACCAAGTTTAACATTCCCACCCACTCCCCTTCTTTGCACAATACCTCAATACCTAATGTTACTTTGAATAGCAAACATTTGGGAGCTGAGTTGGATATTAATTCAACAATATTTTTTCTTCTTATGATCAGCATATTTTAATGCTTTCTTTGGAATTTTTGTAATACAAAAGGCTTAATTTTCATGCCACTTCTGGATTTCTGTGACCTTTCTGCCTTTACAGGTTCTAATACACAGTTCAATCCTCCTTCTTTGTACAATACCTAATATTGCTTTGAATAGCAAAAGAGTGGGAGCTGAGATGGCTAATAATTCAACAGTTTTTCTTTTTCTTCTTAAACTGAAATCAAGTACAAGCTTATTTCAATTGTTCCTTCAAGGTTATAAAACAATTCTAAATTTCATGACACCTGGATTTCCATGACCTTTATAGATTATAATACCAAGTTCTACCCCCACACCCTCCCTCCGCACTCCTTCTTTGCACAACACCTACTGTTACTTTGAATAGCAGAAGAGTAGTAGCTGAGTTGCATGTTAATTTAACAATCTCCTTATCTTATGATCAGCTTATTTCAAATAATAATAGGTATTTCTTGTATAGCACTTTTCTACTTGCAATGCATACCCAAAGCGCTTTACAATGGAAACTTCAGGTTCAAAGCTGCAGCCAAGATACAGCCACCAAGCCTGTACTATAAAACTGTTTCAATCTCTTATGCTGAGCACCAAGCAAGAGGGCAGGAGGTCCGATTTGGGACCCACCGGGAAACGTACCCACGATCTACCGGCTGCTTAGCGGGGTGCTCCATGTGAACTAACCAGTCTTATCTATTTCAATGCTTTCTTTCAAATTTTATCAAACAAAAGACCTAATATTCGTGACACTCCTAAATCTAAGTATAGCTGTAAATGCAATGACCCTTTCCACAATAATTTGGTTCATGATCGGCTTATATCATATGACTAAACATAAGAAGAGTTAGTCACGCCATACAAAGCCCAAACTAAGACTACCACCACAAAAGAAACAAATGCAGAAAACAAATCAAAGACACTTAGAATTATCAATGCAGCTTGGAAATTGTGAAGAGAATTGCAACTAATCACCCACTCAAGCAAACCGTTCCACTCATTAACAACCCCTCGGGAAAAACTAAAATGCTGATTATCAAGCCATGAGGACTCTTTTGTCAACTTTAAACTGTGACCACGTGTCACATGAGGATTAGTTGAAACATGTAAGAAATAACAGAAGTCAAAGCATCACTAGCAGATAGGAATTTTAAAACCTGCAAAAGAAATAATGATATTCATGGATTTTATGTGACCTTTATTGAATATGATACCAAAACTATCCTTTAAAAAAAAAAAATAACAACATGAAATATAATTTGGAGTATCAGGTGAGGTGGAGGAGGCTAGACAATTGGATTCATAATTATTATTTTTGTATCAAAGTGGTGTGTGTGCACTGTATGTACTGTTTCTGTAGTCCGCAAGATCCCTTACTTTTAACGATAGGCAATATCCCTTACTTCCAGGGACAGAGTATTCATGTTGATGACATAACCTTATTCCGTGCAATACAACCTGTACTACTGAACAGTTTCCAATGCAAATTTCTCAAAATCAAAACAACAAACCCATAATAAAGTTATGAGTTTTTTATTCCGTTAAAACCCATTTACTTGTTTTTGTTGTTGTTACCGAAGCCACTAAAAACTTCCAGGAACTTCAGAGTTTTAATCCCCACACTAAACAGGTACAATCAGAATGCTGCATCATGGGTAGCCCTGTTCAATAGCGGCTTCCATGTTTTTGGTCCTTAAGGATTCTGTGGTCCTTACAAGTAAGGGATCTCCCGAACTGTTTTAACAATAATGAGTACCATCTTTGCCCAGCCTCAATATATTTTGGGGTCACATATGCATGGGAGATTTAATGCTTAAAATTCTTTTCAGTAAACTTTTGTGTGCTAATACTATTCCAACAATCGCTCTCTAATCCATTTTCTACCATAAAACGAAAATATCAATGTCACACCCCGCATATTTACGAATAATAGAACCAAACAGTTGTCAAGTCCCAAACCACAAATTAACCTTGAGCTCACAAAACTCTTGATTTTGCCTTCACACCTTTTCCACACATAAAACTGATTGCATGGATGACTGATTTGGACACAATCAATCAGACAAATATTGTACATTGCAAAACTGCAGATAAAGTGACAAAACAAGGAGTTTGAATAGTTTGAATAAGGCAAGGAGAAACTAATCCATATCTGTTTGCCAGACTGTCTAGCCAATATTGCCCTCAGGGGAAGATTAAGAAGTGCAATTTCCCCAGCCCCGTAGAGGGAGAGGGGGGCATACAAATTGTGTAAAAAAATCAACCATCTAACAATCTCAACTTATCAAAGGGGTCAGTGTAGTCAGTGTGTTCAAGATATCCCAGGCATGCATTGGCTCTTGGCAGCCTTGTATCTTACACAACACCTGAGAGAGAAACCAGTTCAAAAATCTATCTAAAATTACTATGACTTGTATTCAAAATACTCAAAATAAGAATGATGAAACATGTGTCACATAATGCCATGCAAATGCTAGTACATGAATTGATTCATAGTCATCTTAAAAACTCCGCTGTAAAAAAAAAAAAGGTACCTGGCATTAGCTGAGGAAGGTTACAGATGGAGAAGAAAGGAACTGGTGACCCACCTCATCATGCCATGATGAAGGAAGTGTGGTACTTTACTATGTCACATCCCTGAAGCTCAGTAATAAGAATAGGACTAGGTTTACCATTATGTTTGATTGTAACATGCCAAAAAGTTTCTCTTTAAGCCTACCTGCACCCAACACCCGACTTTTTTCTTCTTCTGAAAATTCAGGTATGACAATTACCACAAACAGCCACAAATTCCACCAAATCTTCAACAAGAACAATATCAATGTGACCTACAGCTGCATGAAAATCAACAAATCAATCATCCAGAGCCACAACTCGAAAACCCTATCACAAATATGCTGAACCACCCCCCAAAAAAACAATGCAACTGCCGTACAAAAAGTGACTGCCCCCTGAACTGAGATTGCTTGGCTAAAGCCATTGTGTACAAAGCTCAAGTACACAAAAACGATGCTGTCTTTACATACATTGGCATGACAGGTGGGTGCTTCAAACAGCGGTTTTACAACCATAACAAGTCCGTCAAACCATCTCAGTTAATAGCTCCATGTTCAAACACAGAATGCATTCCAGCGAAACAGAGCTTTTTAAATTCATCTGGGTCTCTAAAAAAAAAAGAACAAAAACTTTCAGATCTCCTGGTCGATCGTCAAACAATCAAACACCTTAATGAATTCATCTGGACAATGCAATCTATGCACCGAGGAGAAACTAGCCATTGTCAACGCAACCAAAGAAAACCTCCTTAATAAAAGATTAGAGATAGTGTCCTTCTTCTGCCATTGTAAAATGAGACCACCCAACCATACTAAGAAGAAGCGCTGACCTCTTCTGAACAATTACCTAGCTTCAGTTGCCTGATGATCCGCTAAGGTGAAACCATATATATTATAATATATATATATATATATATATATATATATATATATATATATATATATATATATATATATATATATATGTGCATTTCAACAATTTGAATTTAACACTGATTTGAATTCAACAATTGAAGATAATAATTGAAATATTGGTTCTTATATAGTGCTTTTCTACGCACGTACTTAAAGTGCTTTAACAATGGCCAGTCATAATTCTCTAGACAGCAACTCCTGATCAGCGCCAAGAATTTGATTGGAAGTGAATGAATATAGTGAATGAATGAAGTGAATGAATGAAGTGAATGAATGAATTAAGTGAATGAATGAAGTGAATTAATGAATGAAGTGAATGAATGAAGTGAATGAATGAAGTGAATGAATGAAGTGAATGAATGAAGTGAATGAATGAATGAAGTGAATGAATGAAGTGAATGAATGAAGTGAATGAATGAAGTGAATGATTGAAGTGAATGAATGAAGTGAATGAATGAAGTGAATGAATGAAGTGAATGAACCATTTTCATGCTTTTCTTCTGGAATAGTGTTCAGAGAACTAGACGGGTTGACTGTCCTGCTGTCAGGACGGTCATTCAAAGTTCTCATCCAATGGATGGTGGGCGCCACCCAACCATTGGCCACTTTTCCCAAAGGTCGATCGGGTAAGAAGATGTGATGCAGAAGACAAACCTCTTCGATTGATGTCAGTGTATCGTTCTGCATATCTGTGGAAAAATCGCTGGTTAAATCGCCGTTAGACTCCAACCTGGGACCTTGAGCATCTCAGTTGTACACTTAGCCAACTGAGCCTTCCTTGGTCCTGTTTGGGGGATCGTGAGAGAGAAGTTCTCAATGTAAACAGGGGCATGCCAAAATGTTTCCCATCCCCCCATTTCAAAATTCTACGTCTATGAAATGATGATACCATGTAATCAGTACATTCTTTAATAAGGATACATGTATCATCGATAGATTCCAGAGAAAACCTTGTGTTGGAAAACCTTGCAAAACCGCATCGGTAGAGCCATGCCTTCAGAGGAACATACTGCAATAAAATAAAAATTATTGACAATAACTTTTCGGAAATAAAGATATTTTCAGTCATTGATTTCATTTCTATCAAACAAATTCATATAAAACGAATCATAATTTTTAATATTCTATTACAAATTGAATGTACTTAACAGGCTTTGGTTACTGTTGATATACTTACAATGCATACAGACTTCAGCAGTAGTGGCAAGGGAGAAAGGAGGAATAGGGGTATTTGCTCTGAAAATTTCCTGATGTACAAAACCCGAAAATTCAAAGAAATGGTTACCACATAAGGTGCACCTCAAATGGGACCAGAGGCGTAGGGAGTGGGGTAAGGGGGATCAAGCCGGCCCCTCTGAGAGGATTTCATCTCCTGCCCTGCTACATGCTTTCTGCCCAGTTGGGAGGTAAAATATTAACAAAATTAGTGAAATTGAACAAACATTCAGTAAAATTATTGAAAAATTTGGTGAAATTTGGCAAGTTACTAAAAATTGAAGGAAAAACAATAGAAAATTGAAAGACATTCTCAAGAATTGGAGAGGATTTCTCCAAAATGAGGGAAATTTCCCGAAATTGAAGCAGCTGATGGAACATCAAAATACATACCGATGTAACTAACACATACACTCTTAGATCAAACTTCCTCCCTCCAATTAGGTAAGGCTTCTCTATGTACTTTGAAACAATGTACGTCTCTGGGGGCTCCTTGTCATCAGTCTTATCATCTCGCGGTTTGTAGATGTCACTCTAAAATCAAATTCAAAGAGGATTCAGCAACAAACCTGAACGTAGGTAACTCATGGTCCAATGGGTTATATTTTGGCAGAATTGTATCATTTCGACAAGCCACAAACAAAGGCCCAGTAGGCCATGGCTTATCCCGGGGTCTAGTGGGCTCTAGTGGTGCAAGCAGAAGAGGACCAATGACTGTCCTTGGGAGGGGCACCAGTCCAGGGCTTCTCCCGGGGTCTAGTGGGGCTCTACTTGTGCAAGCAGAAGAGAACCAATGACTGTCCTTGGGATGGGGCACCAGTCTAGGGCTTACCCCGGGGTCTAGTGGGGCTCTAGTGGTGCAAGCAGAAGAGAACCAATGACTGTCCTTGGGAGGGGGCACCAGTCCATGGCTTATCCCGGGGTCTAGTGGGGCTCTAGCGGTGCAAGCAGAAGAAAATTAATGACTGTCCTTGGGAGGGGGCACCAGTCCAGGGCTTTTTCCCGGGGTCTAGTGGGGCTCTAGTTGTGCAAGCAGAAGAGAACCAATGACTGTCCTTGGGAGGGGGCACCAGTCCACGGCTTATCCCAAGGTCTAGTGGGGCTCTAGTGGTGCAAGCAAAAGAGAACCAATGACTGTCCTTGGGAGGGGCGCCAGTTCAGTTTTGCTGAAACCCATTTACACAATTCAACTAATTACTTCTCAAAATTTCATGTTTTCTTGAATTATTTGGCCTATAAAAGCTGTAGCTCATCAATGTTCATATGACTTGAAGAAAAAAAAATAAGTGGGGGCGCGGATTTTAAGAATGATGATCATTATGTGTCCCATATGCAATGTATTTACCGCCAATGGTGGCTTTGTGCACTCATAGTGTGCGCTTAAAATGTGGGGTCCAGGCCCACTTAAGGCCCAAAATGTTATACAGTTTTTCAGTGATGTACAGTACTAACTGATGACATATATGGTTTCACTTGACGAAAAAAATCAATTCAGTCCAGAAAATAAGCTTCTAGCCAAGTTTTCTAGCTCTAAACAAAGGTCTAAAAGTAACAGAAAGTTTCCCGAAATTGATTTACCTTTTGGCGTTAAGGTTGAGGGGCAACTTATAACTTATAGAACTTATTTTTTGAGAAAGAGATGTAACAACACAACTGTATATCTAGAATTAAAGATATTTTGTCTGTATATAAGTGTTCTCAGAGAGGAGGTAGCTCAATTGGTAGAGCGCAAGACTGGGATGCTGGAGGTATGGATTTAAGCCTCAGTCAGATCTGACTCGTTTTTCCACAGCTATACAGAAAGATAGGCCAAACATTAAAGCGGAAGTACATCGTTTGCAGCTCCTGCTCCCACATTCAGCTGTTGAGAGGAGTGACAATGGTGAATGACGCTCGCCGTCCTTCGGAGGGATATTAAGCTGTCGGTCCCGATGGTCTGACAGTCACACCCTGCCTGGTTCTCTGAACACTCTTCGGAGAGAGAAGCATAAAAACATGGTCTTCATTCACTTCCCTGAGTTAATGGATGGATAATGCGCCACATGGGCAGCTCTCCTCTATGCTATTAAGCCATGATGTTTGATTGTAAAGCACTCTTGAATATACTCGTATAGGAAGGGCGCAATATAAAATAATTACTATTACTACTATTACAAAATGGGGTTATCTGTTATGAGGGGCAAAACAGGCTGGTCACAACATTTCCATGATTGCAAAAAATATATATGCTGATGGATTTTAAGGTGGACCTCTCCCTAGCCCCCCTCTGGATCCGCCCTTGGGGGATGTCCAATTTAAGGTTTAGGTTATGATATTCAATCATTCATATCTTCAGGATCATGGATGGGCTTTTCCCACCAAAAGTGCATGTGAGGGAAGGGAAGGGGGGGAGGAGAAGGGGGAAAGTAACAAAATGAAAATTGCCTACTAAAAGTATCATATGGGAATGTTTTACCTCTAAATGCGCATGAGGAAAAAATTGGCAAAACTAGCTGTGATGTGTTACGGAAAGCTGAAAATAAAATTTGTATGGTACTTGGATTGTACCATTATTATGCGGATTGGTTTTAAGAACAGTTGTTGAAACGAGTTAAATACTTTTAGTTTCACGCAGTGGAGGCCACGTTCGTTGAGTTCAGATTTTCTTTGAGGGCAAACAAATTATGGATTTATCAACACACATGAAAGCCTGTTCATGTGTGTATATTTATCCTACAAAAGTATTATGTGGTTCTCAGATTTGAAAGTGTTTATGCATAGCGTGGTCATAGCCAGGATTGTCACTCTTGATAATAGCAGTGACAAGAGGCTAAGTGGCATATGGGGGAGGGCAGGACAGCATGTGGGAGAGAGTGAAACGGCATAAGGGAGATGGTGGGATGGCATGGGGAGAGGGTGGGATGGCATGTCATATGTGACAGCATGACATGCATAAGAAAAAATTAAAAAATGCCAAAGTAGAATGGAACTTTAGACAATATTTCATTTAACAACTAGCCAGTTCCAATGAACTATCTTTTAAGTAAACCATTAAAATGAAATTGAATGCACACACAACTTCAGTTCAAAGCTTATTAGACATAGGCATAGGAACTGGGGGAGGAGGGCACATGCCCCATGTTGCAGTGACCTACATGGTGCCTCCTCAACTAAGTAATTTTTTTACCACTGAACTAGTGTTGTAGCATATCTTTGTGTCCCCCCTCCAATGAAGTACATGTTCCTACGCCAATGTTATTAAACAAGGCATTACTGATGAGAAACTTTTGAAACTCATTTAACAAATGTATGGCAAACTGTACTTGTGTTGTGTAGAAAACAATTTCTAAGAATGCAGTGATAAGGTATAAAGAAGTTTATTCAAGGATATAACAAACAGATATTAATTCATACAAATGTTTGATAAATAGCAGAGCTCTTTTTTTTGGTATCATAATCATGCAACCTAATGTTGTCGTTATGCCTCGCTCTTGCACTTCTTCGCTCATGATTGTTGTCGGTAATATTTCAGCCAAATGATATTTTAATTTCTGATGAATACAGTCATATAATAAGAATCATATCTCAGTGTAGCAAATTATACAAGAAAACTGTTAAAAATGGAAGAAAATCAGCCAAAATCTGACATTGGGGAACACTTAATCGCCTTTGCACAGCATGTTTACAATAGACAAACAACAGTAAACCCTCTGCACACAATAGTACAGTCCATGCAGCTTGGGCGTGTTAGGATTACGTCAAAATTAAAATAAAGGGATACATAGCGGACGTTTTCTCTCATCGATTTCTATTTGTTGGAAAGTACGGTCCCTTATTTCCACCAATAACGTTGAATTTTACATATATGGTAAATAGGTATATAATAATTGTCGGGCCGTGTGAAACGGACTCCCAAATACATAATTATAATACTTTCAATCATAAGTTACAAAGGTCAAAGCAGCGGGGACCTTGTAATTTTGCTTGCACTCTGATTGAAAAATAAGAAAAATCTTATTTTATAATTTACAAAGAACGATACTTTTTTGGGGAATAATTAAATAAAAATGGTCTCAAATGATAAATAATGAATTCAAGTTCTCAATACCATTTAAAATAGAACAAAATATTCAGAGGCTCTTTAGTTATAACGTTTGAAGTGCAAAAGATGTACGATTTTTCAGAGCGTTTTGCAAAGTGAAAGAGATTATCGCAAGTGTATGAACCAAACATTCCCATATGGGGGAAAAAATCATAAAAACATACAAAAAATTCACCATACAGAAGATAAGAAATTAAAGAAAGTGGGTAATTCCCCCCTACTTTCTCCTCCACTCCCATTTGCAACCCCAAAATCTTGTCTACATTTCATGTAGGTAGGGAATAAATTACTTAAGAGTATTAAAACAATGTAAACTATAAGATTATTAATTGAAACTTATATTGAAATTATAATCTAAAGGAAAAAAAATCAAACATAGGAAACGGAGATCTAATGGTGACTAATGGTAGCACCACAGCATTATCACTAGCAACAAGAAAAGGGCAGGCATGGGGAAACGTAAATGAAATGTCTGATGCACTGGCACTGTGAGGGACACCTAGCAACAAGAGAATGGCAGGCATAGGAAAACAAATGAAATGTCTGATGCACTGGTGTGTGAGGGACACCTAGCAACAAGAGAAGGGCAGGCATAGGGAAACATAAATGAAATGTCTGATGCACTGGCGCTGTGAGGGATACCTAGCAACAAGAGAAGGGCAGGCATAGGGAAACATAAATGAAATGTCTGATGCACTGGCGCTGTGAGGGACACCTAGCAATAAGAGAAGAACAGGCATAGGAAAACATAAATGAAATGTCTGATGCACTGGTGTGTGAGGGACACCTAGCAACAAGAGAAGGGCAGGCATAGGGAAACATAAATGAAATGTCTGCTGCACTGGCACTGTGAGGGACACCTAGCAACAAGAGAATGGCAGGCATAGGAAAACAAATGAAATGTCTGATGCACTGGTGCTGTGAGGGACACCTAGCAACAAGAGAAGGACCGGGCATAGGGAAACATAAATGAAATGTCTGTTGCACTGGCGGTGTGAGGGACACCTAGCAATAAGAGAAGAACAGGCATAGGGAAACATAAATGAAATGTCTGATGCACTGGTGTGTGAGGGACACCTAGCAACAAGAGAAGGGCAGGCATAGGGAAACATAAATGAAATGTCTGATGCACTGGCGCTGTGAGGGACACCTAGCAACAAGAGAAGGGCAGGCATAGGGAAACATAAATGAAATGTCTGATGCACTGGCGCTGTGAGGGACACCTAGCAATAAGAGAAGAACAGGCATAGGGAAACATAAATGAAATGTCTGATGCACTGGTGTGTGAGGGACACCTAGCAACAAGAGAAGGGCAGGCATAGGGAAACATAAATGAAATGTCTGATGCACTGGCGCTGTGAGGGACACCTAGCAACAAGAGAAGGGCAGGCATAGGAAAACAAATGAAATGTCTGATGCACTGGCGCTGTGAGGGACACCTAGCAATAAGAGAAGAACAGGCATAGGGAAACATAAATGAAATGTCTGATGCACTGGCACTGTGAGGGACACCTAGCAACAAGAGAAGGGCAGGCATAGGGAAACATAAATGAAATGTCTGCTGCACTGGCACTGTGAGGGACACCTAGCAACAAGAGAAGGACCGGGCATAGGAAAACCTAAATAAAATGTCTGATGCACTGGTGCTGTGAGGGACACCTAGCAACAAGAGAAGGGCAGGCATAGGGAAACATAAATGAAATGTCTGATGCACTGGCGCTGTGAGGGACACCTAGCAACAAGAGAAGGACCGGGCATAGGGAAACATAAATGAAATGTCTGATGCACTGGCACTGTGAGGGACACCTAGCAACAAGAGAAGGGCAGGCATAGGGAAACATAAATGAAATGTCTGATGCACTGGCGCTGTGAGGGACACCTAGCAACAAGAGAAGGGCAGGCATAGGAAAACAAATGAAATGTCTGATGCACTGGCGCTGTGAGGGACACCTAGCAATAAGAGAAGAACAGGCATAGGGAAACATAAATGAAATGTCTGATGCACTGGCACTGTGAGGACACCTAGCAACAAGAGAAGGGCAGGCATAGGGAAACATAAATGAAATGTCTGCTGCACTGGCACTGTGAGGGACACCTAGCAACAAGAGAAGGACCGGGCATAGGGAAACATAAATAAAATGTCTGATGCACTGGTGCTGTGAGGGACACCTAGCAACAAGAGAAGGGCAGGCATAGGGAAACATAAATGAAATGTCTGATGCACTGGCGCTGTGAGGGACACCTAGCAACAAGAGAAGGACCGGGCATAGGGAAACATAAATGAAATGTCTGATGCACTGGCGCTGTGAGGGACACCTAGCAACAAGAGAAGGGCAGGCATAGGGAAACATAAATGAAATGTCTGATGCACTGGCGCTGTGAGGGACACCTAGCAACAAGAGAAGGACCGGGCATAGGGAAACATAAATGAAATGTCTGATGCACTGGCGGTGTGACGGACACCTAGCAACAAGAGAAGGACCAGGCATAGGGAAACAAATAGAATGTTTGATGCACTCGTGCTGTGAGGGACACCTAGCCACAAGAAAAGGGCAGGCATAGGGAAACAAATGGAATGTCTGATGCAATGGCGCTGTGAGGGACACCTAGCAACAAGAGAAGGACAGACATAGGAAAACAAATAGAATGTCTGATGCACTGACGCTGTGAGGGATACCTAGCAACAAGAAAAGGGCCAGGCATAGGAAAACATAAAAGAAATGTTTGATGCACTGGCGATGTGACGAACACCTAGCAACGAGAGAAGGGCAGGCATAGGGTAACATAAATGAAATGTCTGATGCACTGGCGCTGTGAGGGACACCTAGCAACAAGAGAAGGACCGGGCATAGGGAAACATAAATGAAATGTCTGATGCACTGGCGCTGTGAGGGACACCTAGCAACAAGAGAAGGGCAGGCATAGGGAAACATAAATGAAATGTCTGATGCACTGGCGCTGTGAGGGACACCTAGCAACAAGAGAAGGACCGGGCATAGGGAAACATAAATGAAATGTCTGATGCACTGGCGGTGTGACGGACACCTAGCAACAAGAGAAGGACCGGGCATAGGGAAACAAATAGAATGTTTGATGCACTCGTGCTGTGAGGGACACCTAGCCACAAGAAAAGGGCAGGCATAGGGAAACAAATGGAATTTCTGATGCAATGGTGCTGTGAGGGACACCTAGCAACAAGAGAAGGACAGACATAGGAAAACAAATAGAATGTCTGATGCACTGACGCTGTGAGGGATACTTAGCAACAAGAAAAGGGCCAGGCATAGGAAAACATAAAAGAAATGTTTGATGCACTGGCGATGTGACGAACACCTAGCAACGAGAGAAGGGCAGGCATAGGGTAACATAAATGAAATGTCTGATGCACTGGCGCTGTGAGGGACACCTAGCAACAAGAGAAGGACCGGGCATAGGGAAACATAAATGAAATGTCTGTTGCACTGGCGGTGTAACAAACACCTAGCAACAAGAGAAGGGCAGGCATAGGAAAACATAAATGAAATGTCTGATGCACTGGCGCTGTGAGGGACACCTAGCAACAAGAAGAGGACCGGGCATAGGGAAACATATGGAATGTCTGATGCACTGGCGCTGTGAGGGACACCTAGCAACAAGAGAAGGGCAGGCATAGGGAAACAAATGGAATGTCTGATGCACTGGCGCTGTGAGGGACACCTAGCAACAAGAGAAGGACTGGGCATAGGGAAACATAGATGAAATGTCTGATGCACTGGCAGTGTGAGGGACACCCCGCAACAAGAGAAGCGCAGGCATAGGGAAACATAAATGAAATGTCTGATGCAGTGGCGCTGTGAGAGACACATAGCAACAAGAGAAGGGCAGGCATAGGAAAACATAAATTAAATGTCTAACGCACTGGCGGTGTGAGGGACACCTAGCAACAAGAAAAGGGCAGGCATAGGGAAACATAAATGAAATGTCTGATGCACTGGCGTTGTGAGGGACACCTAGCAACAAGAAGAGGACCGGGCATAGGGAAACAAATGAAATGTCTGATGCACTGGCGCTGTGAGGGACACCTAGCAACAAGAGAAGGGCAGGCATAGGGAAACATAAATGAAATGTCTGATGCACTGGTGTGTGAGGGACACCTAGCAATAAGAGAAGAACAGGCATAGGGAAACAAATGAAATGTCTGATGCACTGGCGCTGTGAGGGACACCTAGCAACAAGAGAATGGCAGGCATAGGAAAACCTAAATGAAATGTCTGATGCACTGGTGCTGTGAGGGACACCTAGCAACAAGAGAAGGACCGGGCATAGGGAAACCTAAATGAAATGTCTGATGCACTGGCACTGTGAGGGACACCTAGCAACAAGAGAAGGACAGGCATAGGGAAACATAAATGAAATGTCTGTTGCACTGGCGGTGTGACGAACACCTAGCAACAAGAGAAGGGCAGGCATAGGGAAACATAAATGAAATGTCTGATGCACTGGCACTGTGAGGGACACCTAGCAACAAGAGAAGGGCAGGCATAGGGAAACATAAATGAAATGTCTGATGCACTGGTGTGTGAGGGACACCTAGCAACAAGAGAAGGACCGGGCATAGGGAAACATAAATGAAATGTCTGATGCACTGGCGGTGTGACGGACACCTAGCAACAAGAGAAGGACCGGGCATAGGGAAACAAATAGAATGTTTGATGCACTCGTGCTGTGAGGGACACCTAGCCACAAGAAAAGGGCAGGCATAGGGAAACAAATGGAATTTCTGATGCAATGGCGCTGTGAGGGACACCTAGCAACAAGAGAAGGACAGACATAGGAAAACAAATAGAATGTCTGATGCACTGACGCTGTGAGGGATACTTAGCAACAAGAAAAGGGCCAGGCATAGGAAAACATAAAAGAAATGTTTGATGCACTGGCGATGTGAACACCTAGCAACGAGAGAAGGGCAGGCATAGGGTAACATAAATGAAATGTCTGATGCACTGGCGCTGTGAGGGACACCTAGCAACAAGAGAAGGACCGGGCATAGGGAAACATAAATGAAATGTCTGTTGCACTGGCGGTGTAACAAACACCTAGCAACAAGAGAAGGGCAGGCATAGGAAAACATATATGAAATGTCTGATGCACTGGCGCTGTGAGGGACACCTAGCAACAAGAAGAGGACCGGGCATAGGGAAACATATGGAATGTCTGATGCACTGGCGCTGTGAGGACACCTAGCAACAAGAGAAGGGCAGGCATAGGGAAACAAATGGAATGTCTGATGCACTGGCGCTGTGAGGGACACCTAGCAACAAGAGAAGGACTGGGCATAGGGAAACATAGATGAAATGTCTGATGCACTGGCAGTGTGAGGGACACCCATAACAACAAGAGAAGCGCAGGCATAGGGAAACATAAATGAAATGTCTGATGCAGTGGCGCTGTGAGAGACACATAGCAACAAGAGAAGGGCAGGCATAGGAAAACATAAATGAAATGTCTAACGCACTGGCGGTGTGAGGGACACCTAGCAACAAGAAAAGGGCAGGCATAGGGAAACATAAATGAAATGTCTGATGCACTGGCGCTGTGAGGGACACCTAGCAACAAGAAGAGGACCGGGCATAGGGAAACAAATGAAATGTCTGATGCACTGGCGCTGTGAGGGACACCTAGCAACAAGAGAAGGGCAGGCATAGGGAAACATAAATGAAATGTCTGATGCACTGGTGTGTGAGGGACACCTAGCAATAAGAGAAGAACAGGCATAGGGAAACAAATGAAATGTCTGATGCACTGGCGCTGTGAGGGACACCTAGCAACAAGAGAATGGCAGGCATAGGAAAACCTAAATGAAATGTCTGATGCACTGGTGCTGTGAGGGACACCTAGCAACAAGAGAAGGACCGGGCATAGGGAAACCTAAATGAAATGTCTGATGCACTGGCACTGTGAGGGACACCTAGCAACAAGAGAAGGACAGGCATAGGGAAACATAAATGAAATGTCTGTTGCACTGGCGGTGTGACGAACACCTAGCAACAAGAGAAGGGCAGGCATAGGGAAACATAAATGAAATGTCTGATGCACTGGCACTGTGAGGGACACCTAGCAACAAGAGAAGGGCAGGCATAGGGAAACATAAATGAAATGTCTGATGCACTGGTGTGTGAGGGACACCTAGCAACAAGAGAAGGACCGGGCATAGGGAAACATAAATGAAATGTCTGATGCACTGGCGGTGTGACGGACACCTAGCAACAAGAGAAGGACCGGGCATAGGGAAACAAATAGAATGTTTGATGCACTCGTGCTGTGAGGGACACCTAGCCACAAGAAAAGGGCAGGCATAGGGAAACAAATGGAATTTCTGATGCAATGGCGCTGTGAGGGACACCTAGCAACAAGAGAAGGACAGACATAGGAAAACAAATAGAATGTCTGATGCACTGACGCTGTGAGGATACTTAGCAACAAGAAAAGGGCCAGGCATAGGAAAACATAAAAAAATGTTTGATGCACTGGCGATGTGACTGAACACCTACGAGGGACACCAGCAACGAGAGAAGGGCAGGCATAGGGTAACATAAATGAAATGTCTGATGCACTGGCGCTGTGAGGGACACCTAGCAACAAGAGAAGGACCGGGCATAGGGAAACATAAATGAAATGTCTGTTGCACTGGCGGTGTAACAAACACCTAGCAACAAGAGAAGGGCAGGCATAGGAAAACATAAATGAAATGTCTGATGCACTGGCGCTGTGAGGGACACCTAGCAACAAGAAGAGGACCGGGCATAGGGAAACATATGGAATGTCTGATGCACTGGCGCTGTGAGGGACACCTAGCAACAAGAGAAGGGCAGGCATAGGGAAACAAATGGAATGTCTGATGCAATGGCGCTGTGAGGGACACCTAGCAACAAGAGAAGGACTGGGCATAGGGAAACATAGATGAAATGTCTGATGCACTGGCAGTGTGAGGACACCCGCAACAAGAGAAGCGCAGGCATAGGGAAACATAAATGAAATGTCTGATGCAGTGGCGCTGTGAGAGACACATAGCAACAAGAGAAGGGCAGGCATAGGAAAACATAAATTAAATGTCTAACGCACTGGCGGTGTGAGGGACACCTAGCAACAAGAAAAGGGCAGGCATAGGGAAACATAAATGAAATGTCTGATGCACTGGCGCTGTGAGGGACACCTAGCAACAAGAAGAGGACCGGGCATAGGGAAACAAATGAAATGTCTGATGCACTGGCGCTGTGAGGGACACCTAGCAACAAGAGAAGGGCAGGCATAGGGAAACATAAATGAAATGTCTGATGCACTGGTGTGTGAGGGACACCTAGCAATAAGAGAAGAACAGGCATAGGGAAACAAATGAAATGTCTGATGCACTGGCGCTGTGAGGGACACCTAGCAACAAGAGAATGGCAGGCATAGGAAAACCTAAATGAAATGTCTGATGCACTGGTGCTGTGAGGGACACCTAGCAACAAGAGAAGGACCGGGCATAGGGAAACCTAAATGAAATGTCTGATGCACTGGCACTGTGAGGGACACCTAGCAACAAGAGAAGGACAGGCATAGGGAAACATAAATGAAATGTCTGTTGCACTGGCGGTGTGACGAACACCTAGCAACAAGAGAAGGGCAGGCATAGGGAAACATAAATGAAATGTCTGATGCACTGGCACTGTGAGGGACACCTAGCAACAAGAGAAGGACAGGCATAGGGAAACATAAATGAAATGTCTGTTGCACTGGCGGTGTGACGAACACCTAGCAACAAGAGAAGGGCAGGCATAGGGAAACATAAATGAAATGTGTGATGCACTGGCGCTGTGAGGGACACCTAGCAACAAGAGAAGGACTGGGCATAGGGAAACATAAATGAAATGTCTGATGCACTGGCGCTGTGAGGGACACCTAGCAACAAGAGAATGGCAGGCATAGGGAAACATAAATGAAATGTCTGATGCACTGGCACTGTGAGGGACACCTAGCAACAAGAGAAGGGCAGGCATAGGAAAACCTAAATGAAATGTCTGATGCACTGGTGCTGTGAGAGACAACTAGCAACAAGACAAGGACCGGGCATAGGGAAACCTAAATGAAATGTCTGATGCACTGGCACTGTGAGGGACACCTAGCAACAAGAGAAGGACAGGCATAGGGAAACATAAATGAAATGTCTGTTGCACTGGCGGTGTGACGAACACCTAGCAACAAGAGAAGGGCAGGCATAGGGAAACATAAATGAAATGTCTGATGCACTGGCGCTGTGAGGGACACCTAGCAACAAGAAGAGGACCGGGCATAGGGAAACAAATGGAATGTCTGATGCACTGGCGCTGTGAGGGACACCTAGCAACAAGAGAAGGGCAGGCATAGGGAAACAAATGGAATGTCTGATGCACTGGCGCTGTGAGGGACACCTAGCAACAAGAGAAGGACTGGGCATAGGGAAACATAGATGAAATGTCTGATGCACTGGCAGTGTGAGGGACACCCCGCAACAAGAGAAGCGCAGGCATAGGGAAACATAAATGAAATGTCTGATGCAGTGGCGCTGTGAGAGAGACATAGCAACAAGAGAAGGGCAGGCATAGGAAAACATAAATGAAATGTCTAACGCACTGGCGGTGTGAGGGACACCTAGCAACAAGAAAAGGGCAGGCATAGGGAAACATAAATGAAATGTCTGATGCACTGGCGCTGTGAGGGACACCTAGCAACAAGAAGAGGACCGGGCATAGGGAAACAAATGAAATGTCTGATGCACTGGCGCTGTGAGGGACACCTAGCAACAAGAGAAGGGCAGGCATAGGGAAACATAAATGAAATGTCTGATGCACTGGTGTGTGAGGACACCTAGCAATAAGAGAAGAACAGGCATAGGGAAACAAATGAAATGTCTGATGCACTGGCGCTGTGAGGACACCTAGCAACAAGAGAATGGCAGGCATAGGAAAACCTAAATGAAATGTCTGATGCACTGGTGCTGTGAGGGACACCTAGCAACAAAAGAAGGACCGGGCATAGGGAAACCTAAATGAAATGTCTGATGCACTGGCACTGTGAGGGACACCTAGCAACAAGAGAAGGACAGGCATAGGGAAACATAAATGAAATGTCTGTTGCACTGGCGGTGTGACGAACACCTAGCAACAAGAGTAGGGCAGGCATAGGGAAACATAAATGAAATGTCTGATGCACTGGCACTGTGAGGGACACCTAGCAACAAGAGAAGGACAGGCATAGGGAAACATAAATGAAATGTCTGTTGCACTGGCGGTGTGACGAACACCTAGCAACAAGAGAAGGGCAGGCATAGGGAAACATAAATGAAATGTGTGATGCACTGGCGCTGTGAGGGACACCTAGCAACAAGAGAAGGACTGGGCATAGGGAAACATAAATGAAATGTCTGATGCACTGGCGCTGTGAGGGACACCTAGCAACAAGAGAATGGCAGGCATAGGGAAACATAAATGAAATGTCTGATGCACTGGCACTGTGAGGGACACCTAGCAACAAGAGAAGGGCAGGCATAGGAAAACCTAAATGAAATGTCTGATGCACTGGTGCTGTGAGAGACACCTAGCAACAAGAGAAGGACCGGGCATAGGGAAACCTAAATGAAATGTCTGATGCACTGGCACTGTGAGGGACACCTAGCAACAAGAGAAGGACAGGCATAGGGAAACATAAATGAAATGTCTGTTGCACTGGCGGTGTGACGAACACCTAGCAACAAGAGAAGGGCAGGCATAGGGAAACATAAATGAAATGTGTGATGCACTGGCGCTGTGAGGGACACCTAGCAACAAGAGAAGGACAGGCATAGGGAAACATAGATGAAATGTCTGATGCCCTGGCAGTGTGAGGGACACCCCGCAACAAGAGAAGCGCAGGCATAGGGAAACATAAATGAAATGTCTGATGCAGAGGCGCTGTGAGAGACACCTAGCAACAAGAGAAGGGCAGGCATAGGAAAACATAAATGAAATGTCTAACGCACTGGCGGTGTGAGGGACACCTAGCAACAAGAAAAGGGCAGGCATAGGGAAACATAAATGAAATGTCTGATGCACTGGCGCTGTGAGGGACACCTAGCAACAAGAAGAGGACCGGGCATAGGGAAACAAATGAAATGTCTGATGCACTGGCGCTGTGAGGGACACCTAGCAACAAGAGAAGGGCAGGCATAGGGAAACATAAATGAAATGTCTGCTGCACTGTCGAAGTGACGGACACCTAGCAACAAGAGAAGGACCGGGCATAGGGAAACATAAATGAAATGTCTGATGCACTGGCGGTGTGACGAACACCTAGCAACAAGAGAAGGGCAGGCATAGGGAAACATAAATGAAATGTCTGATGCACTGGCGCTGTGAGGGACACCTAGCAACAAGAGAAGGACCGGGCATAGGGAAACATAAATGAAATGTCTGATGCACTGGCGGTGTGACGAACACCTAGCAACAAGAGAAGGGCAGGCATAGGGAAACATAAATGAAATGTCTGATGCACTGGCGCTGTGAGGGACACCTAGCAACAAGAGAAGGGCAGGCATAGGGAAACATAAATGAAATGTCTGATGCACTGGCGCTGTGAGGGACACCTAGCAACAAGAGAAGGGCAGGCATAGGGAAACAAATGAAATGTCTGATGCACTGGTGCTGTGAGGGACACCTAGCAACAAGAAAAGGGCAGGCATAGGAAAACCTAAATGAAATGTCTGATGCACTGGTGTGTGAGGGACACCTAGCAACAAGAGAAGGGCAGGCATAGGGAAACAAATGAAATGTCTGATGCACTGGTGCTGTGAGAGACACCTAGCAACAAGAGAAGGACCGGGCATAGGGAAACATAAATGAAATGTCTGATGCACTGGTGCTGTGTGGGACACCTAGCAACAAGAGAAGGGCAGGCATAGGGAAACATAAATGAAATGTCTGATGCACTGGCACTGTGAGGGACACCTAGCAGCAAGAGAATAGATTTGACAGTAAAAATTATAATTTGGAGAAATTCATGATCTGCAAGTTTACTAGAAATTAAATCTTCAAATTATGACTTTTTAACAGAATTTTTGTTTAAATCTTGGTAATTCTATTTTTACATTGTTTGCTACCAAGTTTGCAGAAGCTGTAGATGGGGCAAGGGAAAATGTTCTCTCTCCCTCAAAACATCAATATCGGTCACTACAGCAGAAATAAGGCCTAACTAAAATTCAAAAGCAAAAAGAAAACACAAAAAAAGTTATCATCATAATTTGCCAAGTTGATTACCAATTTTTGAATGAGACTCAGTTGAAATATACAAAGTTCACAAAATTTCAAAAATATTGAACCTAGAGTACACTCATGATCACAGGGTGTGCCTCCATGATCCCTGACACCAATTATTACCCTCTATACTCAGCTACAAATTTATTCACTAAAGCCATACTTTTGACATCACGAGTAAATATTGACATATCCACTATTTGTTATCTGCATACAAACCACAGATAAAGTATAATATTACTCCGGGTGTTTCTGCTAAGTGAACAATAAACAGCCAAATTACAGCCGGTGAATCGAATGTTAACACAATGGGTTTTACAGAAAAACCATAAGAACATCGAAGTAAAATATATATATACAGTATATATATATACAATGCCATTTACAAGAATAAGGATCAAACTTATTGAAAATCATAAATACAAGATACCATTATATAAATACCAGGTAGACATCATTGATACCATGATCGACACTGTGAGAGACTCTTTAAACGAGACTGTAGTGGCATTAGCATTTTCAGTCTGATGAAAATGTCTACATTTTCCATGTGGACATTTATTTTTTTAAATAGAGAAGTTTCTGAATATATCAAACCAACACCAACAGTTAATCTTGATATTTTGTATTGGCACACAAAATATCCATGCACACCCCCAAATGCTACCCATTTAATGGAAATCATAGGAACCAAAACAGGGCAAAATTTACGGACCTTGTCCCTGCCTTTTTGCCAAATTACAAACTAATTTTGCCAAAATTTCCTCAAATTTGTCAGTATTTGGGGAAATTCACACTGTACCTTATCTAGCAAGCTTGGACAAAACTGTTGGAACAATTCAGCATTATGAGAACTACATATGTTATAGTGTTATGTTTCTTTAATGTTTAATGTTTTTTTTTCTTTCTGAGAATTGTAATTTCCTACCCTCTCCCCCTTTTCAATGTTGAATTAAATTCTGTCTTAACATCATTTCCACAAAAAAACATTTAAGAACAGCCAACATTGAATGGGGTAGTGGAGGGAAGGTAGGTTAATATAGTGAGGTAGGGGAGGAGGTCACTGGCGACATCAATGCAATTATAAAAATGTCCTTTAAATTCTAAAACATTAATTACAAATGAAAGAATAGGGATTGAAGAACCAATAGAAAAACTTTCCAGAATTCAGGATTTCTAAAGGTTGATAATTTACAATAGAAAAGTAGGTTCATGAAAAGCATCACATATTTTTACCAATTGTTTCAACGAGTTTTGTCCAAGATTGTAGAGCTGGTAACCTAAAAGCTTATGATCCAGGTTGATTTTAAAGGTTTATAAACATGTAGAGGCAACATGCAGTGGTATCGCTAAAGGGGGGCATACAGTTATAAGCCCCCCCCCCCCCTCCGCCCATTCAGGGATGTAGCTAGTGAGGGACAGGGGGAAATTGCCCCCAGATTTTTTGCCGATTGTGACTTTCTACACGTAAGGTATATGCATAACATGGGAACAGAAGACATTTTGCCCCCGATCCACCATGTCTATGTTTCTCATATTTTGCCCCGTAAAAACTTTGTGCTAGCTGCAGCCCTGTCCCCGTTTCTTTTTATATGCTGTGGCCCCCTAATGAAAAACCAGCAGGACAAATATCGTGGAAGTCTTCAATTTCAAACATTTTCTGTCCTTTTTTTTCTATCACTCCAAATAACACAATTATTTGTTAATTCTTATTCTAAGTTTTAGATTTATACAAGAAAACTCTTCTTTTTTCTTTTTTTTATAATTTTACACCATATAATTGTAATGGACCCTTTCCAGGCCTTCACCCCTCGATCCAAGGTGCATTGGCCCTTCCACTCCACATTGCTTTAATAACATAATAAGATTCAAATTTGTAAGTTGATTTGTGATGTGCATGTTTTGTGTATGACTAGGAAGCCTTGTGATGTTTTATCTAAATCATTTTCATTTAGTTGTTTATCACAATTCTTTGATATGCAGCAATTTTTAACCAAAAAGTTGTTGAGTCTTTGTCATACCCTTTGTTATATTCTTCCAGGAATTCGACTTCTCTTCATATTTAGTAACTGAGTTTTAGGTAAGAAACTTAAAGTTAGATAAAAACGTGAGCTGTCCATCTAATCATAAATCACAAATATAAAACAATCCATTTATTTGTACTAGTAATATTCACTGGTTACAATTTAGAATTAATAATAGAATCATTGCTACAAATACATTTTTATTCAAAATCAACCTAAAAAATAACGATAAATGCTCCTTCTGAAAACATCTGTTCTTTTCATGTCCTCTTATTCATCAATTGTGGGTAGACTTTGCTTCATATGGTAATAAGAAGACAACATTTAATTTTGAATTACCATGGATACAATTAATTTTGGCTGCAGATAAAGTATTTACAAAAAAACTATATTAAAGATTGTTTGATGTTTATTAAGAAACAAAATGGTGAAGAGAGCATGCAAAAATCTTATTCCATTAAGGAGATATTTAAATGTAAAGCTCTGTCTTATCTGTGTAGAAATGACTGGTGTGGTAAGTCTACTACGGAAAGTTGGTGTTGTCATCCTCACATTCTTAACAATTGTTAATGTATATAAAAGAAAGTATATTTAATTTTTTCATTATTTAAATTATTTTTCCTCAAACTTTCTTCAGGTGGTATATTATAAATACCCTTTCAAGATTTGATTTTACTATTTATTTGACATATCCCATTGTTTTTAAGCCACAAAATCGCAGGACAAAATATGATAGGAATACATAAAGACTGAGGAATCTGAGGCTATTACATCACAACTTGTCTGATTTCAGTCGTTTCTACACAAATGATCCCAAACTTTTAACTTGGGTATCTCCTTAACAGAATAAGATTTTAAATGCTTTCTTTACTATTTTGTTTCTTTTGAAGTCCTCTTTCATAAAGATAATTTGCTTGACCCCTGAACTAATCCTTTAAGGTACTTTTTTACCAATATGATTCTTTCATTGTTCTCTATTATGCGAAATGAACCTGTTTGAACACGAGAGTATATCTTTATAACTGATTAAAATTCACTGTTGAACTATCATGGTGTAATGCGGTAAAAGTCCGCATCATAAAGGATTTATGGCCCAGTCGTACGACCGGGGCTGACCGGTCGCCGACCCACCCAAGCACCCAAAACGCGATGAACAACTTGTTATGTTTACCAGCACAACACAGACAAGTTTATATACCATACATTTCACACACACACATACTTATTGTACTGTATACAGACGGTATGATACGCCTCAGTGATTAGATGTGTCACCAAATCACCGAGGACTTTGTACATGCATTGGGGTGTACATGAAATGTGAATTTGTCCGACAACTGACTGGGTGTAAATTGTTAATGTTGCTAAAATGGCAATAAGCTTATAGACAATTAATTCAATCACATTTAGCTTAGATTTAGGCAAAAATGAATTTTTTACAAGCAAAATAAAGTGTTCAAAATTCCTTCCTGGATGTTGGGTGTCCCGGGACGAAGCCCCAAGAAGCAATATGCAACTTTATTAATTTGACAGCAAAAATAAGGCCTTAGATTCGGTCGGAATTTATAACGATGTTTATTTTATAAATCCGTATGGTACATTAAGTTTGAGGAAATTAACAAAATGAGCATTCAAAATATTTTGCCGCTAGGTACGATACATAAAATTTGAGGGTCATAAGATTTGGTCGAAATTTGAAAATTTGCATTTCCTAAGGCCAATAGTACACTATAAATTTGCACGAAATTTTAAAACATAATCTGTTTTAAGCCTCTTTGTAATTATGCACTGTCTGACCATATTGGCATAGCCATGGGGAGAATGATGGTCTGGACAGGGCTGATTTCTATAAAAAAAATCTAACAAGGGGGCTCACAAAGAGAGGGCCAAAGCACAAAGCGCCTTGGTAAAATCTGGTGACGCAAACAGAACAGTAATCGGATATCCTATCAATAGCTATGAAGCTCTCACAATTAGTTTTCAATTAATTGATTGATTCATAGAATATGGCATCAGTCACAACAGGAATGAGTATCATTGCCTTTGTGATATTTCATTTTGGTTATTTTACAAATTTCAAACTAAAGATAATCAGTCAATTGATTTGATAGAGATTTCATCATCTCAAGGGGTGAAAGTCACGTCATTTTTTAACAAAAAGGCTTAGCCCCCTGAACCCCCTAGAAAACAGCCATGGGTTTGGATGCTCCCCCTCCCCCTCATCCCCCTCCCCCTCCCCTCTCTTCTTCCCACCACTCACTATTTCCAGAAAATTTTCAAAAAAAATTGATAATCTTTGTTTTCTAAATCTTTTTCGCTTTGAAAAAAAAAAATGCCCTCAGAAGTGGGCTAAATTTCAACACTTCGTCTTGGGAGAAAAGTCGAGGAACTTCTCGGACCCCTCACTTTTTTTAATGCTGGCTTACACCACTGTCTGATCATCGTGTCCAGTGTCCACTCACATAATATCATCTCTGTGATCAGGGATGACACCCTGCTGTGATTGACCAAACAGCTGATATCATCAAAGGAAGTACATGAGAAGGCGTGGTTTGGTATTCACTATCTAATATGCTATCAAAAATGTGGGTCAGAACGAAGTTTTCCCCGCTTAGTTCGACTTAGTAATGTTCTTTATTATAATGTAGTATGCGGTAAAACCATCATTTCCCTAGTAAAATTTATAACACAAAAACAGTTTTTTCACAAGCGATTGGGGTTCTTATACATTGCAATTTAATTGCAACAATATTTTACTGGTTCTAGATGATAAACAATCAAAACAACGATGATAAATATTTCCACTTGCAATTTCCCCCCAATTCTACCCTTTATCAAACATGCAGACGCTAACGTAACATGTTTAAGATGAAATGTGTTTTTTTTTTTTTGACTTTTCAACACAATACAGTCTGAAACATTTGAAAAATATTAACGGAATAGGCTATCAACATGAAATATGCTATCAACAATGGATTTTTCACCAGATTAATTGATGTAATTGTCTTATTTTATATGAATCCATCTGCAAATTAACAGAAATATTTCTTTAAAGGTAGATTGATGCTTTCTAAGTTTTATTATTTTTATTCAGATGTAATCATTTTGAGTAGATCTGTCTCTAATCAACGTTAGTATTTCTCGGATATCTGGCATGGCAGATCAAAGCTGGACTACTTCTTTAATGTTTGCAAAATAAAGCACTTAAGAAAGCTGAAGGTTCAGTTATCCATGCATCATAAAACTGCAATAACACATAAAAGTTCCTATAACACATACAAGTTCCCAAACCTAAAATGGTCAATAGGAAGAATTATGACATTTTTATGAAATTTGAAAGAATAAAGAAAGTGTCTCATCTTGTTTATGTCAACTTTAAAACATAGGGTTTGTTTGCTTCTCAAGTTTACAACTATTCATTGGGAAATAAATCAGGTAAATATCATTTCCTTCCAGTAAACACACTGTCACCTTCTTCGGGGTCGAAATAATAATCAAGGTTTTCCACTTTATATCATTTGTCTTCAACAAAAAATAAACATTTTAAAGATATTAAGCCGCATTTCAGGAAACATTTTAGTAGGTTTGACGTTTAAGGCATGTGTTTATTATAACCGTGACTTTGAGATTAGCTGCACACACTTTATTTTTAGAGAGCGTATGGATATTTTAAACCTCTTCACAAATTTTCAGGGTGCCTGGATTAGTGGCATTGGGCAGTTGGAAGAGTTGCTCGCTCGGAACATTTGATTTACTTCCAGTTTATGTGTATTATTATGGAAAATTGTACTTCACAAGGAAAATAATATCCCCCAAAAAGATGTTTGTAAAGGGGATTGTAATTTCAGGGAGAGAATTTTCCTCAATAAAGTTAAGGAACATAGAGGAGATTATATCGGAATGCAATATGAAGAGGATGGGAGGGGGGAGGGTGATGTAGCTGGGGGGGGGATAAGACTCCACATAATTTCACAATTCAAGATTTTTGGGGGCTTAAAGTAGGCCTAAACTTTGTGAGAGAAAAAACACAACACAAACTAGGGCCTAATTTATTTTTTCAATTATCTTTGGTATGAAAACACAACAAATGCTTTTGAAAATGTATTGACATGCTCTGTGAAAAAAAGAAATACCCTATTTAAATATATCAACAATTAAATTGTCTTAATTTATCTGTTAGAATTTTAAAAAATTAAAAAAGAGTGAAGACATAACGATCAGTATGTTTATTTTTTTATGCAATTCATGATTTGATGCATTGTTTTAAGAGAACCATCATATTGAACTTGTAACATAATATAGCCTATACTATATTTGTCCCTTTTCACTTCAGGAAGTCATATTCAAAACAAAATCAATAATTTTACCAACAAACCAGGAGCAAACAAAAGAAATTTATCTTCTGTTTAACTCATACCGAGATAAACACAGAAACCTCACATACAATGTACGGTGCAGTCAGTGTATGTAAACTAAGAATGCATGCGTAGATGTTTGTTTCTTGTGTTGACATTGATGCAATAGGCAAGTCTGTGCTATTTTGGGGTCGAGCTCCGTCTGCAACCGGTCACCTGTCGGTCGGGTGACGGTCGCATAAAGCCTTTATGACGCGGACTCTAACACAGGCAGTTACTTTCACCCGAGTACTAATTCTCAGTTGAATGACTGCACAATAGCGGCCGGATCAACGCTTTATCATATGCATGGTTGGCTGATTCCTAAAGATGCCTTGATCAATTTGGGTTCAGACATAAATTGTATTCTTTAGATAAAAATCCTATGAAGGTGTCTGAAATATGAATGGCATTGATAGGATTGGACAAAATGCAATAATTCCTGGGCCTGCATTTACAGAACAGAAAATGAACTTACACACAGAAATTGTATTTTTAGATAAAAATCCCATTAAGGTGTCTGGAATATGAATGGCATTGATAGGATTAGACAAAATGCAATAATTCCTAGGCCTGCTTTTACAGAAAGGCAATTAAACTCACTAAGAGAGGTGTCAACTCTTTCACGAGTAACATCATGTGGAAATTCATACCAGTGTCTAAATCTATGTGTATCAAGTAGTTGTAAATGTAAATATCAAAAAATAGGATGGTAAATGACACAGTAGCTCAACACTTATATTGAAGCTTTGCATTAATGTTGTGACTTACAAGTTAAAGAAAAGCAAGACTGAAAAATCAGAAAATGTTTGTTACTAGTATGAGTATGTCCAACGCCTTGTTACTCCCTGAAATCCATTAAAATTTAAATTTTAACTTTAGAGTGTAAGATACCCAGATATATTGCATGCAATCCACAGGTACAGCACAAGCTAATTGATAAAATGCAATAATTTCTGGGCCTGCTTTTACAGAACAGAAATTGAACTTACACACATAAATTGTAGATTAAAATCCAATTAAAGTGTCTCGAATATAAATGGCATTGATAAGATTGGATGAATTGTAATAAGTAGAACAGAAATTGAACTTACAAAGAAAGGTGTCAACTCATTCATGAATAACATCATGTGAACATACATACCAGTGTATAAATCTATGTGTATCAAGTAGTTGTAATGTAAACATGAAAAAATAGGGTGGCAAATGACACAGTAGCTCAACACTTATATTGAAGCTTTTCATTAAAGTTGTGACTTGCAAGTTAAAGAAAAGCAAGACTGAAAAATCAGAAAATGTTTGTAACTAGTATGAGTATGTCCAACGGCTTGTTACTTCCTGAAATCCATTAAAATATCAATTTTAACTTTAGAGATTAAGATACGCATACATATTGCATCCAATCCAGAGGTACAGCACAAGCTAATTGTGCATTATTTGATTTGATCCTATTTCATATGTTAGCACCCTTGCTTAAAGCACTTTATCGCAGTTCATTTTTCTAAAACCACTTAAAACAATAGGAACACAAATGTCCGCTGTAATCTAATAAACTGCAATTAATTACTAAAGATATTTGAGTGACTGCTGCACTGTTAATCAGCTCATTTTCAGACACCCCCTCCCCCTCTCATCCACAGAAAACTGCTCATGTGCATATGACATCACATCTATTTTGTATTCCTCATCTACCAGAGCTAAAAATGTGATCTCTGGTTCTTTTTTCAACTTTCTCATCTTCATTGTTCAAAGTAATTAATCTTATTTCTAGACAGACTACTGTCACCTCATTCTTTTACGCACCTAATCTCTCACCTTGACACTTACAACTCCATTTTTGACAAGATTAGTGATAACAATTGATAGGATCAGGGTGATATACAAATTTCAAAAAAAGTTAAGTGGACTTAATCCACAAATTTGACTATTCTTAATTCTTTAATATGGTCTTATAATGCAAGTGTTTATCACAGGATTAGTACACAAATAAATATTATTTTCTTCTAGCACCACAGAGAACAATGAGGACTTCACAAACTTACTCAATGAAAAATCAATCTATGCAAAACCATGGAAATACTAGCTTTCCACTATCATAATAAAACATGACTGAAAACTCTTTGCAAACAACTTTAATTTCATGTATGTTGTATGAACTGACAGTGTAGTCTCAAAATCAAATTTTCCACATAAAAGTGTGTATGTGTGTTTAGGGGGAGGGGAATCCTACAATCACGCTAACATACAAAAAATTACCATACATTCAATATCAAGTCGTAAAATAATGGGATGGGGGGGGGAGCCCCTTTCCCACCCCCATAAACCTGCCTATGCCATCATTTCAATCAATTTCTACCAACAGATCAGTTCTATTTTATCATTTCAAAAGCCATACTTAAAAATAATTTTCAATACTCCTTTATTCGTCAGACAAAAAGACAGAAAATAAATCAATACACTGACCATCACGTCAAAATATCACTAACCTTTTTCCATTCGGTAATATCCTTGAGTCTACGGAACAAGAAAATTCCTTTCCCCTGGGATCGAGCGACAGGTTTCATGATCCAAACAGATCCTGGATTTCTCTTGAACTCATCAACAAACATGTGGTATTCAGACTGTAAAATAAGAAAAAAAAATCATCTTTTCCTCCATATTTCTAAAATGTGCATTTTAAACACATAATCATTTTTCTGCAAATCTAGGCTGTAGAAAGTTTAGAAATAAGGAAAAGGTACTCAAAACACACCAATGCACTTAACATATTCAGAAAATCTTAAACAGCCAAAACATGACATATTGAACTCACTGTAGCAACTCTGATGAGAATGAAAATGAAAACATCATAATTTACTTGAATTATCATTAATTAACTTTAAATTACAACAAGCACAAAAGACCGCCCAAGCAAATCTTAAAAGCAAAAGATGTCTTAAAGATGAAAATTTCAATAGATACTGTAATTTTGTATTAACTTACAATGACCAACAAAGATCACAAGAGAGCACATAATTCTCATTTAAAGTCATAAAATTGAGTAAGAAAGGAATATATTTGTGTTCTGCAGATGTTCCACGCCCCTAATACAGAATCTTTCAAAAAATAAATCAGGTCAGTCTGCAATTTCTTTCATACAGTTAATTCAGTGAAGTACTTAAAAGTGTGTAACTTCAAAAGCTAATCAAGCTCCAAGGTTAATAAACATAAAAAGGGACCCAACTTTCAAAGTTAATAAACATTAAAAAGGACGCCTTACTGGTAGTTCAAATGTTGTTGGAAAAAAGTCACACTTTATTGCCTCCAGCTTTCCAGCTTCACGGTCAAGGTTTTTGCGAAATCTCTTAAATTTTTCACCATCAAATTTTTTCTAGTTAGCTGTGGAAAGAAACAAGAAGAATGTAAGTACAATGCATACTCAATTTTGTTATTACAAAAGTGGGGCAAATGAAATATAGGATGCATATTGAAATCTACAT
This sequence comes from Chiridota heheva, assembly GCA_020152595.1. Classification (NCBI taxonomy): domain Eukaryota; kingdom Metazoa; phylum Echinodermata; class Holothuroidea; order Apodida; family Chiridotidae; genus Chiridota; species Chiridota heheva. The sequence continues at coordinate 1,793,721 of JAIGNY010004608.1, forward strand.
TTTCAGGATTTACTATTCTTTTATCTCTGTAAGAAATTTAATGTTATTGAAATGAAATATATTTATTCCTTTTACTGTAAACATTTTTTTTTTACTCCATTGCTAAAATCAACTTTCAAAATTTACATCAAAACAGAGAAGTAATTTTTCTTCTTTTGCATACTTAAATGTCTGACATAATCCTTATTTCATATAATAGAATTAAAAATTAACAAATCTTTTAATCAAGTTTTATGCTTCTCGAAGCAATCTAACACATTCTTTGGAATTATTTAAAAGTTCAATGCAACAACTATGGGAGCTGTCATTTTAATTTTAAAACATGCAGAAAAATGTAAGTCACATGACTTGTCCTTCTCTTAAAAATTTGTTCCAGCAAATCATAACCACAAATCTACTGTAGCAAATTGTGAGTCCACTTTATCTTAATTAAAATAACCACACAATAAGGACTTCATCCATTGTTAATATGATACTCAGCACCAACTTCCACAGCAACTAAGGTTTTCAGAATAAAGAAAATAAAGAGGAAAATCTGACCCAACCTGGTTATTTATCAGGTCGGGTCTGACTGTTTGAAACTTTAAGGAGCAGAACACTTAATGATCAGAGTGTTGGAATGTGTCTCTTTATAATCAATATAAAGGTTTCTAGCTGATGAAAATTTGTTTTCTTTTGTAAGGGTCACAGACATGTTTGCATACACATGACATCATTAAAATTGCTGTTAAAACTTTGTGTCACATCATTTTGGAAGAAAAACTTGTAACTTGATCAATTTAAACTTAATAGCATTTATAAAGAAATGCATCATAATCCATATTTCTTTTGGGGGGAAATAGTATTATCATGCGCAAGATTGCAATACAGGATTGAAAAAATGGCAGCCTCCATGTGTCAACTTTAGACATAAATAACTTGAGATAGAGAATAAGAATTTGGCCTTACTGTTTTTGGTAATTGGCTAAGATTTGATCCTATATCGTATAAAATAAGGATTATGCCAGACTTATTACAAAATCCACGTTGATCCACACCAATGTCCACTCGTATGTTTGCTGAGCATATAAGGCAAATGATATGATTGGTTAAACCAGAATATACCTCATAATGATTTCTGAAATGATTTATTCGAACATGGTCCTCCATGAAGCACTGATCAAAGTATTCACGCATCCATCCTCGATCAGCCCAAAACAGATCAAAATCGTTGTCATCTCTGAAAAGATCAAAATGAACAGGTCACATGACACCATTTTGTATTGATTTACCTACTTAAAATTTGCACTTTTTCAGTACATGATATCATGGTATTTAATATTTCTACAGATTACAATATCCATAAGTATGATGATAAAATGTTACCCAGTCAGCAATACCCAAAATAAAAGTAATTCAAGTAAACTTTGAAGACAAAAAGTTTGCCCTTCATTTTTTACTCTGCCCCACTCAAAATGTTACCTTAAAGAATACATTTAGATCTTTTAAACCATTCTTTAGAACACAAACTTCCATGAATTCCATCTTATAAGTGTACATGTTTTTAATTTGATACTTGGATTCGATAGAAAATCATAATCAAATTTAAATTCTTACTCTTTCACCTCGATCCAACCTCGTGCTCTCAAGGCATCAAGAATTGTGTTCTGCATGGAACACTTGAAGCGGATGGTACGATCACTAAAGAGGAAAACAAAGATAATTTTTTTTTAAATCTATTTTTAATTTTTTATTTCTCATTTTCTGCATTTAACAAAGAAGAAAAACAATCAACAACCTGGTACTCTGAAGGCTAGCAGTGCTCCTTCAGTAGTATCATTATAATATCAGAAACATGATGAAAATCACAATAGATCCAGGAACACTATCTACAATGATAACAAAATATGCAAAAATAAGTTTCTTAGAAAAAGGAAGAGATAAGTTAAAAACTTTTTTTTTTTTTAAAGAACTCCACATTTCAAATTAAAATTAAAAAACCTATTAAATAAATCAATAGCCTTAGGCAACATAATTTAAATAATGGATATATTCCAGGGTAATCAATTGCTCAAAAGATATCACAAATTACATGTTTACAACAAGAATACTATGTAATAATATAAGTTTTTGAGAAGTAACAACTGTCTCAAAAAAGGTTTGAGAATCATACAAACAGTGTAAAATCATCACCAAAAATGTAAGTTGACGGCAGAATTTATGTAAATCTGTATTTACTTCCCGAAAAAATGTACACATTATTTTCATTGTTATTTATATCTAATCAATGTGTTAGATTCACATGTAGGAGATATATATCTACTTTTACATGTCTACAAGATATCCTAAATGAGCATCTCTTAAATTTTAAATCAATTTTAGATGACCTTAAAAATTCCTCTTATTCCAGGTCCAGCTATATTAACCTAGCAACCAGGAGACTGTTAATTAACACACAGAGGATACAAAATACTTAAGCATTGGCTTGGTTTCCAGCTTGAAATACTCGGAAAAAATAGTATACAGTATAAGGAATTTTTCTATCAAACTTACCCAATTCCTTTCTTCACGGGTGACCGATTCCACTGATTTGGCTGAAAGTGGATAAAAGAACAAAATTCCATTTGCTATAATGATAAGTAAAATAATGCAATCCTTCAATCCAGGACAAATTTCCCAGTGGTCAATAATTTTACCCCACCTCCGCCTAAACGCAAAAATGCTTCTAAAAGTGACATGGTAACTCATTCTTTTTCAAAATTGGGATGTCTGTTTTAGCTACATGTATTTTGAAGAATCAAAATTAACAGCTAGGAGGCAAGATTAATTTTGTAGGAAAAAATTATGATAATTCTCATTAAATTTCAAGTTTATCCTAAGTGGCATTGGTACAAGTTTCTTCCTTTGATGGTTTAAGACAGTGCTGCACTCTGTCTCTCTTTTCTTCCCATCCTATCCAGGGTTCAAGAAATTATAAGTCCGGCTGCCAGGGAAACCAAAAATATTATCTGGGAGACCATGATATTTACTTCACCTACTGGGATGGACAACTTAAGTTTTCAGCAATATTTTACATTGCATGTAAAGGCAACGATACGGTTTCCTCCGTGGAGGGGTTTTGGGTAGTTACCGCATAAATTTGTGTGTAAAGCCAATGAGAGCCATCTATTAAAAACCACATTTTTTGCAAATGTTTTCCAAAATCCAGTTTTAAACCTCCCTGAACTGAAATTCCTGAAGATGTTATTAAAAATATACTTATTATCAGTATTTACCATAAATACTGCCACGAAAAAGCCATTTACCCTTCCATAAATCCTTCAAAAGAGAGAAATTTTCACGTTTCGATGTGCTTTTAATGAATCCAAGTTGGCAATGAATATTGATGAATATTCATGAGAAGAACTTACGAGTTCATATTATAATTTTGGTCATTTTCATCTGCAGTTCAGATTGCGTGATTCTATTTTTATATTAAGCAAATGAATAAAACATCTGATCAAACTAATTTAAATTTTGCGTAATTTAATGAATGTTTGTTTGTTTGATGAGGGCTTAATGGCACCACAACAGCCGGGTCAAATTGTGCCTGAGAGGTTACATTATTCCAGAGGCAGGAAAATAGAAAATAGAAGAAGTCTTAGAGAAGTATGGGGACTAATAGCCAGGAAGCTGGGATCAAGAGAAAGAGTGCAGGGTGCAAAAAAAGGGGCAAAGGTAGGGGTGAGAGAGGAGAACTAAATATGGTTGTAGAGGGAGGCACAATGAAGGAAGGAGATTATTTTATTCCGAGGGTATTTCTGAAAGAGTTCGGCTATGGAGTTGTGAGGGAAGCTCTGTGAAGGCTGTACAGGGGGTAGGCAAGGAGGACGTGGTGGACTGTGAGGGGTGGGGGAGCCAGTAAGGAGGTGGGAATGAGTGAGGTGGGTGTGACCTATTCTAAGGAGGGTATTAAATGTGGATGTTATCAACACGAAAGGAGAGAGTTACAATTGCAGAGATTGTGGATGGTGGGTTTGGTCGAAATGGTGGGCTGGATGTCGTGGAGTTTGTTATTAATTTGGGAGTCCCATGAGGTTTGCCAGCAGTCACTAACAAGGGAAGCAATAAGCGGTTTGATGACAGAAAACAGAAAGGTTTTGGGAAAGGGGGTAGGGGGAGGTTGAGGGCAAGCTTAACGGCTAAATTAGCTCTGCCATTGCCGGGAATGCCAACATGGCTGGGTATCCAGAAGAAAATAATACTTTTCCTGCAGAGAAGGGGGGGAGATTGGGGAGTAAAAGGAGTTTATGGATGAGGTGGAAAAAAGCTGGGATTATCCCATTTAAGATTGAGTACAGAAGTAAGGACAGACTTGAGTCAGAGAAGATGGCAAAGTGGGTAAGCAGGGAGTACTCAATATAGCTGAGGGCCAGTAGGATGGCCATGCTGAGAAGATGGATGAGTAGATGGGAAGCTTGCTACTGAGTGTGATGTCTTGGATGATGGCAGCAGCAGCTATCTTGTCACCTTCCTTGAAGCCATCAGTATAAATGGAGGTGTAGTTTGAGAGTTGGTCTTTGATTTGGTTGTGGAGGTTGATGAAGGTTGCGGTGGGTTTGAGTTTGTGATGAGCGGAGAGGCCCAGGTGGATGGAAATGAGGGGGTGGCCCAGGGAGGAAAAGTGGGCCAGGAGAAGGTGTCAAGAGTGGTGGTGTTGATGCTGAGATGAAGGAGGTCGGGTTGGATGCGTAAGCTGAAGGGAGGGGATAGGGTTTTATTCCTATCCAAGAGGGTGGAGAAATTGGGGTACCTAATGAGATTAACAGGGTTTGGGGTGTTGGTGAGGGCTCTAAAAGCATAGGAAATGCTAAAGCCTTCTACACCTTAGCAGAAAGAGGGGGAAGGGAGGGGGGGGGGGGGGTTGTTGGCTTCAACGTGAAGACTGGTGATAGGGGAGGTCCTGTAGGCACCAGGCAAAGCCTGAGGTTCATTTTGGATGGTGTTGATGTGGTTGAGGTAGAGTTGTGAGCAGCACAATAGACAATATTGCTGTAGTTGAGCTTCGCACAAATGGTGAACCTGAAGATGTTGAGGAGAGCACCTCAAGTGGTGTTAAAGAAAGGCAGAGAAGGGTGAGGGAGCTGTTGCATTTCTGTTTCAGGTTGATAATGTGTTGCTTGTAGGAGAGCTTGGGGTCTAGGGTTAAACCCAGGAACTTAGTGTGGTCAACTTTAGGGATGCGATTGCCATTGAGCACAGGGTTCCGGTTGGAGTGGAGGTTGTTGAAATGACAGAAGTCCATGCAGACTGTCTTACCTTTGTAGAATTTAAAACCGTTATTTTTGCACTAATCTTGCAGCCGATTGAGGCTAAGTTGGAGCCTATTTTCGACTACAGAAAAGCTAGGGGAAGAGTAGAGGATGGTAAAGTCGTCCATGTAGAGAGCATGTTTGATGTTGAGGCCAAGGTTATCTGTGATGTTGTTCTCAGGTTGAAGAGAGTAGGGGAGTGGATGCTGCCTTGGGGGACACCTTCTTCTTTGGGGTAGGGGTTAGAGAGGGTGTGGCCAATACAAACTTGAAAATGCCTGGGTGACAGGGAGTTTTGAATAAAGATGGGGAGGTGGCCTCTGAGGCCAATGGTGTAAAGCTTGCGGGTAATGCCGTATTTCCAAGTAGTGTTTAAAGCTTTCTCAGGTTGAAAAAGATGGCAATGGGGTATTCCTTTTTTGCAACGGATTCCCAGATAGCGGTGTCAGGCATGATTAACTGCTCCAGGGTATTGCGACATTTTCAGAAGCTGCTTTAGTGAAGGGAGAAGATTTCTGTTGGTCTCAAGGAACCAATTTCATGAATGTTCATGTATTTTCACTAATTTTTTGCAGAAAGATGCCAACAACTACTGCAGTCACCTGCTTTTTGTTTTTGCTCAATTCCTATCTAACCTATCTGAGGAAGTTTTTTTTTTTTTTTCAAAAGATAATAAAAGATTCTTTGAATAACAAACAAACAACTAAATAGGTAGGCCTTAGTAGCAATTTTCATACTTAAACTCCTTCGCTCTAAATCTCTGATTACTAATGTTAGGAGTATGAACAATTACATACATGTTCCATTTACACACTTAAGCACAGTCAATGATCTTCAACGTGTTTTCCAAAAATTTGCCCAGAAATTTTGGGCAAATTGATTTTCGATATGAAGACTTTCATATTTTAGGCCTAACCTGAAAATCAGCACACTGAAACTTAAATTTGTTTTACACATTGTGAATATCGTAATAACTCAATTGCTATCCTAAAAGTATACAATTTTTTGTTCAAAAATTAAGATTAAAGACTTTTTTTGCAAGTGTCTTGACAAAAATGTAGCATGCATGTAAGCATTATTTCCAACCAATAAGAAGATAGAACGCTTGCATAAAGAAATGATTGACATATTTTAAGTGTGTATCTGCATTGAGCGTATGAATGCACCATTGTGCATCCTACATGCATGTAACTTATGTACGTCGCATACAATTTATATGTATTGATATTAACAAAAGAATAAGGGCCTTGAAATAGTTAAATTCAAATAATTATAATAGTGTGCAACAACGTAATTGTCACGTCTTGTAACGAACAAACAGTGTGATTTTTTTTTCTTTTAGCTCCCGAGTTTTGGCCCCTCCCTTTTGCATGTGTTTGCAACATATTTGTTGCACAAGACACTGAATTTCTTCCATAGATTTGACCATTTTCACCCTTTTATTAAAAGAATTTGGGAAATCTACCAAAATGTTAGTTGAAATAAGTTTCTTCGGTTTAATTATGTCTATATGCTTACATTAGGCAAAATTTGAGGGCGTCTTTGTTAATTTTCATGTTCTTTTGTGACAACTGGGTACAACTATAGATTACAGGTTCACTTCGAAGTACAGATACCTGGCTGCCGGCAGCCAAGTCATGCTCCATGGACACTATTATCATCCAACATGAATATGCATCGTTCTTTAATTAAGATTAGGCCTACAATCCACGCGCCCGCACTGCCCAGCCCAGATTGCATAGTTTGTTTCTTCCGCGCTAGTTTTTGATTGAGAGAAGTTATTGTCATGATTTTGGTGCAGTTGTAATTCTAGGCGCACACTTTTGATTCTTCTACTGTAGGTGCACATCTTTCATTAAATTTTACTTTTCTTTATTAAAAAGTTTTAAAAGGTCAAGTTCTTGATACTATGATAACCTAAACACAAAAAAACTTAATTTGCAACTTCAGCCTTATGTTAAATATTTAGGTCTTATTTCCACTATCAAATAGATGATTATTAGTGCACATTTTCTAGACATTCAGACATTGGTGCACATTTGTTTAGAGATCTTGGCGCACATTTTCTAGACATAGGCGCACATTTTTGAGTCAAAAAGATTATCTTCCTGAGTTTTTAATCAAGGGAGGATCATAACAAACAAATCAATCTTAGGGAAGCTCTATCCTAACAATAACAAGCATTAAGCCTAACGTTACATAAACATTACTTATTAGACTAAACCAAATGTTCGGAAATTCCCGACAACAACATGTCTGCAATGGCAAACTTTCTGTAGCAAGCTAGACGAAATTATTCATACCTTTGTGGATTTATTCATATTCAGATGCTTAGCACTTCGTATTTTGTACGTTTTCTAATTTTCATGTCAGTCAGTCAGTGCCATTGTTCTTCTCGCTTTTTCTAACATTGACATTTTGATCCTCCGTCGGCCAGTGCCAGACTGCAACTGATGCAGAGTAGAGTCAAGATTAAGACTGCACTGCATCAGTGCTTGCAGTAAAACCGGATTCGTTTAAAATTTATACGCGTTCATACAAATTAGAATTAGATTACAAACTTGGGAAATGAAGGAAGAGTGGCATATGGAAATCTTTAAAGCAAATTATAAATGGATATTGACATTTATATTATTTGAATGAAAAGTAACAACTCCCTAAGGACCCTGATACGGGGCCGTGAACTCTTGTACGGGGAACTCTTGAGGAACTGTACTGCATAAAATAGTATTAGGCCTAACAGTAACAACTTACGTTATATTAAATCACTAACGTTAGGCCGCGTTCATAGCAACGTTGGTGACCTTGGACACATGCAGGCTATACGTACGAGGAAAGTTTCATTTTTAGTCACCACTCACACGAGAACCCCCTAAACAGGAAATAAACAATGAAATTGAAATTAAATGTAGGAGAGAGAGAGAGTTGAACACACAATTACAATGACGGGGTCGTCGCCTGCGTATTTGGTTATGATAGTACAAATGCTATCACGAAACGCTTAATACGACCCGGACGAGAACACAGGTACGACCACAGGTGTTCCTAACGTTATGGCAACCTATAGTTTACGCTTACTATATATATAATATTATTATATATATAGTAAGCGTAGGCTATAGGTTGCCATAACGTTAGGAACACCTGGTGGGTACGACGTACGGACAGACATAACATCGACAACCAAGTCAATGTCCACGGCCTTTGATAACCAGTTGTGGTGCACTGGCGTGTCTACCCACCCCAGGCTTGAACCCGGGGCCTCGTGGTCTGTAGACAGGTATGATAACCGCTACACCACAGTAGGTAGATGGTTTAAATGTAGGATAAAACAGGGTCTTTTTATATTCATGTAAGTCTTGATTTTGTTGTGTTCCGAATTAATCTTTATAAATCATATATTTTAAAGTGTTTAGTGTATAAATAATATACCTGAAGGTGTTCAATGTTTTATCCCTTATGGGATTTATTTATTAGGCTGAGTTACATTGTTATGATTGTTTATGAGTTGAAGTTATATTTAAGTTTTATAAATTGGTTTCATGGTCGTGGTTCCAGAATTATCAAATCATAATTCTGGAAGATTATTTAGTTATTTATGTCACGAATGTACGTCTAAGAATTGATGACGCCAGCCTTTGATATTTGTTCTTAGTTTGCATGATAATCACATGTCTGTCACATGCACATCAGATGTTGGGCTTCATCTGCATACATTTACATACTTCTATACTTTTTGTCCAATGGGTAAGCTTTAGTTAATCATGTATACATACTTCTGTAAAAAAGACCAACCTTTGATAAAATGTGCACATTTTGGAAGTTGCAGGATTTTATGTAAGATGCCAATTGTGAGGTGTGAGTAGTTTTATCGGTTGTTTCTTGAGTGTTAATGGAATGTGAAAGAGAGTTAAGTTAGATTTTCAATCATTCAAAATTTTTTTTCTGCAGCCCTTCACCTTTTTCGTCGGGTCCCAGAGTGTATAATTTGTTAATCATCCTGATGTTACATTGTGTCGTGCGCAGGCACATTGAATGAATTCGGATCTATACGAATCATACAATTATTTCCTTATATATTAGTATTGCTTGCCCTCCTTGGCCAGGGGCAGTGCAACGCATACTAATCCATGCTTGTGTGCTACAATTGCCGTGGAACTGTACCATATCCGAACCAGTATGCCCGAAGGTATTTTGTAGGGTGCTTGACATGCAGAAATCCTGTAGAATTTTCGGTACCGTGCGAACTTTGTTTTCATTCTATCGAACTAATTTACTTAATTACATTTGATTTGTGCTTACTCGTGTAGGTTTCTGAAAGGGAAAGTTGTTGATCAGATTTTGGATAGCGCAACTCATATTTTATGTACGGAAAGGTATTCTAGATTGTTTAGAAAAGTTTAGAGAGTAGTTTTTTTTTCTTGTTTTCCCCGTAACTTGTTACACATGCATCCTCCAGTCACCATTGTGTGTACGTGTTATTTCTTCCGAGTTATACATCTTGGAGATTTGGAGTTCTCTTCTTTTCCCACATTCTTTGAGTCTGACCTGGGTGGAAAGGATGATCCATTTAGGTCTGCATTGTCGTCTCAAAATCTTTAAGGGAGAAGTGTTTTATATTTACCTAAAAGTTTGGTTTTATTAAGAAATGAGGACATTTCTTGTATGGGTATAATCTTATGTAAGAGTCTTGATTTTGTTGTGTTCCGAATTAATCTTTATAAATCATATATTTTAAAGTGTTTAGTGTATAAATAATATACCTGAAGGTGTTCAATGTTTTATCCCTTATGGGATTTATTTATTAGGCTGAGTTACATTGTTATGATTGTTTATGAGTTGAAGTTATATTTAAGTTTTATAAATTGGTTTCATGGTCGTGGTTCCAGAATTATCAAATCATAATTCTGGAAGATTATTTAGTTATTTATGTCACGAATGTACGTCTAAGAATTGATGACGCCAGCCTTTGGATATTTGTTCTTAGTTTGCATGATAATCACATGTCTGTCACATGCACATCAGATGTTGGGCTTCATCTGCATACATTTACATACTTCTATACTTTTGTCCAATGGGTAAGCTTAGTTAATCATGTATACATACTTCTGTAAAAAAGACCAACCTTTGATAAAATGTGCACATTTTGGAAGTTGCAGGATTTTATGTAAGATGCCAATTGTGAGGTGTGAGTAGTTTTATCGGTTGTTTCTTGAGTGTTAATGGAATGTGAAAGAGAGTTAAGTTAGATTTTCAATCATTCAATTTTTTTTTCTGCAGCCCTTCACCTTTTTCGTCGGGTCCCAGAGTGTATAATTTGTTAATCATCCTGATGTTACATTGTGTCGTGCGCAGGCACATTGAATGAATTCGGATCTATACGAATCATACAATTATTTCCTTATATATTAGTATTGCTTGCCCTCCTTGGCCAGGGGCAGTGCAACGCATACTAATCCATGCTTGTGTGCTACAATTGCCGTGGAACTGTACCATATCCGAACCAGTATGCCCGAAGGTATTTTGTAGGGTGCTTGACATGCAGAAATCCTGTAGAATTTTCGGTACCGTGCGAACTTTGTTTTCATTCTATCGAACTAATTTACTTAATTACATTTGATTTGTGCTTACTCGTGTAGGTTTCTGAAAGGGAAAGTTGTTGATCAGATTTTGGATAGCGCAACTCATATTTTATGTACGGAAAGGTATTCTAGATTGTTTAGAAAAGTTTAGAGAGTAGTTTTTTTTCTTGTTTTCCTGTAACTTGTTACACATGCATCCTCCAGTCACCATTGTGTGTACGTGTTATTTCTTCCGAGTTATACATCTTGAGATTTGGAGTTCTCTTCTTTTCCCACATTCTTTGAGTCTGACCTGGGTGGAAAGGATGATCCATTTAGGTCTGCATTGTCGTCTCAAAATCTTTAAGGGAGAAGTGTTTTATATTTACCTAAAAGTTTGGTTTTATTAAGAAATGAGGACATTTCTTGTATGGGTATAATCTTATGTAAGAGTCTTGATTTTGTTGTGTTCCGAATTAATCTTTATAAATCATATATTTTAAAGTGTTTAGTGTATAAATAATATACCTTAAGGTGTTCAATGTTTTATCCCTTATGGGATTTATTTATTAGGCTGAGTTACATTGTTATGATTGTTTATGAGTTGAAGTTATATTTAAGTTTTATAAATTGGTTTCATGGTCGTGGTTCCAGAATTATCAAATCATAATTCTGGAAGATTATTTAGTTATTTATGTCACGAATGTACGTCTAAGAATTGATGACGCCAGCCTTTGGATATTTGTTCTTAGTTTGCATGATAATCACATGTCTGTCACATGCACATCAGATGTTGGGCTTCATCTGCATACATTTACATACTTCTATACTTTTGTCCAATGGGTAAGCTTAGTTAATCATGTATACATACTTCTGTAAAAAAGACCAACCTTTGATGAAATGTACACATTTTGGAAGTTGCAGGATTTTATGTAAGTTGTAAATTGTGAGTTGTGAGTAGTTTTATCGGTTGTTTCTTGAGTGTACTGGAATGTGAAAGAGAGTTAAGTTGTTAGTTTTTCAATCATTCATTTTTTTTCTTCTCTGTAGCCCTTCACCTTTTCGTTGGGTCCCAGAGTGTATAATTTGTTAATCATCCTGATGTTATATTGTGTCGTGCGCAGGCACATTGAATGAATTCAGATCTATACGAATCTTACAATTATTTCCTTATATTAGTATTGCTTGCCCTCCTTGACCAGGGACAGTGCAACGCATGCTAATCCATGCTTGTGTGCTACAATTGCCGTGGAACTGTACCATATCCGAACCAGTAAGGTATTTTGTAGGGTGCTTGACATGCAGAAATCCTGTATAATTTTCGGTACCGTGCGAGCTTTGTTTTCATTCTGTCGAACTAATTTATTTAATTACATTTGATCTGTGTTTACTCATGTAGGTTTCTGAAGGGAAAGTTGTTGATCAGATTTTGGATAGCGCAACTCATATTTTATGTACGGAAAGGTATTCAAGATGGTTTAGAAAGGTTTAGAGTGTAGTTTTTTTTCTTGTTTTCCTGTAACTTGTTACACATGCATCCTCCAGTCACCATTGTGTGTACGTGTTATTTCTTCCGAGTTATACATCTTGGAGATTTGGAGTTCTCTTCTTTTCCCACATTCTTTGAGTCTGACCTGGGTGGAAAGGATGATCCATTTAGGTCTGCATTGTCGTCTCAAAATCTTTAAGGGAGAAGTGTTTTATATTTACCTAAAAGTTTGTTTTATTAAGAAATGAGGACATTTCTTGTATGGGTATAATCTTATGTAAGAGTCTTGATTTTGTTGTGTTCCGAATTAATCTTTATAAATCATATATTTTAAAGTGTTTAGTGTATAAATAATATACCTTAAGGTGTTCAATGTTTTATCCCTTATGGGATTTATTTATTAGGCTGAGTTACATTGTTATGATTGTTTATGAGTTGAAGTTATATTTAAGTTTTATAAATTGGTTTCATGGTCGTGGTTCCAGAATTATCAAATCATAATTCTGGAAGATTATTTAGTTATTTATGTCACGAATGTACGTCTAAGAATTGATGACGCCAGCCTTTGGATATTTGTTCTTAGTTTGCATGATAATCACATGTCTGTCACATGCACATCAGATGTTGGGCTTCATCTGCATACATTTACATACTTCTATACTTTTGTCCAATGGGTAAGCTTAGTTAATCATGGGGCCTTTGACATCCAATCACCTTTAAGTGTCACCATGAGTTTGATTTACATGGTATAGTACTTTCCTCCAATCAGTTGGTTAGATCTGATCAGGCGTTCAGGTTAATCCAATCAGAATAGTTGTTTACTTGGAAGGGCGTATGCTCTATCCATAGTATCCGTATCCACTTTAAGTCGAGTTAGTCTCGTCCGTTCGGTTGTCCTGTGAAGTCCTATGTTGTGGTTACTCTGATTTATTACGTATCATCTGTTGTATTTTCCGTTCAAAGAACTGTCATTCACCTGTACAAATCATTGGAGTATAAAGCATGAATTGTCATATTGAAGGCTTTAATAAACTTACGACCGGAATCAAACATTCCTTTCTCTGATGTTTCATTTTATCCGCTGAGTGCACTTCGTTACAGTTAAGCCTAACGTTAGTAAACAACACGTAAAATAAAGGACTATACAATATTACTATTTTACATTCATATGCATAATTTGTAAGATTTACCCCTGATTCTACCATTGTTGTTAAAAAATATGCAATATTTGTAAAAATACTGTCATAATGTTCTCTTCAGAACTTTTTAAGAATATTTTTTTTTTCTTGCTGGTATAGCGCCAGGATTTCTATGCCGTAGCAGGGGAGGGAGGTTATAGACTGTAAGTTTGTGAGTCGAACCCCACCCTAAAGCCACAATTTGAAACAATACCCATCTCAGCTGTATGCAAGTTCAACACATGAGTGTAGGGAGCCCCCTCTCCCTCCCCGCCTCCCGCCGCTCCTCCAGCGAGTTTCCAAAGTAAAAAGGTCCAGAAAGTTTGCTAATAGGTCCATAATTTTTGGTAAACTGCCAAAGCTTCGCTCCTTAGACCCTATCAGAGCTGCATCCATAAACCCAATTGTGACCGAAAGTTTAGAGGAAATTTCTTTTCTGCCGGTCTGTCTGTTTATAAATGGTGAATGCTTTATCTGAGTGAATTTTAACATTGGAATTTAAATTTTTCTTCTTTTCATCAATTAAATTGTGGATATTTGTCCTGATTTTAAGCCACTTTGCGGCAAAAAAAATCGTTAGCCTGTAAGCCCAAGACTGCACCCTTGATTCTTACATTTTTGCCAAAATGTTCTCAATTTTTAGGGGAAGTTTCTTATCTACCTGTTTAGAAATGATGGTACCCCGTATGTATCAGATTCTCTAACATTATAATTTAAATTTTCTTCTTTTTATCAATCACGTTTTGGAACTATGCCTGTTTATGAAATTTTAAGCTATTTTGGGCATGAAAAACACAAAATCTTCAGACATGGCTTCATCTATGTGAACCTCTGCACAATTTTGTCTCAATTTTTTAAAATTTTAGGGGAAATTTCTCCTCTACCTTTTTAGAAATGGTAACCCTATATAATGTTTATCTAAGTAGATTTTAACATGAGAATTTGAAATTGTCTTTCTATCTGCCTATAATTACTCAAATTTTCCGAATCAGTTTGTGTTGATCTGTTGATTTTCAGACATTTTGGGGCATCAAAGATAATACATCTTCACAGCCTCAGCAACATGGCCCCTGACCCTTTCAATGTCTCTAAAACGGGACTTGTTTTCCTGGATCCATACTCTTGCTTTGCTTCAGGATCCCTTGATTTACATCTTGGAATTTTGTGTTGATTTTCAGCCATTCTGTAAGAAATTTCAGAACATAGCTTCATCCATTAACTCACAATTTTTCCCGAATTTTCTCACAATTTCAGGGAAAATTTCTCTTTACTGTACTATGTCTATTTAGAAATGGTAACCTAAATGCTTATCCAGTTATCTGAGTAGATTTTAACATTCGAAGTTGAAGTTGTCCTCTTTCCATACAGCCATATTACTTACATTTTGGAAAATCAGTTTTCGGTCATCAAAAGCAAGAAATCTTCAGAGCGTCTAGAGCTTCGTTCCGGGACCCCTTCCAAAGCTTCGCCAATAAGTCTCACAACTTTGCCCAAATTTTCTTTATTTTCAGGGAAATTTCTCCTCTGCCTGTTTAGAAATGGTAATTCTTATCCAAGTATATACTGACATTAGAATTTGAAATTGTTTTCTTTTCATCCCTTACATATTGGTACTTTATGTTGATTTCAAACCATTTTGGAGCATGAAAATTAAGAAATCTTCAGTTTCCAGGGCTTCCCCATGAACCCAACCCTCTGTATAAAGCAAAGACCGAAGTTGGAAGACTTTCAAAATCTCTAAAACGAAGACCGAAGATGGAAGACCAACAAATATTCATTTTCCAATTGTTACTACTTATTCAGAAGTTTTACAGGACCTCATTAATTCTTTCGCATTTCTACATAAAGATCTAAATTTGTAATAAACACGGTCTATTTTCACCATTTTTTCACCCCTGAGAAAAGAGCCAAAACACATTTTTCAACCCTTCTCCAAAAAATTTTGTAATTAGTTTATGCTTCAACTTTTATAATTTTTCCCATTGTAATTTTCGAAGAAGAAAACAAAAGTCATTTTAAAAATAATTTTTAAGGTCTTTCTTTTTCGGATTTTGGTACTTCGTTTTAGAAATTTGCAGTTTAGGCAAATCTCTAAAACGAAGAACTCAAAAATGAAAAAGGAAGATCTCTGGAAGAAAACAACGTTCCTTGTTAATTCTCATCATTGAGAGTTTTGGACATAGTTCATTTTCTAAGTCCTTTGTTAGACTGTTAGATTTTTCTTTTGTAATTTTCCTTTTCCCTAATTTTCAAAATTTTATTTTTCAACATTTTTCACCTCCAAGGAAACAGCCAAAAAACATTTTTTAACTGGTTTCCAACATTTTCGTAATTAGTTTATGTGTCAACTTTGATTAATTTTTCCTTTGTAATTAATCCAAGAAAAAACTTTGCCAAAACACTTTAGTGTTGAAAGTTGAAACATAAACCAATTGCAAAAATGTTGCAAAAACTGTTTAAAATGTGTTTCGGCTTTTTTCAATGGGTGAAAAAATGTTGGAAAATTGACCAATTTTGGAAACTTATGTATACATCAGTACACCTTAGGTCCATTTCTCCAATATTTTCGTTGAATACTCATACTGTAGGTATCAAAATTGACTTCTTTCATACTGCGGGTATCAAAATTGTATAATTTCATACTGCAGTTAACAAAAAATATGCGTACTGCAGTATATTTTTCGGTTGGTGGGATGCACACCCTACCACTTTGGTATGAAATACCCCCCCCTTCCCCTTCCACCCGGGAATAGAATACATGTCCATTCATTCATTTTTGTCCAAAAATAAAATTTGTGATATATAAAGAACTATAATCTCCCACACGTTAAAATAATTATCACAAAGAGCAAAAACCGTTGTAGAAAAATAAATATGGCTATTATAGTCAGATAGTTAAGGTTCAATGGACGATGCAAATTGAACAATTTCAGACCATGTTAGATCCGAACAGTTCTGAATGCGTTTGAACTTGTAATGCATCATTGACTCTTTTGTAATCAACTTTAATTTCACACTTTATATACCTGACTCTTCCATCAATGGTTTAATGGTGCTACGACGACTGTGTGATATGTCTTCGCCATAATCTCAGGCGACTATTTTATACCATGATGGATTCCTGCAGGCAGGGTAGTTTTTACATTCTGCTATCTTGGATTTTATTAATTGGAATAACATATGCACAGATTACTGAAGACAACCAATGTAAGTATGGACAAGTACGTTTTAGTAACTCATAAACCAGCTAAAATTATTATTGGGCTATGCAGCTGTCAGTATGCATGCATACTATACAACGCCGACCAGGCTTTTTAAACAAAAAGTTTCACTGGTGGGCCAGTTGATGGCAAAAATGGCTTCGATAAATTGTGCATCCCCAAAGCACAGGGCCGTGTGAGACTATGGGACCGGAGGGGCCATGATACTGGAGGGGCTATGGGACCGGAGGGGCCATGATACCGGAAGGGCCATGGGACCGGAGGGGCCATGGGACCAAAGGGGCCATGGGACCGGAGAGGCCATGGAACTGGAGGGGCCATGGGACCGGAGGGGCCATGCCCTCTCCCTTCCCAATACTTTGCAAAGTACTTCCCCTTCCCAATACTTTGCAAAGTGGGTATATGTATATCAAAAGTACAAGCTAAATAATGCCATATGACGCGAAGGCTATGCTTGGCCCCTCAATAATCTAAGATCTCATACGAGCGGCGCCAATGGGTTTGGAGGGTATGTTCGGGTGGGGGTTTTGGAAGGGACATTATCTTCCACTTATTTATTTTAATAGGAAAATTATGACAAAAAATAAATCAAAAATACTCCTTGAGAGTAAAATTTCCCTTCTAATTCATATGATGGAAATTGGCAAAAATGAAGTGACTGATTGCCCAAGTGGCCTGACGCCGATCCTTTGAGATTGAAGTTCATTATAAATCAGTCTCTTGGAAATGGAGAGGGACGTGGGTGGATAAGGGTAATTCGGTTTGTGTGTCATATTGTAACTATATGATAAAAAGCGGCGAATTGGCGGTGGAGGAGGGTCTTCCCAGTTACAATGTACAAAATGTTACAACTTGTTACAAAAATGTATCATAAATAGGCAATACTTTGTTATTGCGCTTCAATCTGTCAGTCATAGAGTTTGAAAATGTACCCTTAATTGCGCTTTAGTATAATTTTGTAAGGACTCATAGGGGGATTTGGCGATACCAAGGGGGCACTTTCCCCCACTTTTTCCGAATTTACATCTTTTGTACGGTGATTGTTTGATCCCCTCCCCCACACCACTTTTTGTTTTGCCCCTTCCCACTTTTGGTACGCAAATCCTGCATATATGTTACGCCACATGCGCCAATAGTGGAGTAACTTTAAGGGATCAGGGAAGCTGCCACACAAGCACCGGAAAGACCCTTGTCCATGTCGGATATATCAAGTTAGGCCTCTACGTCACCGAGGGAAAGGAGAGGGCGGGATAGTTAATTATGAGCTGGTTTGAGGTTGAATACCATTTTAACGGGAAATTAAGTTCCTTGTCCCCTCCCCAACCAAAATATTATAGTAACGCTACACATGTACGCTGAATATGAGTGGCGGCGCTAGGCACCACGAACTGGGAGGGACATTAGAGGACCGATGATGGACAATTTCTCGACGAATTGGAAAATCGATCTTGGCAAAAAGTGGGACGAGTCAATTTTTCTACCCGTGGCGTCAGTGGCAAGCAGGAGGCATCCTCCCTCATATTTTTGGGCAATCAAAGATTCTGGCAAAATATCTGTTAATATTGGGCAAAATTTGCATAATCCAATGAAGGGTTACTTTTGTGGTCAAGAATGTTCATCTTCTATGAAAGAGGACTTCTAAAGAAACAAAATGGTGAAGAAAGCGGTCACAAATCATTTTCTTTTAGCTGATTAGAGAGATATTTGAGTTTAAAGTTTGGTATCATATCTGTATAAACGACTGAACTCAGACTAGTTGTGACATCACAGAGTCAGATTCCTCAAAGTCTTAATGTATTTTAATAAAAGTTTATTTAGAATTTTCACTATTCAAATTATTTATCCTCAAACTTTCAGGTGGTATATTTTAAATACCCTTCCTAGATTCAGTTCTACTACTTCTTTTTGACATCTCCCATAGTTTTTAAGCCAAATTTTAAAGCCAGAATCGCAGGACAAAATATGAAAGAATACGTAAAGACTTTGAGGAATCTGAGGTTATGATATCACAACTAGTCTGATTTCAGTAATTTCTACACAAATGATAACACACTTTAAACTTAAATATCTCCTTAACGAAATAAGATTTTTTTTGTTGATGCTTTTGTTTACCAATTTGTTTCTTTTAAAGTCCTCTTTCATGATATAAAATGGACTTGTTTGACCCCTGAACTAATCCTTTATAAGTATTTTATTCAGACAGGCTGGGACAGCAAATTGAATTTGGATTTTATGAATATAATCATGTCAGGTAAAATTCGGGACAGATATTAATCGTGCCCGAAGAATCGGGAAAAATAAGCTCTGTCCCCCAAAATGAAATTTCCCCGTGCTCCTATGCGTGGCGTCGCTATATATACTGGAGGACCTACACGTGCCCACCTCCATATTTCCTTCTAGGTTTTGGATGAATTGGGAATTCGATCTTTGCGAGAAGTGGGGGACGATTTTATGTGGCACCCCCTCCCCATTCCTCCCCGTGATGTTCATGAGGATATAACATACAGTTACTTTAAGTTCAGGGCACCTAAAGGGACAAAGACTAAGTGATTACCCCAAGTGAAATAACCAGAAAGGTGTTACCTATAACCAGAAGGGTATTAGATATGATGAATGCTGGAAGTAAGACTAGGTCGTACTTTTCAGATACATTACAACACGATGGGTCTCCAACGTCTCGCTTTGTGGTAAGAGAAAAGACCTTTCATAACAACAGGTTTAAATGGTGCTAATGATTAGTTTAGTGCTACCTAAAATTTAGCAGACGATAAATAAAGTCTGCATGTCAGTCCGATACGAATGCCAATTGGGATAGATGGATAGTATATAGCCCAATCAGACTATTTCAGACTAAAATTTCAGTCTGTGGTGTTTGGTTCACTGAACTTACACTATTTTTACATTCCATTCACTAATACCTGCTATAAAAATCAATTCCACACTTCTCGACTAAGAATACAAATTATGCAGTGCGATGTAAATTCTGGAATTACTTACCATTAGAAGTTCGTTATCGCTGTACACATTTAACTGTTTAAGAAGAAACTTAAAACCCACCTGTGAAACAAAACGTCTAAATAAATTGATCATTTTCATATATCATAATTTACTTCTTTCCGTGTGTACTTCTTTCCTTTGGGTGTTGGTGATGTCGCGTTGCATTAGTATTTATTATATTGTTTATGGGGTCTGTTCAAGTGTCAAACTCAGAGGCATGACTAGCTTTTCGATTTTTGGAAGAATCTTATTAAAACGTTTACCTCCAGATCATGCAGTGGTCCAAAATTGAACACTTTTGATCCGAAATTGAAAATGCGTGGTCAAAAATAAGGTTTTTTAGTCAAAATTGAGGATTTTTGGTGTAAATTGGAAAAGTGTCAGTCCAAAATTAAAGAAATATTATTATGCATTTTCATTTTTTCATATATGATAGAGAACAATGTTAGAAACAAAGTGGTGAAAAAACTATGTTAATATCTTATTCCGTTAAGAAGTTACAAAATTTTAAAGTATTTATGAATTTGGACAAAAAGACTGATTGGCAACATCTAAGTTGTCATAGAGACAATTTCAACAAAACGTCTTTTGTATTTCTTTTAAAATGATTTGGATTTTTTTCTCATTTTAAATGTGATGTACACCAAGAAAAACCCTAAAATGTTTTCTTGTAAATTATACATTCCACCCTATCTCTATAATGAACCAAAAATGCTGTTCGATAATGTACAAAAAAAAATGTGATTGAATTTATATCAAATACATAAGAACTGTGCTGCAATTGCCTTGATGACATCACCAAGGCGAAGTACATATACTTGTACGAGGTGTTTTTAAGAGCATTTTTCTACTCTTTAAACTGTTATAACTTCTAAACGGAATAAGATATTCACATAGTTTTTTCACCACTTTGTTTCTATAAATTTTCTCTATCATATATGAAGAAATAAAAATCCATGGGAATATTCCTTTAATGATATTCATTTGATACGAATAAGAAAAATGCCATCATCTCTGCTTTCTATGATTCATTTAATATGTTAGTAAATTACTTGTTTGGCCTTCACAATTTTTTTTTGGGGTTTTATGGCATTTATGGGACATGTGGAACTTTGCCCGCTTAGACACGCCAATGCGGTCGAAACTTCTTATAGTTTCTGGTCGTTTATCTTCTTTCCATTAGTTTATTGCTAGGTTTGTGTTCTATTTACTCATTGAGTCATTATATATATATATATATATATATATATATATATATATATATATATATATATATATATATATATATATATATATATATATATATATATATATATATATATATATATATATATATATATATATATATATATATATATATATATATATATGTGTGTGTGTGTGTATATATATATATATAACATATATATATATATATATATATATATATATATATATATATATATATTATAAATACATATATATATACATATATATATATATATATATATATATATATATATATATATATATATATATATATATATATATATATATATATATATATATATATATATATATATATATATATATATATATATATATATATATATATATATATATATATATATATATATATATATATATATATATATATATATATATATATATATATATATATTGCCTATCAAAATTGTTGTATATTTCTTTATACGAATCTTTTGCTATATGTATATTCTTGTAAACTGAATTTAACATAAGAAATCAATCTATCAATCAATCAATTCAGACCAATCAGTATGTTGACAACATAAACCACTTAATTAAGAAAAATTGTTCATGCTTTGATGATTATAAATAGATTACATTTGTTGCATCATCTGCAAAAGGGCAATGCATAACATTGCATATATGATACAGCACTTCATTAAATCCGTATACTCTCATCATTACACATTCTGCGATATTACTTTACGAAATTAATTGAAAAGAAATTTCCATACTCCTCCAACATGTCCAATCATCATCGAACCTGCTTTTTTAATAATTAATAGTAGCAATGCACTTTTGAGTATACCTTTGAATAAACAGTTTTGCATTACGTAGATCGACTTTATTAGCAGAAACTTTACAACGTTAAATATGGAATTTGGCTATAACAACATAGTTAAGAATCTTCTCACACGGAATACCATGCATTACATTGTTCAAACTTATAGGCAAGACAAAAAACGTATTGGTTTTGATCCACAGGGAGAATTATTCCCAGAACCGACAACAATACCCTTACATTTCGTCCCTTTGTTTTGGTTTGCCTCAAAATATAGCAATTATTTAAATGCCAGATATCGTGTTAACGTGGACAGTAATATGCAATAAAAATCAATGTTTCTGATTAGTCATACACAAAGAGGGGTGTATAGGAAGCTTTCGACAAATGGGTTGCAGAGGGGGATGGGGTGGGGGGGGGGCACGACCTCTCAGTGGCACGTCCCAAGTCATATGCATATGCCCGCCCCCTGTATGTAATAAAGTAAAGTAAAAGGAGCACTTCATTTTTAGAATGTGAAATTTTCCAAAGGGAAACCTTTTTTCCCGTACATGGATCTGACAAAAGTTAACATTTTCCTAATATTAGGTCAGTAAATAAGAGGCATTTTACTTTGCAAGGGGCAATTTCGTAATATTTTTTTAAAAGTGTGTGTAAATTCCACCAGTTCTTGTACCTTTGATAATAATTGAGGGGCACTTTTCATTTTCAAAAGGGGCACTTTTGTCATTTTTCGGAAAAAGGGGGTGGGGGCATGTGCCCCCAATGCCGGGCCACCTTTTTCTACACCTATGTACACAAAGTAACACAAAGGCCGACAACCAAGCAATAACCGCCGTGGAAGTGACTGCAGGCACACTCTATATACTGATAAACACAATGCGTACAATATATGTACTTAAAAAAGATCCACAACCGGCATGACCGGATGTGACGTGAAAGATATAAATATCGCAATTTTACGAATTTTTCTGAGACAAAATTCTCTTTTTAATTTCTTAATTCTGCAATAAATAGCGACATAATTTTGGTTTGCTTTTTCTTTTTTAGAAAAATATTGTTCCACATAGTGGGAATAAAATTTGCAATACACTCATATTTTATGTAATGGGGACGATGTACTTAAGGATCTTATGACAAAATTGCATCACAACGGGGGCCTGTACCCGAATTAGGACCTGTGCCCGAAGCTGACTGTTGAAACCAAAATGCACACTCTAAATTTTTCCAATCAGGCACAAGATGTTTAAAAGGCAATTGAAGTTAAATCACATATTTTAAGAACAATTGTTTTATTTAAACTATTTCCATCTAAATGTGTGGGACAATAATTGCTCCGCCCTGTAAGTTTAATATTATAGGTTCATATATTTGTATGGCACATTATCTTTAAAAAAAAAAGAATACAAGTTGCATTATAGTGACACAGTGCACAATGCAATCCATTGAAATGATTATTTTTATATCAGGCAAAATATCATTTTAAAAAAGTGGAAATAAGCAACCACTTATTCCACCACTTATGACAAATAATAAATATATACAATTTTATTCTAGGAATTTCCACCTTAAATAATTGGAACCATAGCAACCACTAATTGTTCTAATTATCATACATTTCTTTTTCAAATCAATCTCTGCAATTAAGGCAAAATATTTTTTTCTTAAAAAATACGTACACATTTGCCTCAACATATCGTATATCCTCTTTACCATGTAGATAATGCAGCTAAGGCAGATAGTTGGAATACGCTAATACCTATTCTTGAGGGGCATGCATGGGTTACCTCTTAATATGTTGGACCTCACGATGAATGGACATGAGTTAGCCTCAAAATAGAATGCAGTGGAATAATTTATTAAAGGATTAGTTCAGGGGTCAAGAATGTCCATCTTATATGAAAGAGGACTTCAAACGAAACAAAACCGTGAAGAAAGCATTCAAAAAGCTTATTCTGTTAAGGAGATATTCAAGTTTTAAGTTTAATATCATTTGTGTAGAAACGACTGAAATCAGACTAGTTGTGATGTGATATCCTCAGATTCCTCAAAGTCTTTATGTATTTAAAAAAAAGTTTATTCAATTTTTCGCTATTTAACTTATCCTCAAACTTTCTTCAGGTGGTATATTATAAATACCCTTCCTAGATTAAGTTCTACTACTGTTTTGACATATTCCATGGGTTTTGAGCCACAGAATCGCAAGACAAAATATAATAAAATACATAAAGACTTGAGGAATTTGAGGCTATGACATCACAACTAGTCTGCTTTCAGTCGTTTCTACACAAATGATACCAAAATTTAAACTTGAATATCTCCTTAACGGGATAAGATTTTCTAATGCTTTCTTCACTGTTTTGTTTCTTTTGAAGTCCTCTTTTATATAAGATAGACTTGCTTGACCACTGAACTAATCCTTTAACAATTTGCATATCAGTATATAATGCAAGTAAACCGATGAGACAAAATAACCAAGAAAATTCTAATTTGCGATAGTCAATGCTTTAGCTCAAATCTCTTAAAGGAATCTTCCCGTGAATTTTCATTTTCATATATACGATAATTCAATTCAATTCAATTTATTGGTAAACTGGGTCATCAATTCAATTCAATTTATTAGTAAATTGGGTCATCGACCATTATCACATATACAGAATGTAATACAACAAACAAGTGATATACAGTAACAATTGAGGGAACGCAGATCAAAATGTGAAAAACAATAGACTGATAAATGGTGGGATGATGTTAATCAGCAACACGATACCTTATCTGCATAGCCAATGTTGTTATATCTTCCTGTGTATACATTGAGTTTCAATGTGCCACAACGAAAAGTATCAATCAATTTTCTTTCATAGAAATTATTAAAATACATTACATAAGTTTTAACATAATTTTCACTCTTAAATAACTTATAAGTACCAAGTCTATCTATTAAACTAATATTTGAGATCAAATCTTGCCTATCTAAGTCTAGAAGCCTTTGTTTGAATAAATAGAGACAATTATTTTCATCACCTACACCTTGATTATACCCGGCAAGCATGCCCCCGGCAAGCATGCCCAAAACCTAAGCTCAATAAAATAGCTTTTATACGGAGACACCACGAGAACGTACCGTTGTCAGCAAGAATAACCTGATCACAATAGCTCTTTCTAGAATACCTAGCCTTATCGTGCTTCAGTAATTTTAACTAATAGGCGATTTGCTTGACAATAGTAAAATATTTTAACGAAGGACGATCAAGTTCACCAAGGGGTACAATATTAACTGATTTCAGAGGCAGCCCCAGTATGTATTTAAGAAAATTATTATAGACACTCACAGCACTATAGTCAGAACTCCAGATTTCTGCCCCGTATGTTAGAATTGGAAGAATTTTTTAATCAAAAAGCTGCAAGATATGACTTACGGGTAAACCTGGTAACTGTGCAAGTATACTCTTCAAATTAACAAAGCTTTGTTCGCAGGACAACTTGAATTATACCTGGGCCGAGGTTCAAACCCCTTTCGGTGTAAACGTTAATCAAGATATGACTTACGGGTAAACCTGGTAACTGTGCAAGTATACTCTTCAAATTAACAAAGCTTTGTTCGCAGTACAACTTGAATTATACCTGGGCCGAGGTTCAAACCCCTTTCGGTGTAAACGTTAATCTTAAACATTAAACAAATTCAAGTGCAGAAATGGTTTACCTTGAAAATAAAATCTCTCGTTTTTATCTAAATGGCCACTTTTTCTGAATACCACAATTTTACTTTTATCGCTATTTACGATGAGATCATTTTCGGCACAATATGAATTAAATATATGTAAGAGTGTACGTAAGGAGTAAGCATTAACAGTAAGAACTACTAGATCGCCAGCATATAAGAGACAGCTAATATCCTTATTTTCGATTATCTTCACACCATGGTAAGTAGATTTGGCGAAATTATGTTCTAAATCATTTATGAATAACGAGGAGAAAAGAGGTGACAAACTATCACCTTGTCTCACACCCTTAGTGCACTTAAAAACCGAAGTGAGACCATTTAACACATGTTTAACATCATTGTAAATTTGTAACAGAATTATATTATAGGTTTCCCGAAAATAATATTTATATTTACATTATCGAACGCACCTTTGAAATCAATAAAAGCAGCATAAACTTCACCCTTTGGTTTACTTAGAACTTTAGAAATTATCGTCTGAATAACAAAAGATTATTCCTGAAGCCTGTTTGTGTTGGCGTATTGTTATCATCAGACCAGCAGGTAAAACATTCACATACATTTTTGGTAAACAACTAACTTATAACAGATGAAAGAGTTATTGGCCTGTTGTTACTAGGTAAACTTTGCACCCTTTCATATACACCGGGTTAATTACACCCACTCGTCATTGATCAGGACACCAGTGGTAAAACAATTATTGAACAGTTTACACAATATATTAATGAATTCAGGAGAAGAATTTTTAATGATATCGGAAAGAATACCATCAATGCCACACGCCTTACCACGTTTTAAACTTTTCATAACCGTCATAACTTCATCGTGATGTATATCTGCGTTTAATGTCTCTTAGTATAAAATATTATTGTACTCAAAGCACCCAAAATCATTATCATCAGAAATATTGTCGTCATTAAATTCAAATTACATCTTGAAATAGTCGAGCCATTCCCCACTTGATATAAGGTTACTAGTAACGGCGTTTTTAACGTTAAAAAAAGGATTAAAATCTGTTATCATTTTGTTTTGCATAATTAATCAATTCCTGTGACTTAACTTTGTAATATAGTTTCTTTTTATACTTGATATACGCACGATAATCATTTCTTATTCTGCAATACACACCCCTGAAGGAAGAAGTACGCCACCTTTTATCAGCTCTAAGAACCTTGTTGACGTATGCTTTATAAAGCTCACAATCTTTATCAAATCGCCATCTACCTTCCATGCCTTCTGTGGAGTAGCGGTTATCATATCTGTCTACAGACCACAAGGCCCTGGGTTAAAGCCTGGGTTGGGTTGACACGCCAGTGTACCACAACTGCTTATCAAAGGCCGTGGACATTGACTTGGTTGTCGATGTTATGTCTGTCCGTACGTCGTACCTGTGTTCTCGTCCGGGTCGTATTAAGCGTTTCGTGATAGCATTTGTACTATCATAACCGAATAAGCAGGCGACGACCCCGTCATTGTAATTGTGTGTTCAAATCTCTCTCTCACTCTCTATCAAATCGCCAGTGCACCACAATTGGTTATCAAAGGCCGTGGACATTTACTTGGTTGTCGATGCTATATCTGTCCGTACGTCGTACCTGTGTTCTCGTCTGGGTCGTATTAAGCGCTTCGTGATAGCACTGTTACTATCATAACCGAATACGCAGGCGACGACCCCGTCATTGTAACTGTGTGTTCACTCGTTGTCATCGGCGTCGTCGTCGTCAAACCAGTTATAAGTACAGTTATCTTTCGTTACAGTAGTTCCACGATTTGCAATCAACGTTTTATCATGTATTATATTCAACAAAACCACTGCATTACATAATTCTCATCATTAATTCTGCGGTTAAAGGAATATTCCCATGGATTTTCTTTTTTTCATATATAATAGAGAAAATTTGTAGAAATAAAATGGTGAAAAAACTATGTTTATATCTTATTCCATTTAGAAGTTTTACCAATTTATAGAGTAGAAAAATGTTACTAAACATACCTCGTACAGTATATGTCTTTCAGCTGAGTGATGTCATCAAGGCAATTCCAACACACTTCTTATGTATTTCTTATCATTTAACTACACTTCACATTATCGAACAGCATTTTTGGTTGATTATAGAGATAGGGTGGAATATATAATTTACAAGAAAACATTTTGGTTTTTTCTTGGTGTACATCACTTTTACAATGAGAAAAAAATCCCAATCATTTGAAAGGAAATACAAAAACATATTGTTGAAATTGTCTCTATGACATCACAGATGTTGCCAGTCAGTCACTTTTGTCCAAATTCAAATATATTTTTAAAATGTGTAACTTTTAAACAGAATAAGCTATTAACATAGTTTTTTCATCACTTTGTTCTAAAAAAAATTCTCTATCATGTAGGATAAAATGAAACTCCATATGAATATTCCTTTAATATCAAATAATTTTACACAAACCTTTTCACTGTTCCACTTTTGCTGGTACTTAAGTAATGCAACTAAACCGATGAGACAAAATTGCCGAAACAATTATCATTTTCGATAGTCATTGCTTTAGCTCAAATCTCTTAAAGAAATATTCCCGTGAACTTTCATTTTCATATATATGATAAACGACCATGAAAGAAACAATGTGGTGTAAAAATTATGTTGATATCTTTTCCCGTTTTGCACAAGTGTCTTGAAAAGTGTGCTCACAGTGATCTCATGAGGGCAAATCCAAAACAGTTTTAGTGTATTTTATTGAAAATTAATTTTGAGATGGTGTATGACATACACATTATAAGAACGTGCTTAGTCCACTTTCTCATGAACCTTCTAATCTGCTCATGCACCTTACACTCAAAGTAAAAAGATTTTGTGTTTTTTGTTTTATAGGAATACATCAAAATTGTTTTGGATCTGCCTTTATGACATCACACTGTACATTGCGAGGTCTTTTTCAACATGCACACTCACCCAATCTTTGAAATACAATAACCCCTAAAAGCAAACAGATATCAACATGATTTTTACACCAAATTGTTTCTTTAATAATCCTCTATCATATATATGAAAATAAAAATTCACGGCAATATTCCTTTAAAGAAATGTTGAGCTTCAAACAAAAATATTTGTACATTTTCAGCTGGTATAATTCCAAGTCAGATTAGATTAAATGAAATGCGTTTTTAGGTGGACATGCAGGCAAGTAAAAATTTAGAAAAATTAACTGTATAATTAATTACACGGTTCACATACGATATTGTCAATGTGTAAAATATAACTATCATGAGCTTACATTACAAATTAACTTATCTTAAGAGGGCACGTGACTCTTTTAATGTTAAATAACGCCTCATTCTTCCCGTCCTTCTTTTTTTTTTATAGTATTTGGGCTACCAATTGAAAATCTGTTTTGGTAGCCCAAATTATAGGCCTAGCATGCATTCACTAATGGCTGTATCTCAAAAGTCGCATGCATGGAAAACTATCAAATTGACACGGTAATGTGTTTGGGAATTAGCTTAAGTTTCTTACGTTATCACAAAACACATGTGCCATGCTTGCAAGGAAAAAAAAAAATAACCAACAGCCATTTTTGAGCTTAAAGGTATATAGACAGAAGCAAAGTGTTCTGTTATTCCACTGACCAAAAAGAGCATTAAATTCTTGAGTTCAGCAGTCTTTAAATTTTGAAAGTAGCATGTGTAGTTTTGAAATTATGAGTAATCAAAGTTTGAAAATTGTGTTTATTTATCAAAAACGTGATGTATGAAAAGAAAAACACCTCAAAAGGCTTTTGCTTTTCTTTATATTTCCCCTTAAAGGATTAGTTCAGTGGTTAAGCATGTCTATTTGATATGAAAGAGGACTTCAAAAGAAATAAAATGGTGAAGAAAGCATTCAAAAACCTTATTCCGTTAAGGAGATATTTAAGTTTAAAGTTTGGTATCATTTGTGTAGAAACGACTAAAATTAGACTAGTTCTGATGTCACAGCCTCAAATTCTTCAAAGTCTTTATGTATTCTATCATATGTTGTCCTGCAATTTTGTGACTTAAAAATCAGGAGTTATGTCAAAAAAGTATTTAAACTGAATCTAGGATGCGTATTTATAATACACCACCTGAAGAAAGTTTGAAAAAAAACTAATTTGAATAGTGAAAGAATTAATTAAACTTTCTTTAAAATACATAACGACTTTGAGGAATCTGAGGCTATGACATCACAACTGATCTGATTTCAGTCGTTTCTACATAAACGATACCAACATGTAAATTTGAATATCTCCTTGACGGGATAAGATTTTTGAATGCTTTCTGCACCATCTTGTTTCTTTTGAAGTCTTCTTCCATATAAGATAGACATGCTTGACCACTGAACTAATATTTTAATTTCACTCGAAAATGTTCTCCAACCTGAGGTTGGTTGCTCCTGGGGATGTTAAACATTAAATCCTCTTCACTGGATATGTCCCGTTCATACATTAAAACAAAAATTAGCATATGTACACATATCTTCAAAAGCTGTAACGATTGACCGATTTTGATGATTTTTTGTTGTTGCTTTATTCATGTTTTTTAGTTGATTATAATTCAATTTAGTTAATGTAACCTCTGCCTGTCCATACCTTCAAGTTTTCAAACCAAAGTTATAGCCCAAATCAGATGTCAACTACAAATGATATAGCCCAATTTGGCTTATAGCCCAATTTGGCTATATCGTGAAACATATCCCAAACAGGCTATTATAACCTTAGTGGCATATTTGTGCCTGCTTCTTTACACGGAGCTAGCAAGTTAAAAAACTTTCAACCACACAACACACAACATCGACTGCAGTCGGGTATGGGTACGGTCAGTCAGTCAGCTCAGTGGTTAATCAAGAAAAAGCATTAGAAGTTAAAAGGGATTAGGCCCTACGGATTTGAAAAGGTGTTACCTACATATTTTTTTTTCCGGTAACGAATGGTTTTGTTTCGTGTAACGTTAAGAACTTAGACGTTTAGTTTTCGCCTTGTAAATGCAACTTTACAGAATGTTGTAGCCTACATTATAATAACAGATTATGAGATAACACTAACGTTAAAGTTGTGGGACATAATTAGAGACTCGGATATTTTTTTAGTTTGTTGAGACGAAAATAGAATCAAATATCTACCTACGTCGCTGACTTTATAAATTGTGTATTTAATTTAGGCCTACAGTAATGAGTAACGTTAAACTTAAAAGTTAGCCTCACGTCAAACAACTTAGGCTACAACTTACAAGTAACGTTGTCTTTAAACGTTGGGCAATGAATGAGAATGAAAGTTTTAGATTTGCGTCCATACATTTTTCCAAAGGCATGAGGCCTTTTTTTCTTTATTTCTTAGTAGGCCTAGGCTAAAGCTTCTTCCACGATGTAATAATTTGCAATCTAACATTTGTGTCAAGGGTGGATGCAGTCTCATGGTCGGAGTTGACGTAATCGTGTACGAGCTCAGTACAGTTTTGCCAAGTTGGAGGGGAAACTTTAGCATTACAGTCAATAGGATATTTTTTATGAATACCTGTGTCGCCTCAGCCAGTCAGCGAAAATTAATGGTAATTGGTATTATTCATATATGTTAGAAACTATTATCTAATAGTAATACCCATCACATTTGAAGAAAAATAAATTCTTGTCCAGTAAGCTTACCCTCAACCTCCTCCCTACCCCTTTTCCCAAGACCCTCTCTGACATCAAACCGCTTATCGCTTCCCTTGTTCGTGACCGCTGGAAAAGCTCATAGAACTCCCAAATTGATAACAAACTCCATGTCATCCAGCCCACAATTCCGATCAAATCCACCATCAACAACCTCTCTCGTATCAACAACGTTCATATTACCCGTCTTACCCGGGTGTGGCCAATACAAACTTGGAACTGCCTGGGTGAGAGGAAGTTTTGAATAAAAATGGGGAGGTGGCCTCTGAGGCCAATGGTGTAAAGTTTGCAGATAATGCCGTATTTCCAAGTAGTGTCAAAAGCTTGGATCTGCTGGAAAACCTCATGGGACTCCCAAATTGATAACAAACTCCACGTCATCCAGCCCACCATTCCCATCAAACCCACCATGCACAACCTCTCTTGTGTCGACAACGTTCATATTACCCGTCTTAGAATAGGTCACATCCACCTTACTCACTCCCACCTCCTTATTGGCTCCCCCAACCCCTCTGCAACAATTGCCACTGCACCCTCACAGTCCATCACATTCTCCTTGTTTGCCCCCTGTATAACCTTTCCACAGCTTCCCCCGTTCCCCACAACTCAATTGCCGGGTTCTTCCAAAAAAACTCTCCGATAAAATTATTTCCTTCCTTTATCATGCTTCCCTCTACAACCATATTTAGTCCTCCTCTCCCACCCCCCTTCGCTACTTTGTTTTTTTTCTTCACCCATGCACCTCTTCTCTCGATCCCAGCTATCTGACTTTTAGTTCTTGTATTTTTCTCAACCCCCCCTGTTTTTTTCCTTCCTACCTTTAGAATGATCTAACCTCTCAGACACAATTTGTCCCTTGTTGTCGTGGTGCTGTTAAACCCTCATCAAACAAACAACAAAGCTTTATGGTACATCTAAATAACAAGATGATGTCTGAACATGAAATATCTTCTTACGCTGCTGCCCACCTGTCTTAATATGGTATATAGACAGGTTGAGATTTTATATTGATCAAAGAAAGGGTTTTCAATATGGAACGGAATAGTTTTTAAATCATATCAAAAGAATCTGTAGTTTTCTGAGTTATGGCTCAGGAAAGACTCACAATTTTAATTGCCCAGACATGGCCAGTGATGTCATGCTTCAGCACACACACAATACAAAAGTGCATAGTGTATGTACTGAAGCATGACATCATTGGCCATGTCTGGGCAGTTGGAATTGTGAACCTGCCCTTTAAAAGTTAGAAAAGTTTGGAGAACGTTTCGCCAGTGCACCACAACTGGTTATTAAAGGCCGTGGACATTGACTTGGTTATCAATGTTTTGTCTGTCTGTACGTCGTACCTGTGTTCTCGTCCGGGTCGTAATAAGCGTTGGTGATAGCATTGTTACTATCATAACCGAACACGCAGGTGATGATCCCGTCATTGCAATTGTGTGTTCACGCGTTGTCGTCGAGAACTTTTAATGTATGTAAAAGTAAGATGTGTGGAAGAGAGGACAGCTCAAAATCTTTAAATTTTTGTCGTAAATTTCAGTCACTGAAAATCCCCAGACTGTATTCTCCTTCTAAATTTCTGTTTCTCCCTTACAAACCTTCCTTTTCTCACTATCCTAAATCTTACACCATAATTTATTAGCACCCTCTTGGCACATTTGACTCTGACTGTCGTGGTGCCATTAAACATCAACAAACCAAACCAGCCTAAATATTGATTTGGGGTACGATGTAGATTCAAAACCTTTGTCGTCATATTCAAATAACGTTGGTAAAGGATTGAAAAACCATAAATTAACATAAGGAAATTCATTGGTTTTCCCATGTCGATGTCACAAAATTTCAATAAGATTTGCATAAGTTATTATAATAAGGCCTGAATGCAATTTTCTCCATTAATCAAATTGTTGTGTAACACCTGGGATTTAACGATGACGAGCGCCACCAATTCAAAACCCAAAATGTTGGTTCGATACCTTAAAGAAATGTATCATCTCTCTCTCTTTTATTTGCAACCATCTTGCTGTATCGCAAAACACTTCCCTTTCCACATACGAATAATACACGACCTGGTTTGACATACCATATTTGAGGTATTAAGCGTCCCTGCTCTAATAAGCGACCATCCAACCAACATTTTTTGACTGATAACGTAATTTATTTGATTAATTTGAAGAATTAAATTAAGTTTTGTTACATTAAATTTTGCATCTGACGCTCACAATGCTTTTGTGGTGCTAATTGTGGGGCTATATTATAGAACTAGTTCACAAAATTTAGTTTGATTAGCACACTGTACGCGGCCACAGAGCATGGGCGCTTATTAGGAAGAAACTTTAGGCTTAAAAAGTTGTGCTTATTACGTCAAATACGGTAACCTTTTTTACATGAACCCGGAAACACCCAAACCAACCCATTGTTGCAACAAACCCAAAATATAAACAAAACCCAGTCAACCTCAAGACAGAAAATGCTGTCTTGACCTGTGACCCTTAATCCTAGCTGCTATTAGCTGAAATACAATATCTTTGGACAATCTCATAAATACAGTAACTATGGAAACAAATGAAATGAATACCAAATTAACAGCCTATGTCATAAAACATCCAAAAGTTACTCTGCAAACACTGCAAACGTAGAGGTCCAAATGGGATGTATGAAGTAGAAATACTGGGAAATGAATGGTGAATGAGATTGGAAGATTAAGTTGAATTACAGCTTGGGATAATGAATCGAGGTTGAATCCGGAACTTGCTGGCGAAACGCAACAGGTCTGTCTCCAGCGAAATCAACTAGCGAACTAAGTATCTTGTGCCATTTCCTGTCCAATGCTGGCCACTGTTTATTTACATTGCTGTATCTCACTCTTGCTTGCTCAATCGAAGGTACTACATAGTCACTTTCATTTGATTAGATTTATGTCAAATTTGAATTGTTACTGTTGTTTTTAAGATTTCTTTTAATTTTTTCTCATCCACTTATAGTTTGCACAAACCAAATATGCAATTCCAATCAAAGATGTTTGCAGTCCTACAGACAAGACATACCTGAAACCTTTGTGTGTGACTGCTCTTCAGGTGATTTACCAAGAAGTAGGTTTGGCTATGACTGCAGCACAACAGCATTTCCCCTAGGTAAGTTTTGAGTGATTATATCAGGGTTTGCATACCATAGCCATTAAGGATGTTGATTTTTCAGTTAATGTTGTGTCTAAGAAGTTAAAGGGTTTGAAATCAAATAAGGCATCTGGTCCAGATGGTACAGCATCCTGCTGTCTTGCGTGAGTGTTCTGATGTTCTTTCTGTTTCCCCAAGTATTATCTTTTCAAAGTGCTTTGATGTTGGTGTTGTTCCTAGTGATTGGAGAATTGCTAATGTCACTCCTATTTAAAAAAAAGGGTGACCACAGTTTGCCCTGTAACTATAGGCCAGTGAGTTTAACTAATGTTGTGTGCAAGATCATGGAGTCCATTGTTAAGGATGTTCTTCTAGATCATTTACTGGTCAATGGTTTGCTGAATTTGTCCCAGCATAGGTTCTTACCTAAGGGGTCTTGTGTTTCTGATTTATTAGAGTTTCTTGATGATGTTACAAAACTAGTTGATTCCGATCATAATGTGGATGTTATCTATTTCGATTTCAAAAAGCATTCAATAAAGTTCCGTCAGGCAGAAAACTAGAGCACTTGGGGTGGAGGGATAGTGTGCCAGTTGGATAATTTCCTGGTCAGTTGACAGGTCACAAAGAGTTGTTGTTAATGGTAAAGTGTTTTCTCGGAAAAAGGTTACAAGTGGTCTTCCTCAGGATTCTGTATTTGGTCCGCTTCTTTTCCCCATCTTCATTATGATATTGATGTTTCCCTTGGCTCCTGGATTTGTCAATTTGCTGATGACACTAAGTTTCACAGGATTGTTGATGATGCTAGGGATCTTCACTGTTGCATAGTCATCTGAATAAGTTAGATTTTTGGTCCCAAACATGGCAGATGTCATTCAATGTGAATAAATGCAAATTTATTCATTTTGTTCAGAGCAATTTGGCTTTAGATTACTGCATGAATGGTTCAAATCTTGGTTGTGTTGATCAAGAAAGGGATCTATGTGTTGTCATTACTAGCAATCTGAAGCCTTCTAAAGAGTGTGCTTTAGCAGCTGCAAGGGTAAATAGGATGCTTTGATTAGAAGAAAATCTTGTTTTCTTGGTAGAGAGGTTGTTCTTAATTTGTATAAAGCAGTTAGTCAGGCCTCATCTTGAGTTTGCTATTCAGGCTTGGAGTCCCTTTTATGAGAAGGATAAGTTCATTTTGGAGCAGGTTCAGCGAAAAGCCACTCAACTTATTCCCAAAGTAAGAAATCTCTCTTATGAATCTAGGTTGTGAATTCTTGGTTTTACCACGCTTGAGTTGAGATGTGGCGATATGATTCAGGTTTTTAAATTCCTATCTGGTAGTGATGCTTTTACTTCCTGTTATTTCTTGCATGTTTTAGTTAATAATATTAGGTCATAATTACTGAATTAAATAAGTATGGTTACAAAAATAACATTTCCACTTACTTTGTCCTCTCACCTGCACGTCCCGGGTTCGAATCCCGGTGGGTCTGCAACCAGGAAGTTCACAACTGGTTATCAAAGGCCGTGGCCGTATTGATATAATGTCCAGCACTGGATGCTTTCCAGACGTTAAACCTTGCTATGCTATGCTACAGCATGTCATTGCTTTCATGATATGATATGATTAGGTCCAAAGCCTGCCCTGAAATTAGGGTGGGCACTTGAACATGTTGTTGAAGGCTAAAATGAGTAAGGACATCGATACACTTATTGGTTGCAATATTTTCAGCATTTTCAGCATGAACATTAAAATCACCAACAGTGAGAAGAAATATTAAAGCAACAAACTGCAGAAAAAAAAGAAAAAAAAACTTATTCCGTTTTTTGCATTTGAAAGATTTCTCGAGTGTGTTGAAAAGTGACCTTGCAGTGTACAGTGTGATGTCATTTACATTTGTATACATTTGTTTGAAAATTAATTGTTTCTTGTTAAATTATTTAAAACATGTTTTGTTTAATCATTGAAATGAGGTATATACGTGTCCTGTACAAGAAGAAGCTTTGCCCATCTGCTCATGTACCTTACACTTTAAATGGAAGAAAAATTAATTCTATAACGAACCTCCATAATATATAATATATAATTCTTTAATGGACCTCCGTGGTGTAGTGTTTAGTGCTCTGTCCTCTCACCCGCCATCCCGGGTTCGAATCAGGGTGGGTCTGCAACCAGTAAGTTCACAACTGGTTATCAAAGGCCGTGGCCGTCTTGATATAATGTCCAGCACTGGATGTTTTCCGGACGTTAAACCTTGCTATGCTATGCTGTGCTATGCTATGCTCAGAAATATGAGTAAAATATATAATCAAAATATACATTAAATTTACACTGCAAGGTTACTGTTCAGCTCACTCATGTAATCTTCAAAATGAAATGATAAGATTTCAACATGGGTTTTTTCCTAATTTGTTTCTTGAACAGTAAATGAAAATTCACAGGAATATTCCATTACGAATATAGCAGTAGTAAATTCAGTTTTGGAGTTTTTGCTGATCAGTGTTTGAGGATTTTTTTAACATATCAAAAGAATTGTGATACTTGAGTAAGAAGAAAAGATCAAATCTTTATTGTTAATCTTTGGATTTCTTTCTCTTAATAGCGTCCTTAGCAAATGATAGGAACGTCTTTTCCACCAAGATATTGATTGAGCATGCATGATAATGATCCAGCTTGTCATGATCCTCCTTCTGGAACTAGTGCTTATGGTAATAGAGCTTTTTCCATCGCTGCTCCCCATCTTTGAAACCCTATCCCCACTAAAATTCAAAATAATTCCATCTTTTTGTTTTCATTTTTCAGTAACTATTTCATTAAACCACTTTTAATTCTTTCCATTTATCAGTAACAACGGACATAGAGGGTTGCTATGGAGTTCAGTGTGCCACTGGATCTTGGACCTCGCCCAATTATGGAACAGATTCATACTTAGCTCGTGATGAAAGGGCTTTTCTCTTATATGTACCCGGTGCCTCAAGAATTGACTTCAGATTTGAACCCCCTTTTCAGGTTGAATCTTTCAAAGATGATCTTTACATTGGAGAAGGGTTGTCGTTTAATATTGATGATGTTTCCAACTCTGTAGTTGGCAGATATGAAAATCCTGTGAGGTTTTACTTCGATAACAGAAGCTTACCATTAGGTAGAGATGTGCCAAATTCATTTTCCTTGCAAACAGATAGGGTATGGATGTATTTTCTGACGGACAGAAATATTGAATGGTATGGATTTAACATCACTTGGACTAGTCTAGGTAAGTATTATATAAACCTTTATTTGTATCTTATTCACCTTCAGCATGCATTCCTCTACAACCATATTTAATTCTCCTCTTCCACCCCCTCTCTACTTCGTTTTTGTTTTACCCATGCACCTCCTCTCTCGATCACAGCTTTCTGGCTTTTGTTCTTGAATTTCTCTCATTCTCCTCCTGGTCTCTTTCCTTACTACCTCTAAAATGATCTGACCTCTCAGGCACAATTTGACCTTCGTTGTCGTGGTGCCGTTAAGACCTCATCAAACAAACAAACAAACAAACTTATTCAGGTTATGAATTTTTTGCATAAAGCAAATTACCTCAGTGATAGTACATATATGAATTCAGAATTCTGGAAACTTTCATATATAATCACATCCAAAGCATATTTTGTTTAGTTCATACCTACTAGAAATCTAATTTCAATGTGATTTTGCCCATCTTATGCAAGTACATTTTCAAAAATGATGTATTTTGCCAGTATTTATTGTATGGCATATGGAAATAAAACAAAAAACTGACTTACAGACAGCGACCTATTTATTCTTAAAGGAAATGTGTCCTCCAGAAATACATTCAGAAGTGAACGCCGGCGTGCTGGTAAGATCGCTTCCCGTTTTCAATTTTCTCTATTGAACGTGAGAAATCTGCAATGTTATCAATCACATCCGCCGGACCGAACATGATGGGGGCCTTCATGTGTTATCAATAGCATCACATATTTCTTGCAATCAATAAGGAAAATTGAAATCCGGAAGTGACATTACCAGCTCAGCGGCTTTCACTTATGAATCTATACACTGTATGGGATGATAACTTTTCTTTAATTATTTTGTTTTATTGCTGTGGTAAAAATTAATTCCACAGCAGGTTACTTGAGCTAAAATATGAATACTAACTCATCTAGTATATCATTGTTTTATGTATTGTGTACATCATTAACCCTTAAATGCCAGATCAACAATATTATTGTAGATTTGGAACTGCAATTTCCTAAAAATAATTTTGAGACCATACCAAACTGACACAGGGAAGATTTTTGTATCATTTGAAATATCTCTTTTGAGAACTTTCATATTCTAACTATTTCAGATATAGGTCATTTTCAAATTCAATTAGAGCCACACATGAGTAATTTTTATTTTTTTCATCTAAATGTCCTAAAAATTGATAAATACTCAAAATAATTCAGGGTATACTTAAAAAAAAAAGAAAACAAGTTTTTACTTTTAGTTAAAGTCACTCATATCAAATGCTGCAAATATAATCAAATTATGTTAGAACCTGGCATTTGAAACTTTTACATTTTTGGGCATTTATGCCATTTTTTTATTATTTTGAAACAAACTTTAAAAAAAGATCTACAGCCAGCTGCATGAAGATTTCTCTCCTTTAGCTTTGCTGAGTTCTTCCAAAAAAATCCTCCAGATAAAATAGTCTCCTTCCTTCAGCATGCATCCCTCTACAACCATATTTAATTCTCCTCTTCCACCCCCTCTCTACTTTGTTTTTGTTTTACCCATGCACCTCCTCTCTCGATCACAGCTTTCTGGCTTTTGTTCTTGAATTTCTCTCATTCTCCTCCTGGTCTCTTTCCTTACTACCTCTAAAATGATCTGACCTCTCAGGCACAATTTGACCTTCGTTGTCGTGGTGCCGTTAAGACCTCATCAAACAAACCTTTAGCTGTCTTCACAGTCTATCAAGGGTGGAGCCAGGATAAAATGTCAGGGGGGCCAAGCCAAACCAAACCAGGGATGATGTGATAACGTGTTTTATGAGCAGTTTTGTCATGATTAATGGAACATATTGGGACAAGAGTGCAGAGTCTTAGAAGTGGGGAGCAGAGAGAAAGGGACTCGATTGCGAAAATTGGGAACTTATCAACAATAAATTGAAGGAATTTTTTGGTAAAATCATTGGAAATTGTGGTAAAATTTGGCAAAATTTCTTGATGATTGGTCAAAAATTACTGAAAATCAAAGAAACATTGCTCCCAAAATGAAGGAAATTTTCTGAAAATTGAAGAAAATGGCACAAGAATGAAAGAAATTTCCCAAACATTGAAATAAATATCCTAAAAATTGAGGGAAATGTCCTAAAAATTGTATAAAGCTACCAAAAATCAAAGAAGAATTGTTCCAAAATGAAGGAAATTTCCCAAAAT
Source organism: Chiridota heheva (assembly GCA_020152595.1). Lineage (NCBI taxonomy): Eukaryota > Metazoa > Echinodermata > Holothuroidea > Apodida > Chiridotidae > Chiridota > Chiridota heheva. Next base: position 1,833,375 of record JAIGNY010004608.1, read on the forward strand.
TTAATAAAATTGACCGAAAATTGAAGAAAATTTGTCCCAAGATGAAGGAAATTTCTAAAAATTGCACTAGAATCAAAGAAATTTACCACACATTGATTGAAAGGGATATCACAAATATTGAAGGAAATTTACAAAAAATTGAGGAAAAATTTCCCCAAAATAAAGGAATGATTTTTCTGAAAATTGCATGAGAATGAAGGAAATTGCTAAAGATTGAAAGAGATTTCTCAAGTATTGAATGAAATTTTTCCAAAATTCAAGAACATTTACATACACCCTGACTAAGAATTATCTCATGGTAAGACAGTATCATCGTAAAAATCTGAGGTGGAGGGGGTGGGTACATGTTATATGATACCATTTGAAGACTATGATACATAACAAAACAAACCATTGAATATACGAAAACCATAAGATCGCTTGCAGTACATATGACTTACAGCAACTTTGTTTCCATCAAAATAATTCAATGCATGTTTACCTTTTAAATACACTTGTTTTTGAAAACAGTGAAAAAGATATTAGAACACAGCACAGCCTGAAAACTGAAAAAAAGATCTATGGGGTGGTCACTAAGTATTAAAGGATTAACAAAAAGTAACGTATAAAAGAATAATACAATTTCTGGACAAGTGACACATGGCAAAAACATAAACATATTGTACATTTAGAGAATTGTGTTGAATCTCATCATTTCATGTTTTATATATTATTCAAACTAAAGAAACTATCACAATTGCTACACACAGAATGTTACATTTTATACGTTCATGTTTTTTAATTTTCTTTCTTTTTTAGTTGATGATATGCCCCCAAGCATCTTTAACTGTCCATTAGATATCAGCGAAACTGTTGCATTGAGCTTAAACTCAAAAATTGTAACATGGGTTGAACCTAACGGTTTTGACAATTCTGGAGAATTCACAGTAGTAAGGTCACATGCACCAGGATTCTCTTTCCCTCTCGGTACTACACAAGTGACGTATGCATTCACTGATGCATTCTTGAATACAGCAATATGTAGATTCAGTGTGACAGTGACAGCTGGTAAGAGATGGATTTTATTTATATTAATATCTTTTGGGAGAGGGAGTGCAATGGTTAGGGTGTCGGTCTCATACTCAACATGTACCAGGATTGAATCTCAACCAAAGTGCTGTGCTGTGTCCTTGAGTAAGACACTTTATCCCATGTTTCAGTTGGGGAGTTAACCTGCTATGAACTGGTGTCCCATCCAGGGTAGTCAAGTACTACCATCTGCTTAGCACCATGGAAATTGGGTATAGGCACCAGCTCTATAAGCCCTCAAGGCTTGATGGAATTGGACTTTTTTAAACCTTTTAGGAAGTACAATATGAAAGAGATGTAGTTTAGGCAAGATTCCCTCAATCATACTGAGCATAGTGTTCATGTGGTGGAAATTAATCAGTCACATCAATATCACACAATTGAGCCAACCCTTTGCAAACTCTCTAGCCTAGGTGCTCTTGATAAGCTACAGTCATTGCTGATCCTGATTTAAAGTTTAAAAATTTGTCTTCAGCTTTAAATAGTACAAGTCAATTATGGATTAGGGTAGAAGGAGGGGGTCGTTGGGGAAAGAAAAAACTGTTTAAATAATTATATTTCCACAAAAAGGAGGGGTAGAACTCTGGCAAACCTCTTCTGGTTCATATTAGGCTGTCAATGCTCACAATTTGCATTGTATTGAAATTTCCTGTGATTCCTCTCTATCACTAAATTATTGAGCAACCTCCAATTTATAAAAGCTGGACAATTCAAGGAATTTCAAATCTTGGTGGTGCAAAAGCCACAGTAGAAAGGTTGTGATCTGTAATTATTTTATAAAGATAAAACATTAAGCCACTTATCACTTCCCTTGTTCGTGACCGCTGGCAAACCTCATGGGACTCTCAAATTAATTACAAACTCCACGACATTCAGCCCACCATTCCAGCCAAACCCACTATCCACAATCTCTCCCGTATCGACAACATCCACATTACCCACCTTAGAATAAGTCACACCCACCTCATTCACTCCCACCTCCTTACTGGTTCCCCTGCATTCCTCTGCAAAAATTGTCATTGCCCACTCACAGTCCACCATGTCTTCCTTGCACCCGGTATACAAACGTTGAATCTCATTCTTATGCGCAGTGGGCGAGGCTTAAAGTGATTATGCCAAATAATGCTATGTAAACACGAAATCTTCAGAATGACAGGTTGGATTTATGTTTATTGATCTGCATGGTGGGTGTGGCTTATGAATAAATATCATGAAACAAATATTTCATGATATTCAATGACATGACAGTTAATACAAATTTTGCAAATCAATCAGCTCATGAAAAAGCAGTGGGACCACAAAACCTTTTGGTTCTGGTTATACTTTTGAGAAACGTGGGGGCCACTTGAAGATTTAAAAAAATCATGCAAATTGCAGCTCAGATTTTATCATGAAAAGTCTCTGGAAATGCTTAAATCTCTTCCAGGGTCTTTGCCCCCTGGACGACCCCTATTAGGGCTTAGCCCTGGGCCCTTAAGTGGGTCCCTGGACCACATGCTGCATGCGCCAATAATTCATTCTTTCCACAAACTTTAGCTCCCCACTTTTCAAAATGGATCTATGCCACTGTGTCCACATGAATATTGTACAGCATTTTGTAAAATGTTTTGAATGAAAGTAATTTTTTTAATTGAAAATGAGCAATCATGAATGCTGTTTCATACATTTAACAATAAGAGAATTAAGTTTAATCCCTTTCTCACCTGTCCAATAAAGTGAGGAGAAATTTTCCTGTGGGCACTAATTTGTACATGCATATTTGTAAGTTTTCTTTGTTAGTGGAAACAAATTAGAGATTATATACTTTGCATATAGCAGGTAGTACTCAAAATTTGTACATGTTTTTCCATGGCCTTTTTGGAATTTGGTCGCTTGTGCGCAATGGGTGAAAATTTCTAAGAAAACAGACCTTGTGATGCGACTTCTATTGGTTAAATCTACATAAATTGGCCACAGATGTCTAATATATCTGTGAAATTGGCAAAACTTAAGTCCACATTTTTCAGTCGCCAACTCCTTTAAGTATTAAAAAAAATTGATTTTGTTTGTTTCCGTCATATATTGATCACTGGAAAAATTATACAGAGCATTTTACAATATATTGATCACTATCTTAATTATAAAGCATTTTACAATATATTGATCACTGGATTAATTATATGAGGCATTTTACAATATAATGATTACTGGATTAATTATGCAAAGCATTTTACAATATATTGATCACTATGTTAATTATAAAGCATTTTACAATATATTGATCACTGGATTAATTATACAAAGCATTTTACAATATATTGATCACTGGATTAATTATACAAAGCATTTTACAACATATTGATCACTGGATTAATTATACAAAGCATTTTACAATATATTGATCACTGGATTAATTATGCAAAGCATTTTACATGGAGGAATGGGTAAATATTTTAAGAAGAAGAAGAACGATAATATAAGTGAAAAATGTAAAGATTGTAAGCCGGTATACAACTATTCATTACAAAATTTTGTCAGTCCAATTTGTACAAAATGAGTAGATGTATCGGACAAGAAATAAAGAAGCCAAGAACTGATTGTTGATTGCGTTCTTAATTGACATTGCTGGTCCTCTGTCATTGTTCCTGAGCACTGTCTAAAGGATTATCCGTACACAAGGAACCACCGTTCATTGTCAGCTACTGCAAAGTGACGACTATGGAACAGTAAATCTTTGCATAAAAAAATGGAATGAATCGCAAATTTAATTACTTCTGTTCCAGAAACAACAAATCTGCACCAAAACAAAGCCAAATTAGTGGAATAAAGATAATTATAATAGTTGTAAATAATGTACAGATAATTGGTCAACAAACACACCATGCTGGATATGATTGCTGAGTAATTTTCCAAGGTAAGCATATTGATCTTCGGATGTACGATTATAGGTTATTTGTATATTATGTTGCTGAATGAGTTTTATGAATTCTTCTTAGAAGATGAAATTCCTGTATGTTTATTTTCCTTTTTAGTGGACAGTGAAAATCCTTTTGCAGTTTGTCCAAACAATGTTCAAAGGACCGTTTCCCTAGGTACGCAAGGTACCACTGCATCATGGGTAGAAGCTACAGCAACTGACAACTCTGGAACTGTGAATCTTCAAAGTAGGAGCCATTCTCCAGGATCATTCTTCCTTGTTGGTTCTACAACTGTCACATACACTTTTGTTGATCCAAGCGGCAACACAGGATCCTGCACGTTTGATGTCATTGTAACTGCAGGTAAGTTATTTTGTCTATTATTTAAAGGAAACATTGAGCACTATTCATTTTCTGCCTTCTATTTTATAGCAGATCATATCAGGTTTGCTCTGCAGATAGTAGAGAGCTAATGAGAATTTTCTTGTTTTTTTAGTGGACAATGAAGATCCTTTTGCAATTTGTCCAGACAATGTTCAAAGGACCGTTTCCCTAGGTACGCAAGGTACCACTGCATCATGGGTAGAAGCTACAGCAATTGACAACTCAGGAACATTTAATCTTCAAAGTAGGAGTCATGCTCCAGGATCATTCTTCCTTGTTGGTTCTACAACTGTCACATACACTTTTGTTGATCCAAGTGGCAACACAGGATCCTGCTCTTTTGATGTCATAGTTACTGAGGGTTAGTAAATGATGTCCACACTTTTAAAAAGAAGAGGTAAAAAAATGTAGACAAAGTACTCAGTGAGTGCTTTTAAATAGTCATTTTTATGATATCTGTGTTATATGATGATATTTCAAGTTATTATAGGATATATTTGTTTTGCTCTCTAAAGACGTGCAACTTTTAAGATCGATTTTGGTGTGTTTGATGTACATATTAACCTATGGATGTATTGCAAATAATGACTTCCCTTTGACAACCAAGCACCATTGAGCTTGTGTCAAATTACTGATAAGCAGCTATTTGTTCCAGATAAAAATAACCAACTTTTTTTCAGTCAGTTATCACTTCCATATGGAATGTGCGACAGTCCAAATCCCAAGTGATTCTTCTGGCAGTTATTTAAAGGATCAGGAAGAATTTAGTAAAAGCAGGCAGTGGGTGGTGGAGGGGTAGTAATTATTAGCATATAAGTGTGTATTTTACAATGCGGATGAACAGTGAACCCTTAATAAGTGCTGTTGGGAAAATGTCATGATTAACATTAATGTAATTAACAAGAGGGTTAACAGTACTGTTAGAATCTTCAGCTGTGATTTTGGAAATTCTTTAAATGATTGACATGAATGAATATAGTTTAAACAGGGTAGGATGTGAGCAGCATGTGGTTCTAAATTGTTTTTAGAGAGGTCAGATCTGAGCAGGGTTGGAAAAACCTCTCGCCTGCTCACCATAGGGGTGCAAAAAATAAACAAATTGTGGCGAGTACAAATATTATAATATACCGTGGTACTTGCAACACTTTTAATTAAGCCTCACCAAGTTTGGAGAGTGACTTTTTTATTTTGCATTTTTCCAATTCCGGATCTGAGTAAGTTGAGCCATTAAACATTTTATATTATTGCTAATATTTTGTCAAAAATACTACATGAAAGATTGTGGAAATGCTCTAAATCTTTCTTTTTCTACTCTTGTGACAATTAGTCATATCTGGGTGCTTTTCAAAATTGCAAAAGAATTTTACCAGGATTATGTCAGTGTATGAAGCTCTCTTTAGCAAAGTGTATGGTTCTAAGTGCCAAAAACATGCCAGTTCATTATTAGTTGCCAATTTTCACTAAGTGTTCATTCACGGAGAATGACAAAACATGACCTGTCACATTGAAGCAACCTATGGTGAATTCTGTCAAATTGCCACCTAAAAGTATATCAGAGCTGTCAGAATTAGATCTTACTTCATTACATAAGCGTTCAGAGATACTGAACAAATTTGAGTAAGAAACAGATTATATAATTGGCACCTATACAGAATCAATATAAAGATATGTGCCATCAAACTTGTTAAAGCATTAGTTCAGTGGTCGAGCATATACATCTTATATGAAAGAGGGCTTCAAAAGCAGCAAAATAGTAAAGAAAGTATTCAAAAATGATATTCCGTTAAGGAGATATCCAAGTTAGAAGGATTAGTTCAGTAGTCAAGCATGTACATCTTATATAAAAGAGGACTTGAAAAGAAACAAAATGGTGAAGAAAGCATTCAAAAATTGTTATTTGGTAAGGAGATATCTAAGTTTAAAGTTTGGTATCATTTGTGTAGAAAAAACTGAAATCAGAATAGTGATGTCATAACCTATCATATTTTGTCCTGCAATTTTGTGGCTTAAAAACCATAGGATATGTGAAGAAAATAGTAAAACTAAATCTATTAAGGGTAATTATAAGGGTATTTATGAGTTATTTGAATAGTAACAAGATTAAATAAACATTCTTTAAAATACATGAACAATTGTAAAGAATATGAGGATGACGATGCCAACTTTCCATTGTAGACTTACTACACCAGTCATTTCTACACAGATAAGATGAGATTTAAACTTGAGTATCTCCTTAATGGAATAAGATTTTGAAATGCTTTCTGCACCATTTTTTTTCTTTCGAAAATCTCTTGCATATAAAATGGGTATGCTTGACCACTCAACTAGTCCTTTAAGCTATCAGAATTGCAGAGAATTGTTGCTGACAAAGAAAGAAATGTTTAGGTAGTTTATTATGTAGTAAACAAGTAACGCTAGCGCATAGCAAATCATATATTGCTGTCACATTAAAAATATTGAAAGTGGTCAGAAGTGTCACATTATGCCCAATTCTTGCTACAAAATTTCAGTCTTTTTACCCCAAGAACCTCCATTTCGGTGGGTATGACTTTTAGATTCTGCTAGAAGCATTTAAAAAAACCATCACTGATAGGTCAGTGATTTTATGCATCAGTAATTACACTCCTAATTATCTATATGCACACAATGGAACTTACTGTGAAGGGCCAGGTTTTGCGTATTTGGTTACTGTAGGGCCAAGTCATGCGTGTAATGTGGGACTGAGGATTGATGTGGACTTTTAAAAGGATGTTTTCATTGGTGAGATATAAACACCCTATTCAGTTTGGATTATTGGACTGAAAATTTATAGCCAGAGTTATTCATCATGCAAGCACAATCTACTGTAAGAGATGAGGTACAGGGGGTTCTATTCCTGCCACAGAGGTATGCTGCTGCGAGAATTATTGACATTGTAAAAAAAGGTGCAATCTGCAAATAAGCCTATCTTGAATATTTTTTGTTTCAGTCACATACAATTTAAAGAAGTAAAGATTGAAGAACCCTAATCTCAACTTTAACTTGAAATAACTTTTTTGCTCCATAAATTGTACTTTTATTTGTATTTGAATGAAGAAAAAAAACCTGAATATGATATACATGTACAAAACTGTTCGAGGTAGGCATACTTGCGGTTTGCCCCATTTTTTCTTCTGGATGATACCAAATGCCAGAGGTACCACTGATATCCAAGGCAAAGCAGGTTTGTCAGTTAAAGCAGGTTTGTCAGTTAAGGATCATGCAACAAATGGAGGTATGTTGGGCAAAATGCAATTGGGGCAAAAGAATGAATAAAACATTTGCATATATCACATTCTTTATTTAAAAAGAATTGAAAACAAGTTTTGCACTCTATTCTTTATTTAAAAAGAATTGAAAACAAGTTTTGCACTCTATTCTTTATTTAAAAAGAATCAAAAACAAGTTTTGCACTCTATTCTTTATTTAAAAAGAATTAAAAACCAAGTTTTGCACTCTATTCTTTATTTTAAAAGAATTGAAAACAAGTTTTGCACTCTGTTCTTTATTTTAAAAGAATTGAAAACAAGTTTTGCACTGTATTCTTTATTTAAAAGAATTAAAAACAAGTTTTGCACTCTATTCTTTATTTAAAAGAATTGAAAACAAGTTTTGCACTCTATTCTTTATTTAAAAAGAATTGAAAACAAGTTTTGCACTCTATTCTCTATTCAAAAGAATTGAAAACAAGTTTTGCACTCTATTCTTTATTTAAAAAGAATCAAAAACAAGTTTTGCAGTATTCTTTATTTAAAAGAATTAAAAACAAGTTTTGCACTCTATTCTTTATTTAAAAGAATTAAAAACAAGTTTTGCACTCTATTCTTTATCTAAAAAGAATTGAAAACAAGTTTTGCACTCTATTCTTTATTTAAAAAGAATTAAAAACAAGTTTTGCACTCTATTCTTTATTTAAAAAGAATTAAAAACAAGTTTTGCACTCTATTCTTTATGTAAAAGAAATTAAAAGAAAGTTTTGCACTCTATTCTTTATGTAAAAGAAATTAAAAGAAAGTTTTTTTTTTTTTTTTTTGAATTGAAAGAAAGTTTTGCACTCTATTCTTTATTTAAAAAGAATGAAAAAACGTTTTGCACTCTATTCTTCATTTTTGGTTTGCATGCGAAGCATTATGTGAACCTATGTAATGGCGATTACGTCCGGCCGGCCGTCCACAGATTTGTCCTGAGATTTTCTCAGAAATGTTAAAGATTTTTGAGAATTCCTCGCATAATGTTAAAGTTTCTTCAGAGTTCCTCAGAAAAAGTTAAAGTTTCTTCAGATATCCTTATGGAAGGTTAAAATTTCCTTATAAAATGTTAAAGTTTTTCAGAGATACTTAAGACAGGATTAAAGACTAGTTTCCTTAAAAAGTCCACAAAACATTTGATATTTTCTTAGAAGATAACTGTAAAATGATACGATTTTCCAATAATCTTCAAAGATCCTCAAGACTCTCTTGTAGTACTTAAGATTTAAAATCCTTAAAAGTCTTCAAAATATTTGGGCACCAACAGTTGTGTCAGGCATGATTATTAAACTCCACCTTTATTATTGTGGTCATTTGCATTAAGTTGCTACAGTATAGTACCTCATCAGACTTTTTTTATTTAGTATGCTTATTCCGAGAGTGTGACAGGATGTGATTGCATATGTACATAGGGAGGGATGTCATGTGGGACATGGATGGGGGCCCTGAGGGACATATGATACAATATTTACCATGTTGTATACACCAAGGGCTTTATCAGGTATAATTATTTGACTCCACCTTTTTTTCTTAGTCAACAAGTCATTTGCATATAAGTTATCATATAAACTGGCACTTTCATACATTACGATTAAGCATTACGATTATTATAGTATGCTCAATCAGGGACTGTGATAGCTGGGATGAGACTTCCTATGGAGCCTATGGGATGTCATGTGAGACATAGGGTGGGATGCCATGTGGTACATGGGGTGGGATGCCATGTGGGACATGGGGGGGGGATGCCATGTGGAACAGGGTGGAATGCCACGTAGGATATGTGGTGGAATGCCATGCAGGACATAGGGTGGATTGCCATGGGATGGAATGTCATGTGGGACATGGGGTGTCATGTGGGACATAGAATCCCACCCCATTTCAAGAAGTCATTTGCATATAAGTTATTATATGAAGTGACACTTTCATATATAGTATGCTCAATCAGGGACTGTGATAGCTAGGATGAGACTTCTTATGGAGCCTATGGAATGTCATGTGGGACATGGGATGGGATGCCATGTGGGACAGGGTAGAACGCCATGTGGGACATGGTGGGATGCCACGAGTAACACAGAGTGTGACATAGGTTGGGATTCCATGTGTGACATATGGTAGGATGCCATGTGTGACATAGGGTAGGGGGCTGTGTGGGACATAGGGAAGGAGGCCATGGGGACATTGGATGTGATGCCATGTGGGACATGGGATGTGGGACATGGGATGTGATGCCATGTGGGACATAAAGTAGGATATCATTGGGACATTGGGAGGGATGCTATGTGAAACATCAGGTGGGAAGCCACTGATGCGGGACACAGGGAGGGATACCATTTGGGATATAGGGAGGGATGTCATGTGGGACATATGGTTGGATTAATGTGGGACATTTAGGATGGGATCCATGTGGGTCATAGCATGGGATGCCATGTGGGAGATATGGTGGAATGCCATGTGGGAGATATGGTGGAATGCCATGTGGGAGATATGGTGGAATGCCATGTGGGAGATATGGTGGAATGCCATGTGGGAGATATGGTGGAATGCCATGTGGGAGATATGGTGGAATGCCATGTGGGAGATATGGTGGAATGCCATGTGGGAGATATGGTGGAATGCCAGTTGGAGATATGGTGGAATGCCATGTGGGAGATATGGTGGAATGCCATGTGGGAGATATGGTGGAATGCCATGTGGGAGATATGGTGGAATGCCATGTGGGACAAGGCATGGGATGTCATGTGGGATGTGGGACATAGGATGGAATGCCAAGTGGGTCATAGGATGGGATGCCCTGTGGGACATATGATGGAATGCCACATGGGACATGGGCTGTCATGTGGGACATGGAGTGGGATGCCATGTGGAAGATATGGTGGAATGCCATGTAATGGGATGGCATGTGGGACATGGGATGGGATGTCATGTGGGACATGGGGTGGGATGCCATGTGGGACATATGGTGGGATGCCATGTGGGACATGGGGTGAGATGCCATGTGGTACATGGGATGCCATGTGGGACTTGGTGTGAGATACCATTTTTATAATTGGCTGGGTCATGTAATATGGGTGTCAATTTACATGGGCATGCAAACTATGATGGTATTTACCGTTCTAGTTTTAAATTAAAAGAAAGTTTTGCACTCTATTCTTTATTTTAACAAAATTAAAAGAAAGTGTTGCACTCTATTTTTCATTTTTTGTTAAATTGAAGGTTTTGCACCATTCTTTATTCTTTTTTTGCATTTTGTTTTAAATTTGTTTTATTCTTTACATTTTAAAAATTGGAAGAAAGTGTTTTACTCTATTCTTTATTTCTTTTAATTTTGCACTTATTTTTAAATTGAAAGAAAGTGTTGCACTCTATTCTTTATTTTATTTTTCAACAAAAGACTCTTTTTTTTTTAATTGAAAGAAAGTTTTCACTCTAATCTTTTTTTCTTTAAATTGAAAGACATTTTTATTTCTTTATATTTTAAAAATGGAAAAAGTGTTGCACTCTTATTCTTTATTTTTTGATTGAAAGTTGAACTCTTATTTGCATTGAAAGAAAGTTTTACTCTATTCTTTTCTTTTTTTTTTTAACTGGAAAGTTTTGTACTATTCTTCATTTTTTAAAAAAATTGGAATAAAATGTTGCACTCTATTTATATATTTTTTGTAATTGAAAGTTTTGCACTCCATTCTTTATTTACAAACAAAATTGAAAGACATTTTTGCACTCTATTCTTGATTTTTAAAAATTGAAAAAAAAGTTTTGCATTCTATTCTTTATTTTTAAAAATTGAGAAAAAGCTTTGCACTCTTATTTTCCTTTCTTGCATATATGCTGCATAGTTTGCATTTGTATTTTATTGTTGATAATTTGTTGATGATTGGCTGGAATTAAGTCTTTGCATTTGTATCCTAGTTGATAATGAGGATCCTGTTGCAGCCTGCCCTGGTGATGTCAGCGTTACCACAAACGATCTTCAAGCAGATGGTGTGGTTGTGCAGTTCACAGAACCAACAGCACAAGACAATTCTGGAATTGTATTTTTAGTAGCAAGAACTCAAGGCCCAAATACCTTATTTCCAATTGGAGCAACAGTTGTCACGTATACTTTTGGGGATGTATCTGGCAACAGAAATTCCTGTTCCTTTGTCGTACGGGTATCACAAGGTGAATTGGTCAATTTATTTGAGGTGGTTAATTTATTTAAGGTGGGTCAATGTATTTGAGGTGGTCAATATATTTGAAGTGGTCAATTTATTTGAGGTGTTCAATGTATTTGAGGTTGTCAATGTTTTTGAGGTTGTCAATGTATTTAGGGTGGTCAATTAACTTGAGGTGGTCAATATACTTGAAGTGGTAAGTGTATTTGAGGTGGTCAGTGTATTTGAGGTGGTCAATGTATTTAAGGTGGTCAATGTATTTGAGGTGGTCAATGTATTTGAGGTGGGTCAATGTCTTTGAGGTTGTCAATGCATTTGAGGTGGTCAATATACTTGAGGTGGTCAATATACTTGAGGTGGTCAGTGTATTTGAGGTGGTCACTGTATTTAAGGTGATCAATGTATTTGAGGTGGTCAGTGTATTTGAGGTGGTCAATGTATTTGAAGTGGTCAATGTATTTGAGGTGGTCAATGTATTTGAGGTGGTCAGTGTATTTGAATGTGGTTAATGTATTTCAGGTGGTCAATGTATTTGAGGTAGTCAATGTATTTGAGGTAGTCAATGTATTTAAGGTGGTCAATGTATTTGAGGTAGTCAATGTATTTGAGGTGGTCAATGTATTTAAGGTGGTCAATATATTTGAGGTGGTCAATGTATTTGAGGTGGTCAATTTATTTTGAGGTGGTCAATGTATTTGATGTGGTCGATGTATTTGAGGTGGTCAATGTATTTGAGGTGGTCAATGTATTTGAGGTGGTCAATGTATTTGAGGTGGTCAATGTATTTGAGGTGGTCAATGTATTTGAGGTGGTCAATGTATTTGAGGTGGTCAATGTATTTGAGGTGGTCAATGTATTTGAGGTGGTCAATATATTTGGCTTGTCATATGATGCATAAGCTTTGTGTACACTGACAACTTGTGTAAATTGTTCCAGGCTGGTATCTAAATCAAGAGTGAAAAATATAGCAGACCATGGCACCAATGGTTGCAGAATTTATTTTTTTGGTCTCTAGATAGAAAAAGGAAAGGAGAAGAAGAAAAATGGGGATAAGAAAGGAGAAAGAACAGGGAAAAAGTACAAATTGGAAAGGAAAGGGAGAAAAAATGTAAAAGAGAAAGAAATGAGAAATTGATATTTCCTGTTGGAATTGATCATTCAACTTTGTTATTATTGTTGTTGTATACTTCCAGAAGTTTTTTACAAGACTTTCTACAGTCTCAGCAAGTAAAATACTTTTTCCACCCATGACTTAAATCATGAATTTTCTAGATCATTGATTTGGCAATGCTTCTTTTACCTGAAAAGTCTTTAATGTTTTGGAGATCCCTGGTGACGTTATCAGAGGTAGATGAATCCAGGCATAATATAGATGTTGTCTATGTAGATTTCTAGAAAGCATTTGATGTGGTTTCTCTGGATAGATGAAAACCAGAGTGATAGGGGAAATGGCTATGATTGCGACAGACTGGATAAACACCAGGTTTTCACCTTGCTCTCATCGGAAGTGATCAGAGAACCAGGTAGGGAGGGTGTGAAACTATACCATCAAAGCTGCCATTTAGCGCCACCCGGGGAGAAGGAGGGATACAGATGACCAACCTCCACTTGATATCAGCATATTATTGATCTGTATTTCTGTGGACAAATCTTGGGTTAAATTGTTGTTGAACTCAAACCTGTACCTCCAGCATCTCAGTTGTAAGCTCAATCGACTGATCCACCTGTCTTTTGGTACAGCAGCAATTCTTAATAGGCAGCCTGCGGGCCAAATCTGGCCCGCGAACAATAGTTGTAGTGGGAAAAATATCTTAATAAGATTGGTAAAAATCCCAAAATGCTTGTTTATAATAGGTTTTTCTTAGGCAGATCAGCGCACTACAATATCGTGACTTATCAGCAAAATGATATCTTTAGTTTTGTTATAAAATGGGCAGACTCACGGCTTGTCAAAGGAAGAGCTTATAAGAGAACCGTTGACATCTGGCATACATCTTTCTTATCACGCGCACCTTGAGTTTGTTTGTATTCAGGGATTGTTTCGACGGGTTTTGTTTGCCGGTTTTGCCATGTGATTGGCCTGAGGCTGTTGTGAAATGATGGCTTTGGAAAAAATTGATTAAGAACCCGTGTGGTACAGTATCTTTATGGAAGAAGGTTACTAAGGTTTCTGTATTGTCTTCTTATTTTCGTAATCTTTATTGATGTTTTGCTTGGCTCCAGGATTTGTAAATTTGCTTTATAGTTGACAATTCTAGGGATTTATATGGATAAGTTAAGTTTTTGGTCTTTTGATGTTGATAAATGCAAACTTTTCTTTTGGTGATGAAAGGGATCTTGGTGTTGCAGTAACTAGTAAATTGAAGCCTTATAAAACGAATAAACAGTTGTTCTACAGGATGCTTGGTATGTTTAGAAGAAATCTTTGTTTTCTTGGTAGAGAGAATGTTCTCAATTTATACAAGTCCTCACTTCGAGTATGCGATATAGCTATTAAAGTCCATTTTAACCCTTCGTTCTCTATGTGGTCACGACACAACGGATTGGACATGCACAATGCAAAAAATGATTTTGCTTCATCAAATAGGCCTACAGCAGTGATCTTAGTATCATTTGAAAGAGCTCGAAAGTTCTTTCAGAAAATGTAATTTTTGATGGGTTAAAGATTTTTGAAAAAAAGAATTAGAGAAAATGCACAAAATTTAAGGAAAAACGTTTTATTTCTTCAATTGCTTACTTGCTATACTTCCAGACCTTGCTTTTACCTGAAAACCCATGAGGAACTTACAAAGACATCAATGCATCCAATTAGGGTCAAATTTTGCCTGCCCCTATCATCAATATTTTTTTTTGGCAAACGTTTTGCAAAGTTTCATGATCTTTAGCCTTTTTGAGACCAAAATGTGACAAAAATGGTAGTTCCTGATCACAATACAACTGCCGTAAGCAAAAGGTATTGTCAGGAAGCTTATTTCACATATTTTCACATATTGAAAACAGAAAGAGCAACTACCCCCTCTTTGTTTACATCATAATATAAGTTAAAAAACATCCACACACTAGAACATACGTAGTGTTGTGTGCAACATGGGCGACTCTGCTTCGAATACTGGCGGGATGTGCGGCTTTGTTTTTCAGCAAGTAATTACAGCGGTGAATATTAATTGTTTATTTTCATTGTTTTTGCATGTTTTGCTTTGAGAAAAAATTTAGACTGTTATCATTGGGAAGGAAATTTCTCAAACAATCTAAATATGTAAAAAAAATTCCCCAATTTCATTATTCACAAGAAATAATCAAGCTAAAAAAAATAGAGCATTTTTGACCTAAGTTTGCTTAAAATTTGCATATTTATGTCAATATTTTCTTATTTGGACTTTTCATATTTTGAAGTTTACTGTAGCGTTCATATAAATCAAACTTGTAGTGATAGAAAATGAAAGGAAAGTTGTGAAAATTAATTTGAAAAAAAAAAGGTCCGAAAAATTGCAGTTATGTTTTGACAGCATGCGGCACGAAGGGTTAAGAGAGGAAAAAGTTCTACTGGGAGCAGTTTCAGCAAAGAGCCAATAATCCGGAAGTAAAGAATAATTTGTATGCATCTAAGTCTGAGAATTCTTTGTTTGACTATGCTTGAGTTTAGAAGAATATGTGGTGGAATGATTCAGGTGTTTCTTTTCCTCACTGCAGTGATGCTATGACTGTTTTGTAATTTCCATCATATTTCAGCTAATTCTTATAAGACCTGTTGTCACAGTTTGAAATTGACCAAAGAGTTGTCACAGATTGATGTTAGGTGTTCTTAAAGGGATTTTCAAAGTTGAGTAGTTTTCCTCGGTGGGTGGTTAGATTATGTTAACACTATTAACAGTTTCAAAATCAGCCTTATTAACTTGTTTACTAATCTTTGACTTCCTTAATTCTTCCGCATATTCTGTATTTTATTTTGGTGTCAGTGAGGGATATACATGGAGTGACTAAATCTTCTTAGCCAATCATCTCGTATTTTATTTTGGTGTCAGTGTGGGATATACATGGAGTGACTAAATCTTCTTAGCCAATGGTCTTGTATTATATTATGCTATATATATGTGGGTTTCCATTGTGTACCTAGTTGTTGTTAGTTGGTGAAGAGCGGATTAGTATTGTTACCATTTGTTCATGCGTCCATCTGTCGACATCCATTGTCCGTCCGACGACATGCATTGTCCATCCGACCACATCCATTGTCCGTCCAACCACATGCATTGTTCAGTTACTGGGAACAAAAGATTTTTACTCTTGGAAAGCCATGAGATGTACCTCGGCTTTCCGTTTAGTATGCACTGCAACAGCCGATTTTGGCCAAAAGCAACGGTTGCACATCACACCTCGCCAGAGCAAGGGCAACCTAATATGATATCATTATTTGCTTGGCCTGGCACAGCTACGATCTAATTACATTGCCATCGCGTGCGAGTGTAATATGATTCCTCTATCTGATGCACGTTGGGCATATTATTAATGCCCCTATGATAGCATACTGAAAGAAAAGCGCTTGCACACTTAATAATTCTAACTTTTTTTGGTAGATAAATAGCCCCATCCAATTTATAAAGGAAAATGCCAAGTTGAGTGTGGTTTTCTTTATGGGGAGTATCAGACTTAAGCTAAAGCTAATTCCATCCAAGCCATTAGGCTCATATAGGGCCAGTGCTTATTCCTAGTTTGCATGGTGCAAGCAGATGAGAGTACATGACTCCCTCCAGATGGGACCCCAGGCCATTGCAGATTAACTCCTCAGCAGTGCCAGTACTCATTTTACAGCTGAGTGTACTGGAGCAAATGGGATAAAGTGCCTTGCTCAGAGACACATGACAGTGCTCCACGGTGATAGGTGAATGTAGAATGGTAGGTGATTGGAGAAAGGTAGGTGATTCGGGGGTAGTAGGTGAATGGGGAATGTTATTTTAATAGAGGTGAGGGGATGGCATAGATGATACAAGATTGCATAATGATTGATAGATGCAGAAATTGGGATGAGGGTGTGATGACAATTGGAACAGCCTGTGGAATGGCATGTGGAACAGGATGGCATGACATAGAGGACTGAGTAATATGGCATGTGAGATGGTAGAATAACATGTGGGACAGGGTGGCATGACATATAGGACAGTGGCATGGCATGTAGGACAGGACAGGATGACATGGGGGACGGTGAGATGGCATGTGGAACAGAGAGGCATGGTATGTGGGACAGGGAGGGGTGACATGTGATACAGTGGGGTGGGACAGTAGCATGGCATGGGGGACGATGAGATGGCATGTGGAATAAGGAGGGATGGCATGTGGGACAGGAAGCGATGACATGTGGGACAGAGTGGGATGGCATGTGGAACAGAGTGGGATGGTATGTGAGATGGTGGCATGGCATGCGGGACAGGGTGAGATGGTATGTGGAACAATGAGGGATGGCATGTGGGACGGAGGGATGACATGTGGGATGACATATGGGATAGTGACATGACAGGTTGGCATGACATGGGGGACAGGGTGACATTGCATGTAGGACATGGTGACATTGCATGTAGGACATGGTGACATTGCATGTAGGACATGGTGACATGTGGGACACAGCGGGATGGCATGTGGAACAGAGTGGGATGGTATGTGAGATGGTGGCATGGCATGCGGGACAGGGTGAGATGGTATGTGGAACAATGAGGGATGGCATGTGGGACGGAGGGATGACATGTGGGACAGAGTGGGATGACATGTGGGATAGTGACATGACATTGGGGACAGGGTGACATTGCATGTAGGACATGGTGACATGTGGGACACAGTGGGATGGCATGTGGAACAGTGGGATGGTATGTGAGATGGTGGCATGGCATGCGGGACAGGGTGAGATGGTATGTGGAACAATGAGGGATGGCATGTGGGATGGAGGGATGACATGTGGAACAGAGTGGGATGACATGTGGGATAGTGACATGACGTTGGGGACAGGGTGACATTGCATGTAGGACATGGTGACATGTGGGACACAGTGGGATGGCATGTGGAACAGAGTGGGATGGCATGTGGAACAGAGTGGGATGGCATATGGGATGGTGGCATGGCATGCGGGACAGGTTGGCCTGACATGTGGGACAGGGTGGAATGACATGTATGACATGGTACAATGGCATGTAGGGTGGTATGGCATGTGGGACAGGGAGGGATAGCATGTGGGTCAGGGTTGGATGTTATATGGGATAGTGGCATGGCATGTAGGAAAGGACAGGATGGCCTGGGGGACAGGGTGAGATGGCATGTGGAACAGTGAGGGATGACATGTGGGACATGGAGGGATGACATGTGGGACAGAGTGGGATGGCATGTGGGACAGGGTGGCATGACATGGGACAGTGGCATGGCATGTAGGACAGGACAGGATAGCATGGGGGCAGGGTGATATGGCATGTGAGACAAGGTGAGATGGCATATGGGACAAGGTGAGATGGAATGTGGGACAGGGTGGCATGGGATAGGGTGGCATGGGATAGGGTGGCATGGGAAAGGGTGGCATGGGGTAGGGTGGCATGGGACAGGGTGGCATGGCATGTGGGACAAGGAGGAATTACATGTAGGACAGGGTTATATGGTATGCAGGACAGGGTGGTATGACATGTGGGATGTTATATGGGACTGGCATGGCATATAGGACGGTATGGCATGGGGGACGGGATGATATTGCATGTAGGACAGGTTGACAAGACATGGATAGGGTGGAATTACATGTAGGACAGGGTGGTATGGTATGTAGGACAGGGTGGTATGGCATTTTGGACGGAGGGATAACATGTGGGACAGGGTAGGATGTTATATGGGTCAGCATGGCATGTAGAACAGGACAGGATGGCATGGGGGGAAGGGTGAGATGGCATGTGGAACAAGAAGGGATGGCATGTGGAACAGGGAGGGATGGTATGTGAGACGGAAGGAGGACATGTGGGACGAGAGTGGGTGGCATGTGGTATGGTGGCATGGCAAGTAGGACAGGTTGGCATAACATGCGGAATGGCATGTGATGGGCTTTCATATGGATTTTATGTGTGATGGCATGTGGGACAGGAAGGGATGGTGTATGGGACAGGGTGGCATAGCATGTGGGGCAGTGTGGCTTGGCATGTGGGATTGCATGTGGTGAGATGTCATCAGGATTTCAGATGTAATGGCATGTGGGATAGGGTAGAATGGCCTGTATGTCTGGGTAGCATGGGGTGTGGGACGGAAAGGAATGGCATGTGGAACAAGGTAGCATGGCATGTGGGGCAGAGTGGCATGGCATGTTGTGGGTTTTCATCTGGATTACATGTGGAGTGGCATATGAGTTGTGTGGTGGACTGGCATCTGGATTTCATGTATGCTTGCCTGTAGGATGGGATGTAGGATGGCATTGCATGTGAAACAGAGGATGGAAATTATATTAGCAGCGAGAGGATTTGTATTGTTCGCGATGTCTGGTTTGAAAGAAAATTTTCACTTAATTTAAGTAACATTCATCTAACTCCCTATCAAACATTACGTCATGTAATAGAAAATCAGGAAAATATTTTGCTTAAAAGACAGGGGACTTGTTCATTGCTGTTTTTCCGTTTCTTTCACAGTCGACAATGAGGATCCATTTGCGGTTTGTCCAAACAATGTTCAAAGGACCGTTTCCTTAGGTACGCAAGGTACCACTGCATCATGGGTAGAAGCTACAGCAGTTGACAACTCTGGAACAGTCAATCTTCAAAGTAGGAGTCATGCTACAGGATCATTCTTCCTTGTTGGTTCTACAACTGTCACATACACTTTTATTGATCCAAGCGGCAACACAGGATCCTGCTCTTTTAATGTCATTGTAACTGCGGGTGAGTTAATTTAAATGGTGCTTGTTGAATAAGATTCAAAACTCGAAGGAAAGAACATTATTCAAGGATTAGTTCAGTGCTGAAACAAGTCTATCTGATATGCAAGGGAACTTCAAAAGTAACAAAATGGTGAAGAAAGCATTCCAAAATCTTATTCTGTAAGAATAGTTCTTTACCATTTGTGTAAAAACAACTGAAATCAGACTAATTGTGACATCACATTCCTCAGTCTTCTCTGGATATTGAAACTGTACTGCACTCTGTTGAGAGTGCAGTCTCATACTCAAAAGGTACTGGGATGGAAGCTCTATAAGCCCCCAAGGCTTGATAGAATTTAACCAGCTGTACCCTGTAGTTTGAGTAGAAACTTATGTTCTTACTAAGTGCTAAAAGATATTGGTTTTACCTAGACTTGCTTACATTTTGTGGTTATTTTTGAATTCATTTTGTAATATTTGCCCTCTGTAATTCAAATATAGTGTGAGCACCTTATCAGCAGTTTGAAAAATAAACACATTTATATTATTTATCACAGATATGAAATTTGATTTCCACAAGTATGAAAAAATAAGGCCTTTTGTTTTCTGAAGATCATTCCACACTTGTTTCTTGACAGTTTCCATTTCATATTCAGTTGATAATGTTGAACCTGTTGTAACTTTTCCAGACAATGTAAGGATTTTGCATTTGAAATGATGAAGCATTGAAGTGAAATTTCTGTATTGCAGAATAAATGTTTCTGTTAAAAAAATAATGATCATGTTTCTATTGTATTTTGTCAGTTGATACTGTTGATCCTGTTGTAAGTTGTCCAAGTAATGTGTTGAGAACTGTTCCATTGGGAATATCAGGAACCACTGCAACATGGACTGAAGCTACAGCAACTGACAACTCTGGAATAGTAAATCTTCAAAGTAGGAGTCATACTACAGGATCATTCTTCCTTGTTGGTTCTACAACTGTCACATACACTTTCATTGATCCAAGCGGCAACATAGGAACCTGCTTTTTTGATGTTGTTGTAACTCCGGGTAAGTAAATTAAAAGTGTGAATGAGATCAATGATTTCCATGGCAGCTTTTTGTGTATGCCAGTTGTAAATTCCATGATTTATGTAAAGCAAGTATAGGGCATATATATTACATATATATTACAAAAAGGACATCGTTAACCACCTCGCCCCTCTTTCAGCAACATCTCGTCCTCGACCAACTACTCCAATGCCTTCAAAACCAAAAAAGCTTGCAATGAAGCCTGGAGAATCACTTTTCCCTCCAACAACTCAAAAGCTACAACATCCCTCTCACCCTTTCCGAATTAAACCAAGCCATCCACGACGCTGGCTGCACCTCGAAGGGCCTGAATAATATCCCCTACCAGTTCCTGAAACACCTCCACATTGCTACCGTACTCACTATCTTCAACCACATTTGGTCCTCACACTCCTTTCCCCCTTTCTGGAGGACAGCTATTGTCATCCCCGTCTTTAAACTGGGAAAGGACGGTACCGACCCCTCCAGCTACCGCCCCATCGCCCTCACCTGCTGTCTCTGTAAATTATGGAAAGGATCATTAATCAGAGACTAAACTGGTTCCTTGAGTCGAACAGAATTCTTTCCCCTCACCAAAGCGGCTTCCGAAAACGTCACAATACCCTAGACCAGTTAATTACGCTCGACATCGCTATCCGGGATCATTGCAAAAAAGGAACACCTCATTGCCATATTTTTTGACCTCGAAAAAGCTTTAGACACTACTTGGAAATACGGCATTACCCGCAAACTTCACACCATCGGCCTCAGAGGCCATCTCCCCACCTTTATCCAAAACTTTCTCTCACCCAGGCAGTTCTAAGTTCATATTGGCCACATCCTTTCCAACCCAAAACCTTTCCAACCCAACCAAAATTTTCAGGCTCACCATTCGTGCCAAGCTTGACTATGGCAATATTGTCTAATGTGTCGCTCACAACTCATACCTCAACCACATCAACACCATCCAAAATAATGCCCTCAGGCTTTGCCTAGGTGCCTACAGGACCTCTCCAATCACCAGCCTTCATGTTAAAGCCAAAGAACCCCCTTTCTACTTAGATGTAGAAAGCTTAGCTTCTCCTATGCTTTTAGAGTCCTCAACAGCACCCAGAACCCTGTTTACAATCTCATTAGGTACCCCAATTTCTCCACCCTCTTTGATAGGACTAAAACCCTATTCCCTTCCTTTAGCTTTACGCATTAAATCAGACCGCTTCATCTTGGCATCAACCCTGCTACTCTCGGCACCTTCTTTAGGCCCACTTTTCTTCCTTGGGCCACCCCCTCCCTTCTGTCCACCTGGGCCTCTCCACTCATCACAAAACTCAAACCCACCCTAACCTCTTCATCAATCTCCACAACCAAATCAAAGACCAATTCTCAAATTACACCCCCCTCTATACTGATGGCTTCAAGGAAGGCAACAAGACAGCTGCTGCTGCCGTCATACAAGACATCACCCTCAGTAGCAGGCTTCCCGACTACTCATCCATCTTTTCAGCCAAGGCTAAGGCCATTCTCTTTGCCCTTAACTTTATTGAGTATTCTCCGCTCAGCCACTTTGCCATTTTCTCTGACTCTCAAAGGCTGTTCTTACTTCTTTACTCAACCTTAAATGGGATAATCTTTTATGCCACCTCTTCCTCCGGAAACTCCTTGCTCCCACCCTCTGCAGGAAAAGTCTTCTTTTTTTCTGAATACCCAGCCATGTTGGCATCCCTGGCAATGACAGGGCTGATGCAGCCGCTAAGCTTGCCCTCAACCTCCTCCCTACCCCATTTCCCAAAACCCTCTCTGACATCAAACCGCTTATCGCTTCCCTTGTTTGTGACCGCTGGCAAACCTAACGAAACTCCCAAATTGATAACAAACTCCATGTCATCCAGCCCACAATTCCGATCAAATCCACCATCAACAACCTCTCTTGTATCGACAACGTTCATATTACTTATCTTAGAATTGGTCACACCCACCTCACTCACTCCCACCTCCTCATTGGCTCCCCCAATCCCTCTGCAACAATTGCCATTGCACCCTCACAATCCATCACGTTCCCCTTGCTTACCCCCTCTACAACCTTCCTAGAGCTTTCCTCGCTCCCCACAACTCAATTGCTGAGTTCTTCCAGAAAAATCTTTTGGATAAAATTATCTCCTTTCTTCATCATGCTTCCCTCTACAACCATATTTATTTCTCCTCTTCCACCCCCTCTCTTCTTTGTTTTTGTTTCAAGCATGCACCTCCCCTCTCGATCACAGCTTTCTGACCTTTTATTCTTGAATTTCTCTCATTCTCCCCCTGTTTCCTTTCCTTCCCACCTCTAAAATTATCTGACCTCAGGCAGGTACAATTTGACCCACGTTGTCGTGGTGCTGTTAAGCCATCATTAAACAAACAAACAAATATATATTAAATACTCCATTACAAATTTAAAACATTTGGGAAAAGGAAAAAGTACATGCATATATATATCTTAAATACATAGCAAAAAGTTAAAGAATATGAATATATAAATGAGGAAAAAAATTAAAGATAAAAAGTTCAAAACAGTAATTCTAACTCTCCTGTCTGTAAGTAAATTGCCGCATGGTAAATGAATGAATGTTAGGGTTTCGAAGGTTTCTGTTTGAACGTGCTAGATGACTTTGTAATGTATTGTGTAAAGGATGGTTTTGTTCTTTGTTGATTTTTGTCGCCATTTCAATGAATTCCGATTTAACCCTGTCATTTAAAATTTTAATAAGCATGGGATAATGTAGGTTAAGAATTTTTGAAGTAATACTTTAAAAAATTTCCTGATTCTGTCTTTGTCTTTCTGTAAGATTAAATGATACCAAACGGGCACAGCATAAAAAACTTGTGATGAAATTACTGATTTAAAAAGATTAACTCTAGCATTTAAGATTACAAAAAAAAAAATATGTATGATAAACTCGAAACAATATTCACGTTTGCAAATTGATAATTGGTTCACCAGATGTGCAAGTTTGAAAAAAGTATGGCAAAGTATAAACTTTTCTTTAAATATGATTGAGACCAATGCTTTATAAGAGTAAATTATGGCATAGAATAAACTTTTCTTTACTTATGATTGAGACAAATGCTTTACAAAAGTAAAGTAAGGCAGAGAATAAACTTCTCTTTAAATATGATGTAGACCAATGCTTTACAAGAGTAAAGTATGGCAGACAAACTTTTCTTTAAATATGATTGAGAGACCAATGCTTTACAAGAGTAAAGTATGGCAGACAAACTTTTCTTTAAATATGATTGAGACCAATGCTTTACAAGAGTTAATTATGGCAAAGAAAAAACTTTTCTTTAGATATGATTCAAACCAATGCTTTACAAGAGTAAAGTAAGGCACAAATTAAAGTTTTCTTTAAATATGATTTAGACCAATGCTTTACATGAGTAAAGTATGGCAAAGAATAAAGTTTTCTTCAAATATGATTGAGACCAATGCTTTACAAGAGTAAAGTAAGGCACAGAATAAAGTTTTATTCAATGCTTTACATGAGTAAAGTAAGGCAAAGAATAAACTTACCTTTAAATATGATTAAGACCAATGCTTTACAAGAGTAAATTATGGCAAAGAAAAAACTTTTCTTTAGATATGATTCAAACCAATGCTTTACAAGAGTAAAGTAAGGCACAGAATAAAGTTTTCTTTAAATATGATTTAGACCAATGCTTTACATGAGTAAAGTATGGCAAAGAATAAACTTTTCTTTAAATATGATTAAGACCAATGCTTTATAAGAGTAAATTAAGGCATAGAATAAACTTTTCTTTACTTATGATTGAGACAAATGCTTTACATGAGTAAAGTAAGGCAGAGAATAAACTTCACTTAAAATATGATTTAGACCAATGCTTTACAAGAGTAAAGTATGGCAGACAAACTTTTCTTTGAATATGATTGAGACCAATGCTTTACAAGAGTAAATTATGGCAAAGAAAAAACTTTTCTTTAGATATGATTCAAACCAATGCTTTACAAGAGTAAAGTAAGGCACAGAATAAAGTTTTCTTTAAATATGATTTAGACCAATGCTTTACATGAGTAAAGTATGGCAAAGAATAAAGTTTTCTTCAAATATGATTGAGACCAATGCTTTACAAGAGTAAAGTAAGGCACAGAATACAGTTTTATTCAATGCTTTACATGAGTAAAGTAAGGCAAAGAATAAACTTTTCTTTAAATATGATTGAGACCAATGCTTTACAAGAGTAAAGTATGGCACAGACTAAACTTTTCTATGAATATGATTGAGACCAATGCTTTACAAGAGTAATGTATGGCAAAGACTACACTTTTCTATAAATATGATTGAGACTAAACTTTTCTATAAATATGATTGAGACAAATGCTTTTGAGACCACTTTTCTATAAATATGATTGAGACAAATGCTTTACATGAGTAAAGTGTGGCAAAGACTACACTTTTCTATAAATATGATTGAGACAAATGCTTTACATGAGTAAAGTGTGGCAAAGACTACACTTTTCTATAAATATGATTGAGACAAATGCTTTACATGAGTAAAGTGTGGCAAAGACTACTCTTTTCTATAAATATGATTGAGACAAATGCTTTACATGAGTAAAGTATGGCACAGAATAAACTTTTCTTTACTTATAATTGAGACAAATGCTTTACAAGAGTGTCCCACAGTACGTATATGAATGTGTTAAATTGTATTTATCTAAACAGAATGGGTTTCGATCATCTAAACAACTACTGCGTAGAGAGAGTTTTTCAAATACTCTCTGGGGAGACCATAGTTTTGGCATCTCCTTGTTAAAGTCTGGAACAGTTCTCCATTATAAGTACCATCTGCTGAGACTATTAATTCTTTCGAGAATCGATTGTAGAGATTTTTGTACTTTAACTCCTTTCATAACATTTAATTGTTTTGGTTGTTTTTATGCAAAGTGCACTGAGTGTCATTTATGGCGAACACCGGTGCTTTACAAGAATGCTGATAGATTGATTTATTCCTGACACATTGGCTTAGTAAAATAGTTCATCAGAAAATATTTATCTCCCCATAAATAGGCATTTTTTTGCAGAATTCTGGCAAAATGGTGGCCATTTTGGAGGATTTGTACATCAAGTTAGGCCTCAAAGCTCAGTATTTTATATTATCCTGATTCAAATTTAATGCCAAAGCAGAGCTAACACAATTATTGATAACACATTGAGTTGTCAGGCACTCTTAAAGTTTTACTCAAATGTTAAACTTACTACCATTTTTCCCAACTGTGAATATTTTTCCTACCAGAATTTTGGGAAAATTCCAACTTGGATGAATTGTCCAAATTGGGAATATGTTCAATCGCAGTTGGAAATAAGTTTAATCTCAGTTAGGACCAGTTCTTCTCAGTTGGGAATCCCAACTGGGAATCCCAACTGGTCTCAGCTGGAATCTTCCTATTAGATTATTCTTCCTTTTACAAGTGCTTGATAACTGGTTGTCATAATTAAGTTCTCTATTGAAGAATTTGTGAGAACTCATTTTCATATTGAACTGTTTTGATCAAAGGTTTGATTTCTTGAAGATATATGTTAAATTTTGAGAAAGTGATGATTTTTTTTGTTCATGCATGAAAATAACACTACTCTTTTCATCCTCTTTTGGCAGTTGATAATGTTGACCCTGTTGTAACCTGCCCTGGTGATGTGATGATAAATGTTCCATTGGGAACAACCGGAACCGGTGCAACATGGACTGACGCTACAGCAACTGACAACTCTGGAACTGTAACTCTTCAAAGTAGGAGTCATGCTCCGGGAACATTCTTTATTGTTGGTTCTACAACTGTTTCATATTCCTTTTTTGATCCAAGCGGAAACACAGGATTTTGTTTTTTTACTGTCATTATAACTCCTGGTGAGTACATGCGTGACCTACTAGAAGAAGTTTGCAGTACTTGTACTGATGATGAGTTACATTTTGAGAAAGTGAAGAAAAGATTAGTACATGTATGGAAATAACAGAGTGAGATTTATCACATTCTCCTGAAAGTTGGTAATATTGATATTAGTCCAAATAATTTGAGAAATCGAACTCTTCAACTTTCATAAATTTACACCAGTGAGCAACTTTTATTGTAATGAAAAAAACAGGACATACATTTGGTATGAAGTTTGAAATAAGTGTAAGTTTTGGCTGGTACAGCAGTAAAATGATTAGATTTGATGACTACTGTAAGGTTTACATGTTTGAAGTATTTGTTGTGTGGTATTATATTCTCTAAGCAATCCAAGTGGCAAGAAATGGTGGTGCTCTTTTTATATACTTTTAACTGAGGATGAGTAAATTACAACTGCAGTTGTTTAATTGTAAAATGAAGCACATGAAGGAAAGGTCATGGCTAGCGTTGTGCAGTAGTCATGTTTGTGTATCATTAAGAATTTGTATCCCTTGTGCCCCTCCAACCCGACACCCTCGATTTTCTCAAAATCAGGGGTAATCCACACCTTCAAACCCGAGAGCCTCTTCACAGTTCAATTGCTAGCAACCCGCTATTGTTACACCATACACAGCACAGGGGTTATCTATACCTTCCAACCTGAGAGCCTCTTCACAGTTCAATTGCTAGCAACCCGCTATTGTTACGCCATACTCAACACAGGGGTTATCTATACCTTCCAACCTTAGAGCCTCTTCACGCTTCACTTGATAACAACCAGCTATTGTTATACCATACACAATAGGTCATTCATCTGGGGCTGAAGCCAAAAACCTTCTTTGCAGTAAAATGGAACAGATTAGTCGTTGGCTGACCCTAAAAATAAATATGCATTATATATGTGAAGGAAATTGTGCAATGCCCATGAATGATTGATAGACATGATGAAATAAGTATCCTTATGAAGAATGGTCCATCAATCATTAATGGCTTTTGCACAAAGTCCTCCCAAGCATATAATGTATATTTTTATTTAGGCTCTGCCAAGGACTAATCTGATTCGTATCACTGAACAGCAGCTATGTAGGTTGGGCCCAAGATGAATGACCTATTGTGTACAGTGTAACAGTAACTGGTTGCTAACAAGTGAACTGTGAATAGACTATGAAGATGTTATCAGATAAGAAGGTATAGATTACCCCTCTGTTGTGTATGGTGTAACAATAGCTGGACGCTAGTCAATGAATTGGGAAGAGTCTCTCTTGTTGAATGGTGTGGATTACCCCTGATTTTGAGAAAATTGGGGGTGTCGGGTTGGAGGGGTCTAAGGGCCAAAAATGTTAATAACCATTCCTCCCAAAGTGTTGTTTAGTCACTACCAGTAGTGTTGCCACTACAGGGATTTCCCTAATGTGATGCGAACATACAGTGATCACTTGATGCACTCCCACTACATATCTCAGTACACTAGGCCAAATTGACATGTAAACATGAAGTAAAATACCTTGATAAACACCCTAACACAATACATACAAAGAGCATTGAAAATTCTTTAAAATGCCTTAGAAATGCTATTTTCTGCTCGAAAAATTTCCTTAGCATGCAAAAAGCTCTCCAATGAATGTAAACTAACCTCGCCTTACTGTACTTCATACAGTCAGCATGCTAGATCATAAATATTTGCTAGTTCAAAATAAATTCCAAAGTACCCCCTCCATTTCATAACAGAAAAAAAAAAACGACATTGGAAGTTTCCTAATGGCGCCATTTTGCTTAGATTGATCGCATAACTTTGAATACTTGACTTTGCGATTCTGGACACTTAATACCCTTTTGGGTTATTTTTGAGGCAAATTTGTTGTGAAGATATAAAGATGTAATTTCAATGTTCCCAATTTTATTGACCTGAGGTATTTTTAAAGCATTTTGAGAGGCATTTCATACTATGTGAATTCTTGTTTATGAACTTGTGCTTAAGTGTTACAACTGTCAGTGTGTAATGAGTGTGTTGATGCTGATATGTGAACTTGCTTGTGGTATCAAAAAGCCAAAATGAAATGACCCTTTTATTTGAGGGTTTTGATTGTTGAAAGGAATGTGTAGTCCAACCTTCTGTACATGACAACTTGTTCAGATGCATGAAAATGTTTTAATTTGCTATCTGAATACTCTGCGAAACTTGGGTCTTTTTACCATCGCTAGTTGAAAAATGTTCATGAATGATCAAGGAACAACCAATCTGGGTGCTTGCCAAATGCCAAAATTGACATGAATTTTGCTAGAATAAGTTGTCTTTACATGAGAAATTAGATGAAGAAGACACAAAACATGATTTTTTGACATTTATCTGCTCAAGTTTTATTATTTTTAAAAAAAGGAAAAATTGTTTTTTATACGCTTTTTACCACTCATGGGATGTTTGGTAATAGATACGAATCCTTATGTTTGCGATATTGTGCAATACCGGGATCAGGATTTTAGGACTTACGTGACTACTGGAAACCCAAACAAAGCTAGTCATGGCATATATTTTTTACCAATTTATTATTGTTTTCAAATTTGAGTGTATGCTGTTTTTTATTTACAATGAAAAAGTTAATTGCATAATTATTTGAGATGAATATTATGTAAGCTGTACTGATATTATTTATTTTCAGATTTATTGTTAAACCTACCTGCACTCACCCCTGCCACAGGCTCACAGAAGCCTGCCATCCCATTTACCTGTATTGACCTGTCTATCTGTTCCCCCAACCTCCTCCCTGATTTTAGCTGGAGAGTCACTGCTGACCTCTGCCAGGAAGGTAGTGATCATTACCCCCTAACACAAAAAAACTTTTATACACTCCAACCTTCAAACCCCACTGACCACACCCCAAATTGGAACCTCGAGAAGGCTGACTTGACCCCTTCCCATGATAAACCCTCTGTGACTAAGGCCACACCTCTCCCCCATTTCCTTGAGGATGAGGAACCCATGTCAAACTTCAGTAATATCCATTTTATCAACATCGCCACCTGCTCAATTCCCAAAACCTCCAAACCCCTAAATCATCCCCCCAACCCTGGTTCTCTGATGACTGCAAAATCGCTCAATTCCCAAAACCTCCAAACCCCTAAATCATCCCCCAACCCCCATCAAGAGCAGAAAAAGAGCCCTCAGGAACTTCAAAACTAACCCAACCACCCATAATCTCAACCTCTTTCGCATCAGCCGTGCCAAGGCCAGACGCACTATCAAGGACAGTAAAACTAACACTTGGAACAATTTATCTCTTCTCTCACCACCAACACCCCCACAAAGAAGATTGGAGAATGGTTAACAGCTTCCACGGCATAGTGGGCAAATCTCTCATCTCTCTCAGAATGGTGACCTTCTAACCGCAAAAAAGGACATCGTTAACCACCTCGCCGCCACTTTCAGCAACATCTCATCCTCAACCAACTACTCCAATGCCTTCAAAACCAAAAAAGCTTCTGATGAAGCCCGGAAAAACTTTTCCTTCCGACAACTCCGAAAGCTACAACGCCCCTCTCACCCTCTCTGAATTAAACCTAGCCATCCACGATGCTGGCTGTACCTCCAAGGGCCCAGATAACATCCCCTACCAGTTCCTGAAACACCTCCTCATCAAGGCCACCACTACCCTATTCACAATCTTCAACAACATTTGGACCTCACACTCCTTTCCCCCTATATGGAGGACAGCTATTGTCATCCCCGTCCTTAAACCGGGGAAAGACGGTACCGACCCCTCCAGCTACCGCCCCATCGCCCTAAGTTGCTGTCTCTGTGAAATTATGGAAAGGATCATTAATCAGAGACTAAACTAGTTTCTTGAGACCAACAGAATCCTCTCCCCTGACCAAAGCGACTTCCGAAAATGTCGCAATACCCTAGACCACTTAATTACGCTCAACACCGTTATCCGGGAATCCTTTGCAAAAAAGGAACACCTCATTGCCATATTTTTTGACCTTGAGAAAGCTTTCGACACTACTTGGAAATACGGCATTACCCGCAAACTTCACACCATTGGCCTCAGAGGCCATCTCCCCATCTTTATTCAAAACTTCCTCTCATCCAGGCGGTTCCAACTTCGTATTGGCCACACCCTCTCCAACCCGTACCCCCAAGAAGAGGGCGTCCCCCAAGGCAGCATCCTCTCTCCCACTCTCTTCAACCTGAGCATCAATGACATCGCGGATAACCTTGGCCCCAACATCAAACGTACCTTATATGTGGATGACTTCACCATCTTCTACTCCTCCCCGAGCTTTCCCATTGTTGAAAGTAGGCTCCAAACCAGCCTCGACCTGCTGCAAGACTGGAGCAACAAAAACGGTTTAAAATTCTCCAAAGACAAGACAGTCTGCATGCACTTTTGTCATTTTAACAACCTCCACCCCAACCCGAACTTTGTGCTCAATGGTAATCGCATCCCAAAAGTTGAACACACAAAGTTTCTGGGTCTAACTCTAGACCCTAAGCTTACCTACAAGCAACACATCACCAACCTGAAACTGAAATGCAACAGCTCCCTGAACCTCCTCAGACTCCTCTCCAACACCACTTGGGGCGTGAACCGCTTTGCTCTCCTCAAAATTTTCAGGCTCACCATTCGTGCCAAGCTTGACTACGGTAATATTGTCTACTGTGTCGCTTACAACTCATACCTCAACCACATCAACACCATCCAAATTGAAGCCCTCAGGCTTTGTCTAGGTGCTTACAGGACCTCCCCAATCACCAGCCTTCATGTTGAAGCCAACGAACCCCCCTTTCTACTTAAAAGTAGAAAGCTTAGCCTATCCTATGCTTTTAGGGTCCTCACCAACACCCAGAACCCTGTTTACAACCTCATTAGGTACCCCAACTTCTCCACCCTCTTTAATAGGACTTAAACCCTATCCCTCCCTTCAGCTTATGCATTAAATCAGACCTCTCCCATCTCGGCATCAACTCCACCACTCTCGGCACCTTCTCCTGGCCCACTTTTCCTCCTTGGGCCACCCCCTCCCTTCTGTCCACCTGGGCCTCTCCACTCATCACAAAACTCAAACCCACCCTAACCTCTTCATCAATTTCCACAACCAAATCAAAGACCAACTCTCAAATTACACCTCCATCTATACTGATGGGTCCAAGAAGTGCAACAAGACAGCTGCTACTGCGGTCATCCAAGACATTACCCTTAGTAGCAGACTTCCCGACTACTCATACATCTTTTCAGCCGAGGCTAAGGCCATTCTCCTTGCCCTCAACTTTATTGAGTACTCCCCGCTCAGCCACTTTGTTATTTTCTCCGACTCAAAGGCTGTTCTTACTTCTTTACTCAACCTTAAATGGGATAACCTCACATGCCACCTTCTCCTCCGGAAACTCCTTTCTCCCACCCTCTGCAGGAAAAGTATTCTTTTCTTCTGGATACCCAGCCATGTCAGCATCCCGGGTAATGACAGGGCTGATGCAGCCTCTAAGCTTGCCCTCACCCTCCTCCCTGCCCCTTTTCCCAAAACCCTCTCTGACATCAAATCGCTTATCGCTTCTCTTGTTCGGGACCACTGGCAAACCTCATGGAAGTCCCAAATTGATAACAAACTCCATGTCATCCAGCCCACAATTCCGATCAAAGCCACCATCAACAACCTCTCTTGTATTGACAACGTTCATATTACCCGTCTTAGAATTGGTCACACTCATCTCACCCACTCCCACCTCCTTATTGGCTCCCCCCAACCCCTCTGCAACAATTGCCATTGCACTCTCACAATCCATCACGTTCTCCTTGCTTGCCCCCTGTACAACTTTACCAGAGCTTCCCTCGCTCCCTACAACTCAATTGCTGAGTTCTTCCAGAAAAATCCTCCGGATAAGATTATCTCCTTCCTTCATCATGCCTCCCTCTACGACTATATTTAATTCTCCTCTTCCACCCCCTCTCTACTTTGTTTTTGTTTCAACCATGCACCTCCCCTCACGATCACAGCTTTCTGACCTTTTGTTCTTAAATTTCTCTCATTCTCCCCCTGTTTCCTTTACTTCCTACCTCTAGAATGATCTGACCTCTCAGGCACAATTTGACCTTAGTTGTTGTGGTGCCGTTAAGCCATCATTAAACAAACAAACAAACTCTTAGAAGAAGGCTGCAATACTTGTTTATTTTTACTGTATATTTTGAGAAAGTGATGAAAAGATTAGTACATGTATGAAAATAACAGAGCGTGATGTATCATTCTGCTGAAAGTTGGTAATATTAAGTTGGTATAATTAGTCCAAATAATTTGAGGAAAACAACTCTTGAGCTTTCAAAAATTTACACCAGTGAGCACATTTTGTTGTAATGTAAAAAAGTACTTAAATTGGGCTGAAGTTTGAAATAAGTAATAAGTATTTGCTCAGCTCAGTACAGCAGCAATAGTGTCATATTTGACTTATACTGTAAGGTGAAAATGCTTTTAAGTAAGTGTTTTGTGGTATTATTCTGGCAATGATCTAAGTCACAAGAAGTGGTCATGCTCTTTTCATATATTTTGAACTGTGGATGTGTAAATTTCAACTGCAATTGGTTCATTTTGAAATGTAACACATGAAGGAAAGGTAATAGGTTTATCAATTTATGATTTTTTTCCCTTCAAATTTGTGTATGTATTGTTTTTCATTGACAATGAAAAATATATTTGCATAATTATTTTAGATGAATATTATGTAAGCTGTACTGATATTATTCATTTTTTAAATTTAATGTTAAACCCTTTCTATTTCATTTTCAGTTGATAATGTTTAACCTGTTGTAACTTTTCCATACAATGTAAGGATTTTGCATTTGAAATAATGGAGCATTGAAGTGAAATTTTGGTATTACAGAATACATTTTCTGTTCAAAAATTAATGATCATATTTGTATTGTATTTTGGCAGTTGATACTATTGATCCTGTTGTAACTTGTCCAAGTAATGTGTTGAGAACTGTTCCATTGGGAATATCAGGAACCACTGCAACATGGACTGAAGCTACAGCAACTGACAACTCTGGAACAGTCAATCTTCA
This sequence comes from Chiridota heheva, assembly GCA_020152595.1. Taxonomy (NCBI): domain Eukaryota; kingdom Metazoa; phylum Echinodermata; class Holothuroidea; order Apodida; family Chiridotidae; genus Chiridota; species Chiridota heheva. The sequence continues at coordinate 1,867,032 of JAIGNY010004608.1, forward strand.
AAGTAGGAGTCATACTACAGGATCATTCTTCCCTGTTGGAACTACAATTGTCACATACACTTTTGTTGATCCAAGTGCCAACACAGGATTCTGCACTTTTAATGTCATTGTAACTGCAGGTGAGTAAACGTGATTTAATCTCTTAGAAGAAGTCTGTGGTACTTGTCTATTTTTACAGAAGATGGATTATATTTTGAGAGAGTGATAGAAAGTTTAGTACATGTATGAAAACTACAAGTGTGTGATAATGAAAGTTGGTAGCATTCATTTTGTTATAATTCATCCAAATGGGGAAGATCAGTCTTATCAATTTTCAAAAAAATTACACCAGTGATCAACTTTAGTTTGAATAAAGAAGCAATACTGCAATTTGGTATGAAATTTGAAATGTATTAAGTTAAGCTCAGTACAAAAGTGAGTGTGTCAGATTTGAGAAATGCTATAAGGTGAAACTGCTTTTTATTAAACTGTGGTATATTATTATCTACAGTGTACGTGATTCAATTCACAGCAAATGGTTCATATTACCCGTCTTAGAATTGGTCATACCCACCTCACTCACTCCCACCTCCTTATTGGTTCCCCCCAACCCCTCTGTAACAATTGCCACTGCATCCTCACAATCCAACACGTTCTCCTTGCTTGCCCCCTGTACAACCTTCCCAGAGCTTCCCTCGCTCCCCACAACTCAATTGCTGAGTTCTTCCAGAAAAATCCTCCAGATAAAATAATCTCCTTCCTTCAGCATGCATCCCTCTACAACCATATTTAATTCTCCTCTTCCACCCCCTCTCTACTTTGTTTTTGTTTTACCCATGCACCTCCTCTCTCGATCACAGCTTTCTGGCTTTTGTTCTTAAATTTCTCTCATTCTCCCCCTGGTCTCTTTCTTTCCTACCTCTAAAATGATCTGACCTCTCAGGCACAATTTGACCTTCGTTGTCGTGGTGCCGTGAAGATCTCATCAAACAAACACAGCAAATGGTGGTGCTCTTTTCATATACTTTGAAGTGAGGATGTGTAGATTACAACTGCACTTGGTTCATTTTAAAATGTGACACAATTTATGTTTTAAAAAAATTAAAGTGTCATGCTGTTTTTCATTTATAATGACAAAATTCTTGGCATAAAGTATTTCAGATATATATTATGTAAGCTGTACCATATGGGAATGTTTTACCTCAAAACTTGCATAAGGAAAAAAATCGCGGAACTAGCTGCTGTGATGTGGTACGGAAAATAAACTTGGTAGGATTTGGATTGCACCATTATTATGCGGGTTGGTTTTAAGAACGAAGTCAGTGAAACAGTAGTTGAAGGCTTAGTTTGCACGAGGTGGAGGTCAAGTTCGTTAAGATTTTCTTTGAGGGCAAAAAAAGTATGAATATATCAACACACATAAAAGGTTGTTCATATGTGTATATTTATCATACAAAAGTATTATGTGGTTTCACAGATTTGAGAGTGTTTACGCGTAGCGTAGTGATAGCCAGGGTTGTCACTCCTGATAATACCAGTGATCGTCAGAGGCTGAGATGGGAGAGGGGCGGGACAGCATGAGGGAGAAGGTGGAACGGCATGTAGGAGAGGGTGGGACGGCTCGCCATGTTTGACAGCATAGCATGCCGCATGTGGAATGTAAGCCAAGTGGAATAGAACTTTAGACGACATTTTATTTATCAACTTAGCCAGTTCCAATGAAAGATCTTTGAAGCAAAACAAATTGAATGAAATTTAATGCACACACATCCTCAGTTCAAAAGTTTGTTAAACAAGGCATTACTGAAGAGAAACTTTTAAACTCATTTTTCTTAAACAAATGTATGACAAACTGTAAGCCTACTTGTGATGAATAGAAAACAATTTTTAAGAATGCATTGATAAGAAAAGATATAAAAAGTTTATTCAAGGATATAATAAACAGATATTAATTCATACAAAAAGTTTGATAAATAGCAGAGTTCCTAATTTTTGATACCATAATCATGCAATCTAACGTTGTCCGTATGCCTTGCTCTTGTACTTCTTTGTTCATGATTGTTGTCGATAATATTTCAGCCAAATAATGTTTTAATTTCTGATGAATACAGTCATATAATAATAAATTTATCTCAGTGTAACAAAATATACAAGAAAAATGTTAAAAATGGAAGAAAATCAGCCAAAATCTGACATTGGAAAACGCTTATCGCCTTTTCACACAGCAGGTTTACAATACACAAACAACGGAAAACCTTCTGCACACAATAGTACAGTCCATGCAGCTCGGGCGTGCTAAGATTACGTCAGAATTAAAACAAAGGGATACATAAGCGGGCGCAAATGTTTTCTCTCATCGATTTCTATTTGTTGAAAAGTACGGGCCCTTTTTTGCACCAATTACGTTGGATTTTATATATACGGTAAATAGGTATATGTTAATTGTCAGGCTGTGTAAAATGGACTCCCAAATACTTTCACTCATAAGTTAAAAAGGTCAAAGCGGCGATAACCTTGTGATTTTGTTTGCGCTCCCATTAAAAAAAAAAAAAACTTTTTATAGTTTACAAAGTACGATACTTTATTTTTGATTAAACAAATGAAAATGGTCTCAAATGATAAATAATGAATTCAAGTTCTCTATACCATTTAAAATGGAACAAAATATTCGAGACTCTTAAGTTATAATGTTTGAAGTGCAAAATATGTGTGATTTTTTAGAGCATTTTGGACAATTAAGGAGATTATCGCAAGCGTATAAACCAAACATTCCCATATGTGGTATTATTCTTTTTTAGATTGAATGTTAAACCCTTTTTGTTTCATTTGTAGTTGAGAAAAATCAATTAATTGTAGCTTCTTGTGTAGACAATTAGAATTACTTTATCAATGAAGAGCTATTTTACATAGAATTCTCAGCAGGCTATTAATTGGTTTGTGCTGTGGATAGTAAGGAGTTCATGGATTCACCGATTGACCCATTTCCCCAGTGCTTCCTTCTACTCAATTGCCAAGCTCTCTCCCAAAAAATGATCTTCCTTCTGCATATGCTGTGTAAATACCGTTACTACAATTGATCAAAATATCCGCCGTACAGCGGATTTTAGGAATCTTAATCTTCCTACTTGTCAAAAACGACAACCTTTTTTAAGATATTAGCCCTGTCTAAACATTCTGCTTCGCTGTTATAATGAAAGGATCTATTGTTAACCAGCTTCATTACACAAGTGCAATGTGTTTGCTTGCCATATTAGTTCAGAATAGTGGAGCAGAAAGCTTACTGAGCAACAATATTTGGCTGTTTATTGACATTTAGAATTAAAGAATTTGTCTGGAGTGGGCATGCATGACTACCTTTATTTGTAATTGATGCAGTTAGGTTGTAGAAATATTTTCAGCACAGAGCCTAACAGCCTTTATGCCTCATGATCACACCAACTATTACGACACTATTCAAATTCTCCTGTCCCTACCTACCTCCTGCTCACCCCACTAACTCCTCTAAACCTCTTTGCACCTTTGACGTAATCTAATCTCTCTGGCACAAGTTGTTCATCACCATCATGTTGTCACTGAACCTCACCAATCAACTAACCATTTTTCTTTTGTTTATAGTTGATGCTTTTGAACCTGACGTAACTTATGTGCCCAGCATTAAAACATGTATTCCATTAAGGTGATATTCAAGCTTAAAGTTTGGTATCTTTTATGTAGAAACGACTGAAATCAGACTAGTTGTGATGTCGTAGTCTAAGATTCTGCAAAGTTTTTATGTATTTTATTATAAATTGTCTCGCGGTTTTGTGGCTTAACAACCATTGGATATGTCAGGTAAGTAGTGAAACAAGAATTTAGTAAGGTTAATTAAAATTTTAAGTTTTTAGTAAGGTTAATTAAAATTTGAAGTTTTTCTTGCACTCTTACACTTCTTTTTGACAGTTGATACTATTGATCCTGTTGTAACTTGTCCAAGTAATGTGTTGAGAAGTGTTCCATTGGGAACAACCGGAACCGGTGCAACATGGACTGAAGCTACAGCAACTGACAACTCTGGAGCAGTCAATCTTCAAAGTAGGAGTCATGCTCCAGGATCATTCTTCCCTGTTGGTTCTACAACTGTCACATACACTTTTATTGATTCAAGCGGCAACACAGCATCCTGCTCTTTTAATGTCATTGTATCTGCAGGTGAGTTCCTATTACCATTCTAGAATGTGTATGCTGTGTGAGAATTCCTTCACTTACTACAACACAGGATTCTGCTCTTTTGATGTCATTGTATCTGCAGGTGAGTAAATGTGACTTACTCTTTTGGAAGAAGGCTGCAGTACTTGTTTATTTTTACTGTATATTTTGAGAAAGTGATGAAAAGATTAGTACATGTATGAAAATAACAGAGCGTGATTTATCATTCTTCTGAAAGTTGGTAATATTAAGTTGGTATAATTAGTCCAAATAATTTGAGGAAAACAAGTCTTGAGCTTTCGAAAATTTACACCAGTGAGCACATTTTGTTGTAATGTAAAAAAGTACTTAAATTGGGCTGAAGTTTGAAATAAGTGATAAGTATTTGCTCAGCTCAGTACAGCAGCAAAAAAGTCATATTTGACTTATACTGTGAGGTGAAAATGCTTTCAAGTAAGTGTTTTGTGGTATTATTCTGGCAATGATCTAAGTCACAAGAAGTGGCCATGCTCTTTTCATATATTTTGAATGAGGATGTGTAAATTTCAACTGCAGTTGGTTCATTTTGAAATGTAATACATGAAGGAAAGGTAATAGGAATATCAATTTATGGTTTATTTTTCTTCAAATTTGTGTATGTACTGTTTTTCATTTACAATGAAAAATATATTTGCATAATTATTTGAGATGAATATTGTGTAAGCTGTACTGATATTATTCATTTTTCAGTTTTAATGTTACACCCTTTCTATTTCATATTCAGTTGATAATGTTGAACCTGTTGTAACTTTTCTAGACAATGTAAGGATTTTGCATTTGAAATGATGGAGTATTGAAGTGGAATTTCTGTATTGCAGAATAAATGTTTCTCTTAAAAAATTAATAATCATGTTTTTATTGTATTTTGGCAGTTGATACTGTTGATCCTGTTGTAACTTGTCCAAGTAATGTGTTGAGAACTGTTCCTTTGGGAACAACTGGAACCTCTGCAACATGGACTGAAGCTACAGCAACTGACAACTCTGGAACAGTCAATCTTCAAAGTAGGAGCCATGCTTCAGGATCATTCTTCGTTGTTGGTTCTACAACTGTCACATACACTTTTGTTGATCCAAGTGGCAACACAGGATCCTGCTCTTTTGATGTCATTGTATCTGCAGGTGAGTAAATCTGACTTACTCTCTTGGGAGAAGGCTGCAGTACTTGTTTATTTTTACTGTATATTTTGAGAAAGTGATGAAAAGATTAGTACATATATGAAAATAACAGAGCGTGATTTATCATTCTTCTGAAAGTTGGTAATATTAAGTTGGTATAATTTGTCTAAATAATTTGAGGACGACAACTCTTCAGCTTTCAGAATTTACACCAGTGAGCACTGTGTTCTAATGAAGAAAAAAAAGTTCTTAAATTTGGCTGAAGTTTGAAATAAGTATTTGCTCAGCTCAGTACAGCAGCAAAAGTGTCAGATGTGAGTTCTACTGTAAGGTGAAAATGCTTTCAAATAACTGTTCTGTGGTATTATTCTGGCAGTGATCTAAGTCACAAGAAGTGGTCATGCTCTTTTTATATATTTTGAATGAGGATGTGTAAATTTCAACTGCAGTTGGTTCATTTTGAAATGTAACACATGAAGGAAAGGTAATAGGTTTATCAATTTATGATTTTTTTTCTTCTTCAAATTTGTGTATGTACTGTTTTTCATTTACAATAAAAAATATATTTGCATAAATATTTGAGAGGAATATTATGTAAGCTGTACTGATATTATTCATTTTACAGATTTGATGTCAAACCCTTTTTATTTCATTTTCAGTTGATAATGTTGAACCTCTTGTAACTTGTCTGGACAAGTAAGGATTTTGCATTTGAAATGATGGAGCATTGAAGTGAATTTCTGTATTGCAGGATAAATTTTCTGTTAAAAGATTAATGATCATGTTTTTATTGTATTTTGGCAGTTGATAATTTTGATCCTGTTGTAAGTTGTCCAAGTAATGTGTTGAGAACTGTTCCTTTGGGAACAACTGGAACCTCTGCAACATGGACTGAAGCTACAGCAACTGACAACTCTGGAACAGTCAATCTTCAAAGTAGGAGCCATGCTTCAGGATCGTTCTTCCTTGTTGGTTCTACAACTGTCACATACACTTTTGTTGATCCAAGTGGCAACACAGGATCCTGCACTTTTAATGTCATTGTAACTGCAGGTGAGTAAACGTGATTTAATCTCTTAGAAGAAGTCTGTGGTACTTGTCTATTTTTACAGAAGATGGATTATATTTTGAGAGAGTGATAGAAAGTTAAGTACATGTTTGAAAACTACAAGTGTGTGATTATGAAAGTTGGTAGCATTCATTTTGTTATAATTCATCCAAATGGGGAAGATCAGTCTTATCAATTTTCAAAAAAATTACACCAGTGATCAACTTTAGTTTGAATAAAAAAGCAATATTGCAATTTGGTATGAAATTTGAAATTTATCAACTTAAGCTCAGTACAAAAGTGAGTGTGTCAGATTTGAGGAATACTATAAGGTGAAAGTGCTTTCATTAAACTGTGGTATATTATTATCTACAGTGTACGTGATTCAACTCACAGCAAATGGTGGTGCTCTTTTAATATACTTTGAAGTGAGGATGTGTAGATTACAACTGCACTTGGTTCATTTTAAAATGTGACACAATTTATGATACTTTTTAAATTAGAGTGTCATGCTGTTTTTCATTTATAATGACAAAATTCTTGGCATAAAGTATTTCAGATATAAATTATGTAAGCTGTACCATATGGGAATGTTTTACCTCAAAACTTGCATAAGGAAAAAATTCGCGGAACTAGCTGCTGTGATGTGTTACGGAAAATAAACTTGGTAGGATTTGGATTGCACCATTATTATGCGGGTTGGTTTTAAGAACGAAGTCAGTGAAACAGTAGTTGAAGGCTTAGTTTGCACGAGGTGGAGGTCAAGATGTTAAGATTTTCTTTGAGGGCAAAAAAAATATGAATATATCAACACACATGAAAGGTTGTTCATTTGTGTATATTTATCATACAAAAGTATTATGTGGTTTCACAGGTTTGAGAGTGTTTACGCGTAGCGTAGTGATAGCCAGGATTGTCACTCTTGATAATACCAGTGATCGTCAGAGGCTGAGATGGGAGAGGGGCGGGACAGCATGAGGGAGAAGGTGGAACGGCATGTAGGAGAGGGTGGGACGGCTTGCCATGTTTGACAGCATAGCATGCCGCATGTGGAATGTAAGCCAAGTGGAATAGAACTTTAGACAACATTTTATTTATCAACTAAGCCAGTTCCAATGAAAGATCTTTGAAGCAAAACAAATTGAATGAAATTTAATGCACACACAACCTCAGTTCAAAAGTTTGTTACACAAGGCATTACTGATAAGAAACTTTTAAACTTTTTTTTCTTAAACAAATGTATGACAAACTGTAGGCCTACTTGTGATGAATAGAAAACAATTTTTAAGAATGCATTGATAAGAAAAGATATAAAAAGTTTATTCAAGGATATAATAAACAGATATTAATTCATACAAAAAGTTTGATAAATAGCAGAGTTCCTAATTTTTGATACCATAATCATGCAATCTAACGTTGTCCGTATGCCTTGCTCTTGTACTTCTTCGTTCATGATTGTTGTCGATAATATTTCAGCCAAATAATGTTTTAATTTTGATGAATACAGTCATATAATAATAAATTTATCTCAGGTGTAACAAAATATACAAGAAAAATGTTAAAAATGGAAGAAAATCAGCCAAAATCTGACATTGGAAAACGCTTATCGCCTTTTCACACAGCATGTTTACAATACACAAACAACGGAAAACCTTCTGCACACAATAGTACAGTCCATGCAGCTCGGGCGTGCTAAGATTACGTCAGAATTAAAACAAAGGGATACATAAGCGGACGCAAATGTTTTCTCTCATCAATTTCTATTTGTTGAAAAGTACGGGCCCTTTTTTGCACCAATTACGTTGGATTTTATATATACGGTAAATAGGTATATGTTAATTGTCAGGCTGTGTAAAATTGACTCCCAAATACTTTCACTCGTAAGTTAAAAAGGTCAAAGCGGCGATAACCTTGTAATTTTGTTTACGCTCCCATTAAAAAAAAAAAAAACTTTTTATAGTTTACAAAGTACGATACTTTATTTTTGATTAAACAAATGAAAATGGTCTCAAATGATAAATAATGAATTCAAGTTCTCTATACCATTTAAAATGGAACAAAATATTCAGAGACTCTTAAGTTATAATGTTTGAAGTGCAAAATATGTGTGATTTTTTAGAGCATTTTGCACAGTTAAGGAGATTATCGCAAGCGTATAAACCAAACATTCCCATATGTGGTATTATTCTTTTTTAGATTAAATGTTAAACCCTTTTTGTTTCATTTGTAGTCGAGAAAAATCAATTAATTGTAGCTTCTTGTGTAGACAATTAGAATTACTTTATCAATGGAGAGCTATTTTACATAGAATTCTCAGCAGGCTATTAATTGGTTTGTGCTGTGGATAGTAAGGAGTTCATGGATTCACCGATTGACCCATTTCCCCAGTGCTTCCTTCTACTCAATTGCCAAGCTCTCTCCCAAAAATGATCTTCCTTCTGCATATGCTGTGTAAATACCGTTACTACAATTGATCAAAATATCCGCCGTACAGAGGATTTTAGAAATCTTAATCTTCCTACTTGTCAAAAACGACAACCTTTTTTAAGATATTAGCCCTGTCTAAACATTCTGCTTCGCTGATATAATGAAAGGATCTATTGTTAACCAGCTTCATTACACAAGTGCAATGTGTTTGCTTGCCATATTAGTTCAGAATAGTGGAGCAGAAAGCTTACTGAGCAACAATATTTGGCTGTTTATTGACATTTAGAATTAAAGGATTTGTCTGGAGTGGGCATGCATGACTACCTTTATTTGTAATTGATGCAGTTAGGTTGTAGAAATATTTTCAGCACAGAGCCTAACAGCCTTTATGCCTCATGATCACACCAACTATTACAACACTATTCAAATTCTCCTGTCCCTACCTACCTCCTGCTCACCCCACTAACTCCTCTAAACCTCTTTGCACCTTTGACGTAATCTAATCTCTCTGGCACAAGTTGTTTATCACCATCATGTTGTCACTGAAGCTCACCAATCAACTAACCATTTTTCTTTTGTTTATAGTTGATGGTTTTGAACCTGACGTAACTTATGTGCCCAGCATTAAAAAATGTATTCCATTAAGGTGATATTCAAGCTTAAAGTTTGGTATCTTTTATGTAGAAACGACTGAAATCAGACTAGTTGTGATGTCATAGTCTAAGATTCTGCAAAGTTTTTATGTATTTTATTATAAATTGTCTTGCGGTTTTGTGGCTTAACAACCATTGGATATGTCAGGTAAGTAGTGAAACAAGAATTTAGTAAGGTTAATTAAAATTTTAAGTTTTTTAGTAAGGTTAATTAAAATTTGAAGTTTTTCTTGCACTCTTACACTTCTTTTTGACAGTTGATAATGTTGATCCTGTTGTAACTTGTCCAAGTAATGTGTTGAGAAGTGTTCCATTGGGAACAACCGGAACCGGTGCAACATGGACTGAAGCTACAGCAACTGACAACTCTGGAGCAGTCAATCTTCAAAGTAGAAGTCATGCTCCAGGATCATTCTTCCCTGTTGGTTCTACAACTGTCACATACACTTTTATTGATTCTAGCGGCAACACAGCATCCTGCTCTTTTGATGTCATTGTAACTGCAGGTGAGTTCCTATTACCATTCTAGAATGTGTATGCTGTGTGAGAATTCCTTCACTTACTACAACACAGGATTCTGCTCTTTTGATGTCATTGTATCTGAGGTGAGTAAATGTGACTTACTCTTTTAGAAGAAGGCTGCAGTACTTGTTTATTTTTACTGTATATTTTGAGAAAGTGATGAAAAGATTAGTACATGTATGAAAATAACAGAGCGTGATTTATCATTCTTCTGAAAGTTGGTAATATTAAGTTGGTATAATTTGTCTAAATAATTTGAGGACGACAACTCTTCAGCTTTCAGAATTTACACCAGTGAGCACTGTGTTCTAATGAAGAAAAAAAAGTTCTTAAATTTGGCTGAAGTTTGAAATAAGTATTTGCTCAGCTCAGTACAGCAGCAAAAAGTGTCAGATGTGAGTTCTACTGTAAGGTGAAAATACTTTCAAGTAACTGTTCTGTGGTATTATTCTGGCAGTGATCTAAGTCACAAGAAGTGGTCATGCTCTTTTTATATATTTTGAATGAGGATGTGTAAATTTCAACTGCAGTTGGTTCATTTTTAAATGTAACACATGAAGGAAAGGTAATAGGAATATCAATTTATGGTTTATTTTTCTTCAAATTTGTGTATGTACTGTTTTTCATTTACAATGAAAAATATATTTGCATAATTATTTGAGATGAATATTGTGTAAGCTGTACTGATATTATTCATTTTTCAGTTTTAATGTTACACCCTTTCTTTTTCATATTCAGTTGATAATGTTGAACCTGTTGTAACTTTTCTAGACAATGTAAGGATTTTGCATTTGAAATGATGGAGCATTGAAGTGGAATTTCTGTATTGCAGAATAAATGTTTCTGTTTAAAAATTAATGAACATGTTTTTATTGTATTTTGGCAGTTGATACTGTTGATCCTGTTGTAACTTGTCCAAGTAATGTGTTGAGAACTGTTCCTTTGGGAACAACTGGAATCTCTGCAACATGGACTGAAGCTACAGCAACTGACAACTCTGGAACTGTAAGTCTTCAAAGTAGGAGTCATGCTTCAGGATCATTCTTCCTTGTTGGTTCTACAACTGTCACATACACTTTTGTTGATCCAAGCGGCAACACAGGATCCTGCTCTTTTGATGTCATTGTAACTGCAGGTAGAGTTATTTTGTCTATTATTTAAAGGAAACATTGAGCACTATTCATTGTCTGCCTTCTATATTGTATTCTTGTATTTGTAAAACTTGGAAATTGTTTGTATTTGTAAAATTTGGAAATTGTTTTACACACATTTTACAGCACATTATCACTTTTGCTCTGCAGATATTAGAGAGTTAACCCTTACTCTATCAGGCGTTTGAAAAATGTGAGCCAAAGTTTCGTAACTTTTTGTTCATATAAATTTTTTGACAACTTTCCTTTCATTTTCTTTCATTACAAGTTTGGTTGTAATTGAAGCTAAGAGCAATTGTTGGCTAAATTCAGTCAAGAAATAGGCCAATCTTTGCATGAGTATGGTATCTTGTGAATATTGAAAACAGAGTTTTGTGTTACCTTTTAGATTTTTTATAAAATATCCTTTTCAATGATGCTAATCTACGATTTTTAGCAAGAAGGGAAAGATGAGAAAACACTAAAAATAATTTGAGCCAAATGACCCCTGAAAACCGCAGACAGAAAAATTACAGTGCGGTAGTCTCACTGGAGGCTAGAACCCGGTGCGCTTGTGTGCTAGTACGTGTTAATAACCGCTACACTATTATTCATTATTTACTTAAAGGTGAAATTTATTTCTTATAGTTTTGGGTCAATTTAGAGTGGGTATGCCTTTATTTATATATCAAATGATAGACAAATTTGAGCAGTTTCGAACAGCGGTTCAACAAAGCATGGGCGATGCATGATTTTGGTAAATAATTTTTTGAAAAAGTAATGTCAAAAATTCATGAAATTTCAAAGAAATTTCCCCAGGAAAAAGATTGCAGATTGGTATAATCAAAATTCGTTTAGAAATCAATACTACCATGTCTTAGGACTTGTATGTTTGATTTTAAACAAAAAATTGATCTTCAAGTATGGTAAAATTTAAAAAAACATTTTTTTTGGCAATTTTTGAGTTTTACCCATTTTCAAGATACTTTTTCTCAAAGAATAAAGATTTTTGAGTAAAAGTATCTTGAAAATGGGTAAAATTTAAAAATTGCTAAAAAATGATGAAAAATGTAAAGAAGTTACATTTTGTGAAAGAATTATTTGAGTACTTTTAAATGATACTAAAGGACTATGGACATCCTGCAGGTTTTAGATATGTGAAAGAACTTGGAATGCTGAGTGGAAGTGTCTTTAAAATTTGTGAAAAGCTTATTTAGTTTTTAAGTTCTGACTAAGCAAAGTTTCATGATTTGTTCATTTGTCCGGAATTTGTGATAAGAGGAACAAAATCTTGAAGTAATTCTTTAAATTCTGTACTTCAAAATCAGCTACTTGTGAATTTCAGAATGTCTTTTTTAGATATATGATGATTTGGGGTGTGACAAAGTTCCATCAAATTTTGCTCGTAGTCCAATTCTATATTTCAGACAACATTGACAGAGGAATGAAAAACAAAAGGTTTTACAAAAGGTAATGAAGGATCCTTCCCCATTGTTGTCACACATTATTGTCACAATAACAGCTAAAAATAAAAAATGCTGTAAATTGGTCAATTTGTAAGCAATTTTAATGGAATATTTTGCTGTTTTAATGGTTTAGATCATATTTTAAACCAATTTAAGCTCATGCTGCCTCTAGATGTCCATAGTCCTCTAAGATTACTCATACTGAACTTTGGTAAGGTCCTGATTTTATTTTTGGAAAAAGGTGGTTTGAAAACGGCGATATTATTGCAGCTTGGCAAAGTGAGGGTTAATGTGTTGAGAATTTTCTGATTTTCTTTAGTGGACAATGAAGATCCTTTTGCTGTATGTCCAGACACTGTACGAAGGACCATTTCTCTAGGTACGCAAGGTACCACTGCATCATGGGTAGAAGCTACAGCAACTGACAACTCTGGAACAGTCAATCTTCAAAGTAGGAGTCATGCTACAGGATCATTCTTCCTTGTTGGTTCTACAACTGTCACATACACTTTTGTTGATCCAAGCGGCAACACAGGATCCTGCTCTTTTAATGTCATTGTAACTGCAGGTAAGTTACTTTGTCTATTATTTAAAAGAAACATTGAGCACTATTCATTGTCTGCCTTCTATATTGTATTCTTGTATTTGTAAAACTTGGAAATTGTTTGTATTTGTAAAATTTGGAAATTGTTTTACACACATTTTACAGCACATTATCACTTTTGCTCTGCAGATATAAGAGAGTTAACCCTTACTCTATCAGGCGTTTGAAAAATGTGAGCCAAAGTTTCGTAACTCTTTGTTCATATGAATTTTTGACAAATTTTCCTTTCATTATCTTTCATTACAAGTTATTATATCTTCTGAGGTAAGACGAGGTAGCCATGGGTCCAGGATTTCTTCGGGGCCAACTCACATGACTTTCGCATGTAGCCTACACTTAGGATAGTTTTTGTCTCCATCTGAACAAAGCGGGTGGCTAGTTCGAGAGGGTCCTACTCTCGCGGCGGTTTTTTTTAGGCCCAAAAGCACCAAGTGTGCCTGTCTAGCGGACCTTTTGCCTCTGGGTTTAAGTGTTTTTTTTACCCTCGGCCTGCCCTTCCAAGAGGAGAGCCTAGCGTTATACTATGCATTGTATTTACATGTTAGGATATCTTCAGTACAGGTTCTCGTATGCATTAGGCCAATTTCTTCAATCGATTTTGGCGCATGCGTATTGGGTCGACGTCACCACAGGGTGTTCGAGGAGTCGGCTTCTTACAGCTCCAAGGAGCTACAGTTGTTACAAGAGAGCCTATTTTTTATTTAACGTTACCAGTGCATATCGTGTTTTCGTTTTTCTCATTTATAATTATAATTAAGTTTTCAATTTTCAAGCTTGAATTTTGGGATGTTGGAGAGACCTTGAGCAGGTCTCTCCAACGTCCTCTTCTCAGGAGATCTAATCTTTTCATTTTATCTCCACATACGCCAAGTTACTCAGTGGTTCGTGTTTTCCACGCTACCCCTACTCTATTAATTTACATTCAGTGCTTTTTCTTGGGTTTCTAAAAAATTTCAGATATAAATTTTTCTGATAATTTTTTTTGATGTACTATATTGCTGTGGCTTGCCTCTCTATGTTTGACAAAGGGTCGTAGGTACATCCCCCGTAGGGGCGTCTGAGTGTAAGTGTATATGTATTCATTCATGTATATCTTTACTTTTCAAATAAACGCCAAGAGGCAATATAAATCAATTAGTCTCAGAGTTTCTACTTACATCATGGCCACCTTCTCGATAAGATTACTGAGTCGTGGAGGCCTGTGTTTATAGTTTACTGTGTTAAGTTTTTCCTAATTAACCCCCTGGAGGCCTCTGATTGATAGATTATCGAGTCGGCAGAGCCACGGGTGCGGTCTATCAGACGTAGGTTACCTGAGTCTATATTGATAAGCTAAGTGGCATCCTAGACGTCACCTAGAATAAACCACTACAAAGAAGCGCTCCCTTCTCGATAAGATTACTGACTTGTAAGTGGCGCATATTTTTAGTGGGTTAAATATATGTACACCGCTGTGGCCCACGGTTTCGCGATAGGGATCGTTAGGGCCACGTAAAGGTGGCGCCCAAAGAGGTTATACTTGAGTTACAAGTGATTTCAAGGGTCCTTTCTGGTCCGTAGGGCTCCGGTGATTGGATCGATACGGTTCCAAGGCCTGTGTTCACGACTCCGTACGGGTCCGTGATGGCTCCGTACGGGTCCGTGATGGCTCTGTACGGGTCTGTGGCGGCTCCGTACGGGTCCATGACGGGTCCATGATGGCTCCGTACGGGTCCATGACGGCTCCGTACGGGTCCATGACGGCTCCGTACGGGTCCATTGGGCGGTTCCATACGGCTCCATGGACCGTGTTTACGGCTCTGTATAGATCTTTTGGATGCGTCTGTACAGGTCCATGGGACGGCTCAATGGCCCGTGGTCAGGTGATAAGTGACAATCTTCACAAGAAGTATTGCATCACGAGAGCTACTTTCTTCTTGTTTCTTCAGTTCCGCGGCTGTGTGAACTGCCTCATTAAGATTTTCTGCATTGAATGTTACAGTTTTGCAATATTTTGTATCAATATCACGGAGACAGAGGACAGGTCCCCGAGTGTCGGTGCGTTACGCGCCCAAGACGTCTCGCGATGTATTGAGTATAAACGCTTCTTTTAGTTACGCTCCGGTGATATCCAAAAGAAAAAAGCACGGGTAGGCCCACAAGAAGCAGCAAATTTAAACAAATCCATACACATCCCATTAGCTTGGAGCTGTTGCTCGAAGAAGAAGAAGAAGCTTGGAGCTGCTCCAAGCAAATTCATGCACAGCCCTAAGGGGTTATACCTAAGTTACTAAAAAATTTACGGCTCATTGTAGAACCATTGGATTACTTTCAGGGGTCCATTTGGGTCTGTACAGCTCCGGTGTTTGGTTCCATATGGCCCCACGGCCCCGTAAGGGTCCGTAACTTGGCTATACGGGGCCGTAAGGGTCATGAGGTGGCTCCGTGCGGGTCCGTACAGTTTCGTAATCAACAACGTTTGGTTCCATACGGCTACAGGGAATGGGTCCATATGGCTCCATAGTTCTTTAGCGGGGTAACATACAACATACGACAAACCCGAAAATAGACCCTTTAGCTATGAAGCTATATGGTCAGGCGATAAGTAATAATCTTCACAAGGACTATAGTGTCACGAGAGCTATTTTCTTTTTGTTACCGTAACCATCAGCTATCCAGTTCCACGTCCGTGTGAGCTACGTTAGTAAGATTTCCGCGTTGAACGTCACGGTTCCGCAAAACATTTCACCAGCATCATAGATACGGAGGACAGGTCCTCGAATGTCGGTGTGTTATGCACCCAGGATGCCCCGCGATGGGTCGTGTGTAAGTGCTTTTTTAGGTTACAAAGCTTAGTGGTCGGATGATAAGAAAACTATCAGGAGAGGCATAGCATCACGAGAGCTATTTTCTCAGTGTTACGTAGTTCCACGACCGTCCGAACTACACTGAATATGATTTTCGCGTTAAACGTGACGTTCTGCTCAAATTATAAACATAATAAGACGGTTTTACGTATAACGTACGGTAACCCCAGGAGTACCACAACTTTACGGACCCTCTGAACGGCTCCATACTGGTCCCTACGGCTCCAAGACATGAGTTCACGAGTCTGTGACACGACTTTACAGGTCCATACAGTTCCGTAGCTACACTCTACAAGCCCTTAGGGCTCCGTTGTGTGGCCTCATACGGGCCCTCACGCTCTCAGAGCCTAGCCTTACACGGCTCTGGTGAAGGGGCCGTTACAGCCCCCACAAAACCTACACAGGATAATGTACAACGTACGATAAACCCGGGTAACACAACTTCAAGATAATGCGACCGATAGCCGCGTGCTACACAGTTCTGCGGTCGTCATTCTTACCGGGACGTGTATAGCGTTTGACAGCAGTCCCCCACACGTAGCCACCGGCTACACTGCTCAGTGGTGAACAGATACAAACGGAGTTTAACGGCATACACCAGCAGCGCAACTGCCTTTCCACGAGGATACCCTTGCGTTATACAGTGCATTTGTATTAACATGCTAGGATGTCTTCAGTACAGTTTCTTGTATGCATTAGGTCAACTTCCTGTTTCGATTTTGGCGCATACGCAAGAGGTCGACATCACTACAGGATGAATGAGGAGTCGGCTTCAACCAGCTCCAAGAAGCTACAGTTTTTATAATAGAGCCTATATATTATTTTACTGTACATTTTGTGAGTTCATATTTCTTGCATATAATTAAGATAAAGTTTTTAATTTATAAGCTGGATTTATAGAGCGCTGGAGGAACCCTGGGGTAAGTCTCACTGTCGCCCCCTTTTCAGAAGAATTCACTTTTTCTTTTTATCTCCACAGACACCAAGTTCACAGTGGTCTGTGTTTTCTACTCTACCCCTATGCATTTAAACATTTTACATTTCAAGCATTTTCTCAGGTTTAATTTTTTTCTTCAGATTTTAGTCCATCTGATTAATTTTCTGGTGTACTTAATTACTGTGGCTTGCCTCATACTATGTTGATGTCTTCCGCATCAATTTCCTCCGCAACAACAACCTCTTCCACCACATATAATCTCCTTCCCTCCCTTTTACACCTAACCTTACACACCCCTTTCTTTTCACCTAACTTTTTCTCCCACATTCAGCTTTTTCCCTTTATCTCCCTTACGAACCTTCCATCTCTTCACTATCCTTACACTTACTCTATTATTTATTCACATTTGACTCTGACTATCACGGTGCCGTTAAACATCAAACCAAACCAAACTGTTACTTTGACGCCAGACTTTAAGAGTGAGAGGTGACAAGTAAAGTCACCTATCACGTTGCTCCTTGATCATCGCAGATCTTGACAATGTTTTTTTTGGTATGCTGACACTATATTAAGACTTTGGTCTCCTTATACTCCATACAGTAATAATCATTGGCCCCACAGCTCCGCTGTTGTAAGAGTTTTACAGAGTTAACGGCCCATCGAGTATATGACGTACGTTAACCCTAAGTTAGAAATCGCTTATCAGAAATGATGGCCTGAAAGATATTTCCAGCTCAATAGTACTTACCCTGTGTGTTTTCGCCAACATTCTCTCCCACAGTCCTCTCCACAACAAAGCAGGTCTTAAAGTAGGGATCGAGAAAGAACCAGGAAGCACTAATGGAGAGAACAAATTCCATCCTTCCCTTACTTCTCACTTCCTTCCTTCTCACCTGAGCCCAGGCATGGACATAGGAAGAAAAACAATAGTGTTAATCCATTGAAGGGTGTTTTCTTCCTTCATGGACTCCTTAATATCCAGGCTTCCATCTTGGATCGCACAGTCCATGGAGGAGAAGCTGCTGCCTCCCACACTTCACCAGCCATCAGCGACCAATGCATACTTTTGACATTCCCAGACTTCTTGAGTCATGGGGAGGACGTCGATGAAATTTACCCTCGGATTGAAGATGGTTTCACGGAGACCTTGACCATTCTGGACTTTATACAAGGCCATTTATAGCTGCCAGAGGAGAGGGTGCTAGCCATGAAGGCTTTTAAATAGTGTTTTTCCTCCCCTCATGGCAAGTGACTGGCTGAGGCTTATAGTCCGTTTCGCCAATCTGGTGGACGTAGTCCCCACGTGCAATTTTCACATGAGGAACCTACGCCCCCTTCTGCTAGACCTTTAGCAGTCCCTTCCAGGACACCTCATTACCCTAGCTTCACACCTTCAAATGGTGGCCACATACGTTTAATGGCTGTGTGGACACTCCCACCTGTTGTGAGGAGCGGAGTTTCCACTCATCAGACCTTCACCGTCAGTGGTGATGGATGCGTCTTGGGCGGGGTGTAGGGAGCACATTCCATGTGATTTCCAATGACAGGAATTTGGGCAGGTAGTAATTGGCTTATTCCTATACTGACTTTCACAGGCAGTATGCCGGGCATTTTTACATTTTACAGGTAGAGCTAAAGAAAGCAGTTCAGATACGCACCAATTTTACACCACTGTTGTGGCCCTCTCTTTCAGACAGAGAGGAACTGAGTCTAGGAGTTTCTGGAATCCTTTCTCTTGTCTAGTTGCAGGATGAACTATGTCAGCCTTTAGCTGCTCACCTCTCGGGCTAATAGAACATGATCATGGATCTATTGTCTCGCCTCATTGGGACTCCCGCAGGATGGGTGTGCTTCCCACAGGTGACCAGAGCAATCTGGATAACATTTGACCTCCCGGACGTAGGTCAGTTAGCATCTATGGACGTTTGCAAGCTACCAATTTTCTACATCCTACATCCTTACCCACGAATTTCGGTTCGGAATCTATGCATTCACTTTCAAAGGGACTCACAGTGTGAATTACGTTATCCTCCTTTCGCGTTGGTACTGAGGGTACTAAGCAGGTTGATGTATGACTGGTAGCACCCATTTGGCCTGGCCAACTACAGACCCCTCAGCTGCTCAAAATATTTTGCAGGCATCCCATACGAACCTCTGGTCAGAGACAACTTTTGTCTCTCTCTTGGGCTCCGGCAAACTGCACCAAAGTCCTTGGCACTTTGTTTGACTGTGTGGCCTCTGTCCACCAATCCTTGGCGTAGCAAGGCTTTTCTGAGCTTTCCCAGACTCGGTTCAGTCACAGGCTCTAGGATAGCCATTGCAGCCATCCACCTAGGTTTTCCAGTTGGGTTGACGGTCACTAACTCGCGACCACTGGGGAGATAAACAAACAAACCTTCTTTAGCATCTTACGTCCCTGTGGGTCACGCAAGTTGTCTTAGGCACATGGGAAAGCCATGCTCGAGCCACCCCCCCCTCCCCCACCCACTTGCCCACTTGGGGACGGGAGTTGTTTCTTAAGTTAAGAATTTTCTGCTTTCTGCAAACTCTACTAAATACAGAAGTGCTTTTAGTGCACCTTCCCCCCATATTTTTGACCTCGAGAAAGCTTTCGACACTACTTGGAAATACGGCATTGCCCGGAAACTTCACACCATTGGCCTCAGAGGCCACCTCCCCATCTTTATTCAAAACTTCCTCTCACCCAGGCAGTTCCAAGTTCGTATTGGCCACACCCTCTCCAAGCCGTACCCCAAGAAGAGGGCGTCCCCAAGGCAGCATCCTCTCCCCACTCTCTTCAACCTGAGCATTAATGACATCGGGAATGACCTTGGCCCCAGCATCAAGCGTACCCTCTACGTGGATGACTTCACCATCTTCTACTCCTCCCCTAGCTTTCCTATTGTTAAAAATAGGCTCCAAACCAGCCTCAATCAGCTGCAAGTCTGGAGCATCAATAACGGTTTTAAATTCTCCAAAGACAAGACAGTCTGCATGCACTTTTTTCATTTCAACAACCTCCACCCCAACCCGAACTTTGTGCTCAATGGGAATCGCATCCCTAAAGTTGAAAACACAAAGTTCCTTGGTCTAACTCTAGACCCAAAGCTCACCTACAAGCCACACATCACCAACCTGAAACTAAAGTGCAATAGCTCCCTCAACATCCTCCGACTGCTCTTCAACACTACTTGGGGAGCGAACAGCTATGCTCTCCTCAAAATTTTCAGGTTCACCATTCGTGCCAAGCTTGACTATGGCAATATTGTTTACTGTGTCGCTCACAACTCATACCTCAACCACATTAACACCATCCAAAATGAAGCCCTCAGGCTTTGTCTAGGAGCCTACAGGACCTCCCCAATCACTAGCCTTCATGTTGAGGCCAACGAACCCCCCTTTTTACTTAGATGTAAAAAGCTTAGCCTCTCCTATGCTTTTAGAGTCCTCACCAACACCCAGAACCCTGTTTACAACCTCATTAGGTACCCCAATTTCTCCTCCCTCTTTGATAGGACTAAAACCCTATCGCCTCCCTTCAGCTTGCGCATTAAATCAGACCTCTTTCAACTTGGCATCAACCCCGCCACTCTCGGCACCTACTCCTGGCCCACTTTTCCGCCTTGGGCCACCCCCCTTCCTTCTGTCCACCTAGACCTCTCCACTTATAACAAAACTCAAACTCACCCTAATCTCTTCATCAATCTCCACAACCAAATCAAAGACCAACTCTCAAATTACACCTCCATCTATACTGATGGCTCCAAGGAAGGCAACAAGACAGCTGCTGCTGCCATCATCCAAGACATCACCCTCAGTAGCAGACTTCCTGACCACTCATCCATCTTTTCAGCCGAGGCTAAGGCCATTCTCCTCGCCCTCAACTTTATTGAGTACTCTCCTCTTAGTCACTTTGCCATTTTCTCTGACTCAAAGGCTGTTCTTACTTCATTACTCAATCTTAAATGGGATAACCTCACCTGCCACCTCCTCCTCCGGAAACTCTTTTCTCCCACCCTCTGCAGGAAAAGTGTTCTTTTCTTCTGGATACCCAGCCATGTTGGCATCCCTGGCAATGACAGGGCTGATACAGCCGCTAAGCTTGCCCTTAACCTCCTCCCTTCCCCTTTTCCCAAAACCCTCTCTGACATCAAACCGCTTTATCGCTTCTCTTGTTCGTGACCGCTGGCAAACCTTATGGAACTTCCAAATTGATAACAAACTCCATGTTATCCAGCCCACAATCCCCATCAAATCCACCATCAACAACCTTTCTCGTATCGACAACGTTCATATTACCCGTCTTAGAATTGGTCACACCCACCTCACTCACTCCCACCTCCTTATTGGTTCCCCAACCCCTCTGTAACAATTGCCACTGCATCCTCACAATCCAACACGTTCTCCTTGCTTGCCCCCTGTACAACCTTCCCAGAGCTTCCCTCGCTCCCCACAACTCAATTGCTGAGTTCTTCCAAAAAAATCCTCCAGATAAAATAGTCTCCTTCCTTCAGCATGCATCCCTCTACAACCATATTTAATTCTCCTCTTCCACCCCCTCTCTACTTTGTTTTTGTTTTACCCATGCACCTCCTCTCTCGATCACAGCTTTCTGGCTTTTGTTCTTGAATTTCTCTCATTCTTCCCCTGGTCTCTTTCTTTACTACCTCTAAAATGATCTGACCTCTCAGGCACAATTTGACCTTCGTTGTCGTGGTGCCGTTAAGACCTCATCAAACAAACAAACAAACCTTCCCCCCAAAGAAGGTCATTGTCATCTTTCGCCCGGAGCAGGCACTCGTTCTGCCGCTTTCCGCGCCTTAAGACCTATTGGAGTTGCTTTAAAAGTGCGCAGCCGATGTTCAGTGTTCCAACTGCGTACTTCTTTTCGTTATGGAGATCTCATTGTACTGTGTTGCAAGACACTTTCTCGTGATGGATAATCCAAAAGCGACCTCTTCAAGTGGTCAGTACTCTTCATGGAAGACCCAGGGTATGCACTCAGGTTCGAGACATGGCCCTTTCACGGAAAAAAAATTGCAGCCGTTTGGAAAATGCATGCGCATTTATTCCTTTGTATTTGCTTAACTTTGTGAAGTTCGTGTTACCCGCTAACTTTTGCTCTTGCGAATTGACGCACTGACAAATTTGTTCCTTTGTTCGGATATTCTTCAATTTGCTTCAGCTAACACACGTTTCATTTCCAATCGTGTATTTACTAGCTGGTTCCATCTCGCCAACGAACTCGATGAGTTTTGTTGTGTTATTTTAAACACTACTATGATGTTTATATCGTGTCCAAATGCTCTTTTGATTGGCATCTTTTCCAAGTTTCTATGGCAGGCTCATGCGGCGTTTGCCTCAGTTACTGTTAACGGATAGTAATATGTTTGGTTTGACTGTAACTAGGAGTGGTTTACTATATTTTGGTAATTCCTATTCAGAGGTTTTTCGTCATTAAGAGGATATGCAATCTAGTCCTTCAAGTAGCGTAAAACTAGAGAGATTATTAGGATTGCAGCCTTTCGAAAATTGTGCTTCGACCTGAACTCCCTTCTTTCCGTTCCTCGGTTGCAATCTTAATGCATATTTATAGCATGGAAGGTAAGGTATAACTTGAAGTAAATTTACCCCACTAAGCGTAAAGTTATACTTACCTTCCATGCATCGCGGTCCGCCTCCCCTCTCGTTCAGGCCTCAGTGGAATGTTAAGTGAGGGTTTTAGAGGTATTGTGGAGGTCAGGGCTGGGTTGGTAACTATGTTTTTAAGGTCGGTTAGAAGTGTGTTAAAATCGGGTCATTAAACCAGATTGCATATTTATAGCATGGAGGTAAGTATAACTCTCGTAAATATCCTCGCTACACTTAGTGGGGTGAATTCGAAGGACATTGTTATAATTGCACTGATGCCGCCCACCCTCTACTTTTTATCTTAAACATCCTTCCCTCCCCATTCAATGTTTACCATTTTTATCATTTTAGTTCTGGAAATGATGTTAGAACAGAAATAAGTCAACATTGAAATGGGGGAGGGTTAGGGAGTTACAATTCACAGAAAAAATATTAAAGAATCATAACACTATAACATAATAGTTCTCATAACGATGAATTGTTCCAACAGTTTTAAGTGTCCAAATCTTAAGCTACATAGAAACCTTATCCTATGCCATTTAACAATGCTTCACCAAAATACATCTGGTAGTTTGGCGATGTTTTACTGAATTAACGGTTGATGTACTTCTTACCTTTGCCCCACCCATAATCTTAACTTACCTGAAACTGATTTATTCTTGAGAAGTCCATCCAACAATTATTAAAAACATGCTGAAAAGTTTCTCTTTAAGCCTACCTGCACCCGACACCTGAGTTAATCCTGAAAACTCGGGTATGACAATTACCAACCTGACTTCCTGTTCAGTGTATTATGTTTCCACTCCAATCAATGATTGTTTATTTGCCATTCCCATGCACACCACAGCCAAGTAGCCCAAGGTTATTTGTGTGTATAAGATTACAGAAATCCAGTGCTGATTACACATGGCACTTTTGTGATTGAGATCACTCATCCGTATTGAGTGTCTTAGTGGGAGAAATTTGTTTGCAAACTGGTGATAGAAATAGTTGTGTATTATATGCCGGAGGTGAATTAACTGTGAATGATTGACGGACCATTTTTCCTAAGGAAAGCACTGAAACACGAGAGCGACGTGACAACTGATCCTATTCTCCTAAACTATTTTCGCTCCAATTTCTCTCCAATTTGCACCTTTTTGTTTCATAACTTCATTTTCGGATTTTCTTTTCGGTGGATGGGCTTTTATCCTCGGTGAGATCGTTTCTTTTCTTTTTTTCTATTATATTTTCCCTCGTTCTGTCCCGACTTTTCACGCCCGTCGTTACTAATACAGCGGTCCCCATATAGTGGTTCCGCGATTTTTTTCTAGCTGCCTCGGGTCTCTCGGCCCTTGGTTTTTTCTTTCATAATGACAAAGCGCCTATGCAGTGACCTTGACCTTGACCCCCCTCCCCTCCCCGTGACCCACCTGCTACCATCATTGACCATTCTGCAACCCCAATCCCAAAAATCCTTATAATCCATGCCACCAACAAGCAGGAAAGCTTTAAAAAAAGTTTCTCCTTTCCTCAGCCATAAAGCCCTCTTTGGCCTTGTCGGTACCCTCCCCAAAGTCTCTACCCTTAGATCCGGTGATCTCCTGGTGCACTGCACCAGGGACACACAAGCCACCACCCTCCTTTCCACCAAAACCCTATCCAATTCTGGTATCGACATCACAGTCACCCCCATCGTTCCCTAAACTCCAGCAAAGGCGTCATACGCACCAGCGATCTTGCGTACATGACCGATGACGACCTCCAAGAAGAACTAGCTAACCAACATGTAACGAAGCCCGTCGTCTCGTTCTAAAGAGAGACGGAGCGAAACTCCCACCAACACCATATTTCTCACTTTCGCAACTCCAACTCTCCCCTCCCACATCATTGCCGGCTACCTGAGAATCCAGGTCGCCCCTTATATTCCTAACCCTTTACGTTGCTACAATTGTCAGAGGTATGGCCACGGGAAGAACTCCTGCCACAGCCAAGCGCTGTGGTAACTGCGGAGCCCCGGACCATGACAACACCTCCTGCACCAACCCCCCACTCTGCACAAATTGTGACGGTAAACACCCAGCAAACCATCCCTCCTTCTCGAAAGACTGTCCCACCTGGCTTCAGGAAAAACAAATTACAAAACTTAAAACCCTTAACCCCAACATAACCTACCCTGAGGCCAGGAAACAATTCCTCGCTTCCCTTAACTCCAAGCCTTCCTACTCAAACGTAGTCTCCTCTAACTCTAATTCCGCCCCCAAACACAACTAACACAACAAAACTAACTCCCACGCCCAAACCGACCTCACCTGGCTCTTCTTACCAAGTCCTAAGCCCATCACCATTTCCAACTACCCAATCACACCCAATACCCACACCACCTCCACCACCACTTCTCTCCTCAACCCCCTTCCTACTCTAAAGCCCCTACGCCCCTACACCAACTCCACTAATACCTTCATACATCAAGCTAAAACCAGCCAAGCAAACAACCAACAAACCAACAAATCAACCAGCAAACAACCAACCAAAAACAACCAATCAACAAACAACCTATCAACAAACAACCAATCAACAAACAACCCACCTCCCAAACCCACACTGAAGAGAGTATGGATTGTTCGATTACGAACACATCGATCATACTTCTCGTCCAATTTTCAAAAACAATCGCTCCCAAAGAAACAAATCCAAAGAAAAAAAAGCGAACTCAGACCCAGCAGATCTTCCTCCAGATAACCCCGCCTCCTTTATGGCATACACCACAATCAATTACAATAACACCCACAACATCATACAATGGAACATTAGGAGCCTTAAGGCCAATTCTGAAGAAATCGACCTTCTGGCCTCCACCTTCAACCCGGTCGTCTTCTGCCTACAAGAAACTTTCTTGAAAACCACGGACCATTACTCCCTTAACAACTTTGCTTGCTATCACAAACATCAAGTGGATGCTGACAGGGCCTGTGGTGGCGTCTCCATTCTCGTTAGACACGATATCCCACACAGCCCTGTTCGTGTGCACACCGACCTTCAGGCCATCTGTATTTCTATCTCCCTCCACAAAACTTTCACTCTCTGCAATATCTATCTCCCTCCCAACACCAACATTCAACCAACCAGCCTTAACAACCTCATCTCTCAGCTTCCCACCCCCTTCATCCTTCTTGGTGACTTCAACGCTCACAACCCTCTGTGGGGCTCTAATACCACCACCCCTAGAGGCAAGTTCATCGAAAACGCTCTCCGTCAGCACAGCCTGTCCTTACTGAACACTAACTCCCCGACCTACCTTCATCCTGCCACAGGCTCTCTCACCTGTATTGACCTGTCTATCTGTTCCCCTAACCTCCTCCCTGACTTTAGTTGGAGAGTCACTGCTGACCTCTGTGGTAGTGATCATTACCCTCTTCTTATTCACTCCAATCTTCAAATCCCCACTGAGCACACCCCCAACTGGAACCTCGACAAGGCTGACTGGTCCCTTTTTGAAACCCTCTGTGACTCACACCTCTCCCCCCATCTTCTCGAGGATGAGGACCCCATGTCTAACTTCAGTAATATCCTTATCAACATCGCCACCTGCTCAATTCCCAAAACCTCCAAACCCCAAATCATCCCCCCCCAACCCCTGGTTCTCAGATGACTGCAAAACCGCCATCAAGAACAGGAAAAGAGCCCTCAGGAACTTTAAAACTAACCCGACCACCCATAACCTTAACCTCTTTCGCATCAGCCGTGCCAAGGCCAGACGCACTATCAAGGACAGTAAAACCAACACTTGGAACAACTTTATCTCTTCTCTCACCACCAACACCCCCACTAAGAAGATTTGGAGAATGGTTAACAGCTTCCACGGCAGAGTAGGCAAATCTTCCATCTCCCATCTCTCTTGGAATGGAGACCTTCTCACCATAAAAAAAGACATCGTTGACCACCTCGCCGCCTCTTTTAGCAACATCTCGGCCTCGACCAACTACTCCAATGCTTTCAAAATCAAAAAGCTTGCGATGAAGCCCGGAGAATCACTTTTCCTCTGACAACTCCAAAGCTACAACACCCCTCTCACTCTTTCTGAATTAAACCAAGCCATCAGCGACGCTGGCTGCACCTCCAAGGGCCCAGATAACATCCCCTATCAGTTTCTGAAACACCTCCCCATCAAAGCCACCACTACCCTACTCACCATCTTCAACCACATTTGGTCCTCACACTCCTTTCCCCTATCTGGAGGACAGCTATTGTCATCCCGTCCTTAAACGGGGAAGGATAGCACCGTCCCCACCAGCTACCGACCCATCGCCCTTACTTGCTGTCTCTGTAAAATTATGGAAAAGATCATTAATCAGAGACTAAACTGGTTCCTCGAGACCAACAGAATCCTCTCTCCTCACCAAAGCGGCTTCCAAAAACGCCGCAATACCTAGACCAGTTAATTACGCTCGACACCGCTATCCGGGAATCCTTTGCAAAAAGGAACACCTCATTGCCATATTTTTTGACCTCGAGAAAGCTTTCGACACTACTTGGAAATACGGCATTACCGGAAACTTCACACCATTGGCCTCAGAGGCCACCTCCCCATCTTTATTCAAAACTTCCTCTCACCCAGGCAGTTCCAAGTTCGTATTGGCCACACCCTCTCCAAGCCGTACCCCCAAGAAGAGGGCGTCCCCCAAGGCAGCATCCTCTCCCCACTCTCTTCAACCTGAGCATTAATGACATCGGGAATGACCTTGGCCCCAGCATCAAACGTACCTCTCACGTGGATGACTTCACCATCTTCTACTCCTCCCCTAGCTTTCCTATTGTTGAAAATAGGCTTCAAACCAGCCTCAATCAGCTGCAAGTCTGGAGCAACAATAACGGTTTTAGATTCTCCAAAGACAAGACAGTCTGCATGCACTTTTGTCATTTCAACAACCTCCACCCCAACCCGAACTTTGTGCTCAATGGGAATCGCATCCCTAAAGTTGAAAACACAAAGTTCCTTGGTCTAACTCTAGACCCCAAGCTCACCTACAAGCCACACATCACCAACCTGAAACTAAAATGCAATAGCTCCCTCAACCTCCTCCGACTGCTCTCCAACACTACTTGGGGAGCGAACCATATGCTCTCCTCAAAATTTTCAGGCTCACCATTCGTGCCAAGCTTGACTATGGCAATATTGTTTACTGTGTCGCTCACAACTCATACCTCAACCACATTAACACCATCCAAAATGAAGCCCTCAGGCTTTGTCTAGGAGCCTACAGGACCTCCCCAATCACTAGCCTTCATGTTGAAGCCAACGAACCCCCCTTTCTACTTAGATGTAAAAAGCTTAGCCTCTCCTATGCTTTTAGAGTCCTCACCAACACCCAGAACCCTGTTTACAACCTCATTAGGTACCCCAATTTCTCCTCCCTCTTTGATAGGACTAAAACCCTTTCGCCCCCCTTCAGCTTACGCATTAAATCAGACCTCTTTCAACTTGGCATCAACCCCGCCACTCTCGGCGCCTATTCCTGGCCCACTTTTCCGCCTTGGGCCACCCCCCTTCCTTCTGTCCACCTTGACCTCTCCACTTATAACAAATCTCAAACTCACCTAATCTCTTCATCAATCTCACAACCAAATCAAAGACCAACTCTCAAATTACACCTCCATCTATACTGATGGCTCCAAGGAAGGCAACAAGACAGCTGCTGCTGCCATCATCCAAGACATCACCCTCAGTAGCAGACTTCCTGACCACTCATCCATCTTTTCAGCCGAGGCTAAGGCCATTCTCCTCGCCCTCAACTTTATTGAGTACTCTCCTCTTAGTCACTTTGCCATTTTCTCTGACTCAAAGGCTGTTCTTACTTCATTACTCAATCTTAAATGGGATAACCTCACCTGCCACCTCCTCCTCCGGAAACTCTTTTCTCCCACCCTCTGCAGGAAAAGTGTTCTTTTCTTCTGGATACCCAGCCATGTTGGCATCCCTGGCAATGACAGGGCTGATACAGCCGCTAAGCTTGCCCTTAACCTCCTCCCTTCCCCTTTTCCCAAAACCCTCTCTGACATCAAACCGCTTATCGCTTCTCTTGTTCGTGACCGCTGGCAAACCTTATGGAACTTCCAAATTGATAACAAACTCCATGTTATCCAGCCCACAATCGATCAAATCCACCATTAACAACCTTTCGTATCGACAATGTTCATATTACCCGTCTTAGAATTGGTCACACCCACCTCACTCACTCCCACCTCCTTATTGGTTCCCCCCCAACCCCTCTGTAACAATTGCCACTGCATCCTTACAATCCATCACGTTCTCCTTGCTTGCCCCTGTACAACCTTCCCAGAGCTTCTCTCGCTCCCCACAACTCAATTGCTGAGTTCTTCAAAAAAATCCCCAGATAAAATAGTCTCCTTCCTCCAGCATGCATCCCTCTACAATCATATTTAATCCTCCTCTTCCCCCTCTCTACTCTGTTTTTAGTTTTACCCATGCACCTCCTCTCTCGATCACAGCTTTCTGGCTTTTGTTCTTGAATTTCTCTCATTCTTCCCCTGGTCTCTTACCTTACTACCTCTAAAATGATCTGACCTCTCAGGCACAATTTGACCTTCGTTGTCGTGGTGCCGTTAAGACCTCATCAAACAAACAAACATAAGGAAAGATATTGCTTCATGACCATTAAACAGTCAGACCTTCCACTCAGAGCTAATGTAAGTTTAAACAATGAGTGGCTTGTATTTTTCAGCTTAGTATTTTCTGAAGCATATTTTCTTTTTTGAGCCCATATTTCAATAATTTCTAGTACGATTAAACTATTATCATTATTATCATCTGAAAGCTAAGAAATTGATCTGTAAAATGGTATAAATATTGTAAAATTTATTTTTAAAAATTGACCATTTTTTGTCATTTTTAGGGCAGATCTTGCCTTAAGGTCTGATGAGATTAACGTTGAAACTAACTGCTGATTTAAATTTCTCAATGAAGCAATATCTTTCCTTAAGAGAAATGGTCCGTCAATCATTCACAATTAATGCACATTATTACCTCTAGTATTATGATACACAGCTATTTTTATCACCAGTTTGAAAACAAACTTCTCCCACTAAGACACCTAACATGGATGAGTTATTTTAATCACAAAAGTGCCTTGATTATTCAGCTCTGGCTTTGTGTTATCTTATACACACAAATAATCTTTGGCTACTTGACTGTGGTGTGCATGGTTGGCAAATAAACAATCACTGTTTGGAGTGGAAACACAATACACTGAACAGGGAGTCGGGTTTATATTTGTCATACCTGAGTTTTCAGGTTTAACTCGGGTGTGGGTAGGCTTAAAGACAAACTTTTCAGCATGTTGTCAATTTAAACCCATCACTGAAGGACTGGAAAAGATGATGATAGGACCAAAATTGTTTTCCACTTTAAAATTATACAGATTAAAAGTTATATTTACAATTTTCATCTTGATAGTTGATGATGTGCCACCTCAGCCAGTCTGTCCACCAGATGTTTTTAGAATTGCCCTTCTTGGAGGAAACAACAGAGCATTTTGGTCAGAGCCTATGGTTACTGATAACTCAAATCAACCTTTGACAGTAACATCTGATTTTTCAAGTGGGGATATTTTTACATTTGGACGAACCACCGTCACCTACACATTTGTAGATTCCTCTGGAAATTCAGCCACTTGTTTTTTTTATGTAACTGTTGATGGGGGTAAGTGTTTGAGATTGTTTCATTTTATATTATTTTTTTCCGTATGATATTTTGGTTGAGTTGGGTCTTTTATTATCTTCTTGCCAGCAAAAGAGGACAATGGGGATATAAAATGTTCTTTGTAGAATTACTAGGAGTTATGAATTTAAGCAAAAACAAATTGTAATGGAGAACCAAGCCTAAAATAAATACTTGCCTTGATTAGCAATTGGAAAATTTGTGTCTTACCTGAAAGCAAATTCATGTATTGGAGCTTTTCATCTCCAGAGAACTGGAAATGATAATTCCTAACTTAACCCTTACTCTACCACATGGCGATATTATCACCGTTATAGGTCCCCCATCTTTGACTCCGTCTCTCAAGCGCATTTTTAAAAAAGTACTGGTAAGGGTCCACGTCACAAAGGCTCTATGGGTCGGTTGTACGACGGAGGCTGACCCGTCGCCGACCCAACCAAACACCACAAACGCGACGCACAACTTGTTATGTTTTCCAACACAACACAGACAACTTTAAATGCCATACACTTCACGCACACTAAACTTCACTGTACATACACGTAAAATGATAGGCCTCAGTGATTAGATGTGTCAAAGAACTTTTCATCATGACAAAGACCTTGAAAAGAAGTTCGTCCACTGGATTTTATTGATTTTTGTTTTCAAAGAACCAAATACCATTCAATGTTTTCCTTTTCAACCATGGACAGCATGGCCGGTGGATTCATGTATAAACTTTCTGCCTGCAATCTTGTACTAACTTAGTGCTATAGTTGATGCATGGCAAATCACTGTATGATACTGTAAGTACGTTTATCGCGGGAGAATAAAGATTCACGAAATATAATGTTTCTTACCTGAAAAAATACACATGCATTCGAACTTCAAAAGTGTTGTTATGAGTTGGAAATGAAAACTTTGTGTCGTATTTTACCTCCACTCTCCTTTGCATCTACGTTCTGTATAATCACTCTTTGGGCCTACTTCGTCTCATACAGATAAGGAACAGATGTGGTGTTTACAATACTTTCATTCAGTTTACAACAGTTTGGTTTGCATTATAACTTTTAAACAAAATTATATCTTTTACTTAAAATCAAATGTACAGTATACCCAAGCCCTTAATATTCTGAGTTAATTCAACTAAACAGAAGCTGCCCTTGGAAATACAGGTTCCTTCAAACCCACTGTTCCACCCGTCTGCCCGTAGTGTTGAAAACATTTATTCCCAGGGTTCATATATCTTACGTCGCCTGAACTTTTGCATTAAAGCAATGTATTGCGAAAGAAGAGAGTGATATAAAATGTTTGTTCTTTTGTCAGTCTTATCTAAGTCTATGCTACTTACGTTTCGCTAATTAAAATAACTGAAATTTTAATTGTTTTAAAATAATTTGGGAGGAATTGCAATTGCTGTATGATCATCACTTTACCTAGCTCGGCACTCGATGGGGGCATCCCCTTCCCCACAAAATCGCTTACTTCCCATTTGCCCGCCATAAAATTGTTTAAAGCTATCTTATATATACGTTTTTGCTCCCCCCATGAGACCAAATTGCCACTCCCCTTACAAAAAAGAGTGTGTCAAACCTTGTCTGTGTTCCTGCAGGAACACATGTGGCAGACAAAAGACTTCACATGTGGCAAACAAAAGTGACACACATGACAATGCATGGAATTGGAACTAATCCCCCGTGTGTCTAACAGGTAATCCCACATGTGTTAATGTGTGGCTGACATGCATGAAAATGTGTGAAAATAAGTGTTTTAACAAGACAGGAAAAAGTGTGGTAAAACATGTTCCAACCTGTGTCAAAAAATGTGGCAAACTTTCAATTTTGGACCAGCTGAATGGGCTGTTACATGAAGAAATATTTTATGGTGTAAACACTTTGTCTGGTACTTATGACACAGGTTTTCTCTTGTTTCCTGTATGACACACATTGTCCTGTTAAACACAGAAAAACCTGTGAAGTGTAGTTTCCATGTTTTATGTGTAAAAGAGTGGCAGACACTGTTTTTTGTGGAATGAGGGAGAAAGAGTGTCAAACTAGTGCAAATACCAGGGATTACCCTGGGTTTGCATGCGTGTTCATGCATGAAATTGGAACAGCTGACACAGGTTTTTTTGTAAGGGTCTTGCTCCATATGACCAAAATCCTAGCGCCGCCACTGCACTTAACCCACCGAAAGTGTATGTTTGTGTGTGAGTGTGTGGGTGGGGGTACTGAAATTGTAGAAGATACAAAACATATACCACAATATAGAAGATGTAAATATGGAGAAAATAAGTTGGAACCTTTCCCCAAAATCCGCCTATGCGCCCGTCACATTTACAAAAAATATTGTTTTGTAGTATCAATACAAATCGAGACGGGGCTTGCAGTTTATTCCATGAGTGGGATGCACCCCCTCCCTCCCCGTCCCCCATTTAGCAACTCATCATTTCAGATTGCGAGTAAATAAGTTGCAAACATTGTGAGAGAGAAATGCAACTTTGAGGTTCTACAAGTTTTGTAAGACGTAAAAGTTATTATTTTGTGCTTGGTTCAGTCATACAAATGCAGCTGGGTTGCAAGACCCCTCACAAGAAGAAATCAAATTAAAAATATGACGATCACGAAATCACCCCGTAAATTACCCTTCAAATTTGGTATTTATCAGTCTTTATGAAACACTTTCTTCTATGCAAAATGTGCTCTTCGCTGTTTCCAATGATATGCATCAATGATGATAAATCAGTATTTACAATGTTTACACCTCTTTATTCTTTTTACATACACTTCTTTAACTGTTTAAGTCACAGTGGAACCAGGCCGAAGTAAAAGTAGATCGTCTTTTTTCACTGAGCTGACTAGATAAATTGATACGTGTTTCAAAAAATAAAAAGTTTTGGGTGTTAGTGTCATAAATCAACGTGCGAGGGACTCTTGCTCATTATGTAATACTACATCATACATGAGCCTGTATTTTTAGACTCGGCAATTGAAGGAGCGAGCGATTGTGAAATGTTAAGGGTACGACTTGGGGTTTAAATAAAAACTGTAAATAGGTCAGTGAGAATATTGTAAACAATCAATTCCCCCCGCAAAAAAATAATCTTACATGACCTTTTTATCATCTTCCACTGTTCTAGTTACTTGTACAGAATGACTCCCATTCAGCCATAAACAAACACGTTTTCTTCACACAAGAAATTTATTTCAAAGGAAATAAACCCCACCCATTTGCCTTCTCCAATAAGCAATTGAATTCAAAATCCTTCTGAAATATTGATAATTCTATGGAAACTTATCATTACTTATGAAAAAAAAAAAAATCATTCTATATATCCGTAATAGGCCTACATTAAATTTGACGAAATTTCCCAACATCGAAATAACTACCCACTGAGTAAATTCGTACAAAATTTGCAAATGTAATATGGGGAGGGGGGGGGGGGGAAGGTGATCATTCCCTTGCTCCCGTGATCTGCGCCTGTGAGAATTTGAGTGTTCAGGTCTTTTCTCTCACTGGTAATGTCAAAGGCGGAATGTTCCTACCGAAAGTTAGGTGGGATGAGTCACTTAAGTCAGAAATTCAAAGTACAAGATAGGTCCTACTGTACTTCCAGTAATATTCTTCCAGAAATATTCACTCTATACAGAAATACACAGCAAATAATGGTAAACAATTGCCCTAGCTCACCCAGTTTTAATCGGATTACAAAAACTTAGTTCTGGTTTGCCAACAAAATTATCATCTTAAAATCTTGTACCTTGTAACACAAATAAGGTCGAGTGAGGAGGGGAGGGGGGGGGTGGCTTAGTTTTCCTATGTATCATAAGCTAACAAAAATCTGGGCCAAGTCAAAAGTTTTCTCAGATAATGAGTTACACGATAATGTTATTGTTTGATATAATTTGGTCCCAGAAGATTTTATACCAAAAGCATATTTTCTCAAGAGCGAATGGTGTTTATATGTATTGTAATCTAAAAATAACGAAATTTTAACGTTTTGAGAACAAACGCAATCAAAACAATAATAATTCTGACTGTTTTCAGTCATAAAATGCATACTATTTCTAATACCTGAACACATTGACGCTAGCGCATCGTCGATGGAATGAATCCCAGGGTATCAAGTACACAAGGAACGTATCACTTTGTGTATGAATACAAGTTTTAGGTACAGGTGGGAGCTGGTCTTATATTATGCAATGTAGGTTAGTTATATATCTTACGGTCAGGTATGCTAATTTCCACGTGGGGATACCGCGATGCGTACTGCGGTAATGACATTGCTTGTTAAACATGTCCCTTTGAAATTGCCAATATTTGAACGGTAGAAGCAAGTATTAATTATCAAATAATTCTTATTCTCTATGAGTATATCAAGAAAGCAAACATCGCCTTAAGATTATAATAACTTATAATGTTATCATCACCCTGGGTCCCAAAGCCTATATGGAAGCGTATGAATATTTAGGACCATTTATTATATTGCAGTGCCTGGATTTGATTCATTACGCGCTTGCATGACATGCGAAATTTCCATTACATCGCTGGAGAAATGCTTACAATTTTAATTTAAAAGAGATGTTTGGTGTGAAGCAAATTAACAGGAAGGAGGAAGGGGGTAATATCCGAAAGATTAAAGGGGTTAGTAAATGTCAATCTTGGGAGGGGATATCCGTTGATAAATTTCATTAACTTGGGAAAGCAAAGAGGGAGGGGGAGTCGTGTAACTCCACTTTCTTTCTGTATCGCGAGGAATACTTAATATTTTCATTCAAAAAATGTGTTTGACAATTGTTTGGTGTGAAGTCTATTAATAAAGGGGGATATCTAAAAGATGTATAAAGCCTTGGGGTTTATAAATGCCAGTTTCGGGGGGGATGTCCCCTAATAAATGTCCTTATCACGGGAATGCAAAGGAGGGGGGGTGGGAGTGGTGTAACTCCACTTTTGTTCTGTATCGCGGGGAATGCCCATATTTTCATTCAAAAGAGAACAATTAAAAAATTATATTTTCTCTGGAATCAGAGATGACTCCCAAACAAACATCAGCTGATATTATCTAAAGAAGTGCATAAGAAGGCGTGGTTTGGTACTCACAATCTAATATGATCGACCAAACAAACATTATCAGCTGATATTATCTAAAGAAGTGCATAAGAAGGCGTGGTTTAGTATCACAATCTAATATACTATCAAACATTTGGGTCAGAACGAAGTTTGCCTCGACGTATAACTCTGACTTAATAGTGTTGCCTAATATAACGTAGTACGCCTGGGTAGTTAACTATAACGAGAAAACAGTTTTTCGCAAGTGATTGGGTTTTTATTTATTGTAATTTCACAATAATATTTTAGTGGTTCTAAATGACAAACAATCAAAACTATCATTTTAATTGTTTTCAGTTGATTTTTTTTTTCCTTTTTTTTTCGAATGGGGCTCTATATAAAAAAAAAACCGTGGACGCTAATTCGACATGTTAGCGGCCACGTGTGTTATACAAGGAATATCACTTGATGTAAGAATATTGTTTGTTTCAAGCGGGAGCACGTCTCATATTACGGAATCTAGGCAGGGACTGTTGTCAAAGTAAGAGCTTCCTGATCTAGGTCACTGCTCGCAATTGATGATTACCTCGTGGTATTGCTGGTTTCGTGATGCGGTTGATTTACATTGCTCAGTAATAAGTCAATCTCTTTAGATTGACCACAATTACCAATTGAACCAACAATTCCGTATCAAATTATTTATATTCTTAACAACGAGTAAATATATTTTATCACCGTTGTTTATTAACACAGGAATTATATTAAAACAAAGGAAACTTGTCTTGAAAAAGATGGAGTTAGCTGTACCTTTATTTCCAGAAGCGTATGGATATTTTAGACCTCTTCACAAATTTTCAGGGTGCCTGAATTAGTAACGTTTAGAAAGTTGCCCGGGGCTTTTCATTTATGTCCCAGTGTATGCGTAGTAGGTTAATAATTTCATTAAAAAATAGGTGCGATGTAATTCCACTTTTTTTTCGCGTATGTTAATTTTTTGTGTGATAAATTTGTGACCTTACAACATTTTCGCACATTTTGCAGGGGTGGGAGTGGGGGGAAGCGAGGAAGATTTTTTCTTGCTCTGTCACTGGGAGGGTCACCAGAGATATCTTAAACATTTGCCTACACAGGTGAAGATAAAGGAAAAATAACAACATTTTTGTTTAAATATTCTAGGAACATATGAATATTTTTTAAATACCCCCAACCCCTGCTCTACTATGTCAGTATATGTCGGTTTCAAAAATTCAATATAAGCCTGGGCTATAGTAATAAAAGCTTTACGGTGAAAACAAGTGCTTCATTTCGCCACTCTGTGTGAAGTTTATTAGGCCCTAAGGGCTATGATATGAACTAGAAACATTTTTTAACGTATTTATTTTTCAGGGTTTGATCAAGTCGAGCTTCTTTTTTTTTTCCTTTCTTTGTTGAATTAAAATAGGTCTAAACCTGTAAACTTTGTGGAAAGAAAAGACACAACACAAACTAGGACCTAATTTATTTTTCCAATTACCTTGGTATGAAAACACAAGAAATGCTTTTGAAAATATATTAATGCTCCATGAAAAAAAAAAAAGGAATAGCCTATACAAATTGATTAAGACGATGATCTATTTGTTGGAATTATGAAATAAGAGAGTGAAGAAGTTCAAAATCAGCAACGATCAATATGTTTATTTTTTAAGCAAATTATCAAATCCAGGGAAACAATTTTAATGTAGGGCCTGCTGTACACTGTTTTAAGACAACCATTACACTGAAGTTGTAACATAATATAGCCTATATTACATACATACCCACTTTTCACTTCACAAAGTCGAATACAAGCAAAATCAATAATTTCCCCAACAAACCATGGGCAAACAAAAGAGATTATCTTTTGTTGAATTTTCACGGAGTTAATCCCCATTCATACAGAGACGAACACAGAAAGCTCACGTACATTGTACAGTGCTTTCAGTGCATACAAACTAAGAGTGAATGCGTGGACGCTCGTTTCTTGTGTTGACATTGATTCAATAGGCAACTCTGTGCTATTTTCAGTCGGGCTCCGTCCGCGACCGTTTGCCTGTCGGTCGGGTGACGGTCGCATAAAGCCTTAATGACGAGGACCCTAAAGCATTAAGGAACCCCACGACAAGTGTGCCAACTCGAAAATATAAGCAGCATGATCCCAGTGGGCAGCCCAGCAGGTTACTGAAGCGGAAAGAGCCCGACTCTGCTGCTTGGAAGACAGAGGACCCTTTAACAAAAAGCCCCTGATTAACCCTTACTCTACCAAGCGTTCAAATTCCTTTTCACAACAAATTTTGAATGTGGTGACTTATACAGCAGCATGCACTTTACATAGGTGCGTAAAAAAGCTCTACAAAAGTGCATGCCAAAGCTTTTCAATTAATTGCATAGTCAATACTCTCAGCTCTCTGTAAACAATACTTATACTCGCCTTTATAGATATACTTGGAACAAAATGGTGGAACCTGGACAAAATAAATTGTGGAGACCGGTCTTGGGCATGCATTACCAGGATTTAATGCACGGGTCATGACAATGCAGATACTCAAAAAGAAATTGCATAAATCATGATAGAACAGTCTTTGAATTTGGAAAATAGTGTTTAAGTGATTTTTTAAGAGTTATATCATACCAAGGTTTGAAGATATTTTAATGTCTGCAAAATTTGTGATGCATTTAAAGGCAAAGATCTACTGGCGGAGTAGGTAGGCAGACGGGCGGAGTAGGTAAGCAGACGGGCGGAGTAGGTAGGCAGACGGGCGGAGTAGGTAGGCAGACGGGCGGAGTAGGTAGGCAGACGGGCGGAGTAGGTAGGCAGATGGGCGGAGTAGGTAGGCAGATGGGCGGTGTAGGTAGGCAGATGGGCGGAGTAGGTAGGCAGATGGGCGGAGTAGGTAGGCAGATGGGCAGAGTAGGTAGGTAGAAAAAGGAATAAGCATGGAGAATATTAGACTTTAAAATAATATCAAGTTTTTTTGGTCGGTATGAGTGGGAAGAATGGAAGAAAAAAATAGTGTAGGACATGGTGGATGAAAGATGGAGGAATTTATGGGAATTTCAGTGGGTGAAAAGTGGTTGTTTTGAAATATGCCGAAAAGTTTCTCTTTAAGCCTACCCGCACTCGACACCTGACTCAGGTATAACAATTATCAACCCGACTTTCTGTTCAGTGTATTGTGTTTCCACTCCACACAATATTTGTTTATCTGCCATTCCCATGCACACCACAGCCAAGTATCCCATGGCTATTTGTGTGTATAAGATTACACAAAGCCAGAGCTGAATAATCAAGGCACTTTTGTGATTGAAATCACTCATCCGTGTTAGGTGTCTTAGCGGGAGAAGTTTGTTTTCAAACTGGTGATAAATATAGCTGTGTATCATAATGCCCGAGGTAATAATGTGCATTAACTGTGAATGATTG
Organism: Chiridota heheva; assembly: GCA_020152595.1. NCBI lineage: Eukaryota > Metazoa > Echinodermata > Holothuroidea > Apodida > Chiridotidae > Chiridota > Chiridota heheva. Next base: position 1,905,801 of record JAIGNY010004608.1, read on the forward strand.
ACGGACGATTCTCCTAAGAAAAGATATTGCTTCATGAAGAAGGGAGAGGTAATGGTTTGCAGGTAACGGGAATGCAAGATGTAGTGTGATTAGTGAAAAGATTTGTATCGCTAAGATATATGTGTTTAATGTTTCAGTTTGCAGGTGTCTTTATATTGAGAAATGATGTCATCCAGGGCTTGCGACCGGAAATTTGATCACCTGCTTTTTTTTTTAGTAGCAGACCCATGTTTTCACCTTCTTTTTGTTTTCATTTTCTATTTTTGTTTCTATTCATTTTTTACAAATATGTACTTTTGACCTTCTATTATAATTTCTTTAATAGCAGGCAATGATATTCATCACCTGCTCAGAAAATATGGCCTGCATTTTTGTATGTCGCAGGCCAATATCACAAGCCCTGATGTCATCTGAGCAAAAATATGTGTCATGAATTTATTGAACCTCATGTAAATTTTCCTCTATCCCTTATATTTCCATTCTGCCGATCTTTTCATCCTCAGGTGACCTTGAAACCTGTTGCCCGTTTGATATCACAGAACAAGTAGATGTGGGTAATGCAGGCAAAGTTGTGAATTACCAGCTTCTATGTTCTGTGACTGATTTACAGGCCCAAGGAATTACCATTACCTCTCAGATACCTGCTTCCGGCTCATACTTCCCTATCGGAAGTACAGAAGTGCGTGTAAATAGGCAAGATGAAATAGGAGGCACCGATTTTTGTACTTTTAATATCATTGTAGTACAGGGTAAGTTATGTATATCAATATATGTGCTTTTTTCCTCATTGGAAATACAGAAGTTTGTGTGGATACACAAGATGAATAGGGAGAACCGATTTTTGTACTTAAAACTAATTTAGATATCACTGTAATACCTTTCTTCTGAGATCTGCAACAGCATTCAAAAACTAAAGAACAAACAACTAATCAAGTGATTGACTAGATAAATCTAGCGTTTGATTTAGAAACAATTTATTTCTGTAATTTTGGATTTAAAATATCAAGCATTGAAGTGAAATTTCTGTATTGCGGATTGAATTTGTCTGTTACAAAATTAATGATCATGTTTTTATTGTATTTTGACAGTTGATAATTTTGATCCTGTTGTAACCTGTCCAAGTAATGTGTTGAGAACTGTTCCATTGGGAACAACTGGAACCACTGCAACATGGACTGAAGCTACAGCAACTGACAACTCTGGAACTGTAACTCTTCAAAGTAGGAGTCATACTACAGGATCATTCTTCGTTGTTGGTTCTACAACTGTCACATACACTTTTGTTGATCCAAGCGGCAACACAGGATCCTGCTCTTTTGATGTCATTGTAACTGCGAGTGAGTTATTTTGCCCAGTCTAAAATATATATATTAATGTATTAGATACAATTCAAGCACTTCAAAATCTCTCCGAAGCTTGGAAAATAGTCAAATATTAAAGGATTAGGTCAGGGGTCAAGCAAGTCTATCTTTTTTGAGAGAGAACTTAAAAAAAAAAAAAATCGTGACGAAAGCACTCAAAAGAAATTCCGTTATGGTGATATTCAAGCTTAAAGTTTGGTATCTTTTATGTAGATACAACTGAAATCAGACTATTTGTGATGTCATGGCCTAAGATTCCGCAAAGTTTTTATGTATTTTATTACATTTTGTCCTGCAATTTTGTGGCTTAACAACCATTGGTTATATGTCATTGAAGTAGTAAAACAGAATCTAGTAAGGGAAATTATGATTTAAGTTTTTCTTGCACTGTTGCTCTTCTTTTTGACAGTTGATATTGTTGATCCTGTTGTAACTTGTCCAAGTAATGTGTTGAGAAGTGTTTCATTGGGAACAAGTGGAACCACAGCAACATGGACTGAAGCTACAGCAACTGACAACTCTGGAACTGTAAATCTTCAAAGTAGGAGTCATGCTACAGGATCATTCTTCTTTGTTGGTTCTACAACTGTCACATACACTTTTGTTGATCCAAGCGGCAACACAGCATCCTGCTCTTTTGATGTCATTGTAACTGCCGGTGAGTAACTGATTCATTTTAATATGTGTATGCATAGGTCAAGATAAATTCATCGAATTGCCTATTATCTCACAAAGGTCAGGAACGTAGTGAAATGTTAAATGAAAATAGTAGAAAACCTACATAAACATTGGGCTTCTTTCAAGTTGTTCATCATAAATATTCGTTCTATAAAGAAAAATGCCTAATGCTATGATGAGCCATTACAGAAATCCTCATTATGTGATTTCCCCAATTTTAGGACTTGTATTACTCATAGCGCTGTTTTCAGTATGAAATAATACAGAGCAGCTGTAAGCATTTGTTGAGTTTTGAAAATGTACTGACTTAATGTCACATTGTATTTTCGCATAGTTTTAAAGTGAGTATCGCTATCAGTCTATTCCATCATTTATTCTCCTTTGCCCACCACTTCAGAAGAAAAACATTCTTCTTTTCTTGATTCCCAGCGAGATGGGCTTCCCAGGCAATGATAGAAATGACATAGCTGAAAAACATGCAACCCACCTACTGTACCTCCACCGCAGGCCCTTTTCAAAGACAAAGTCTGACATGAAACCCCTCGTCACCACCCACATCTACATCCACTAGTAAATAGACAGGGACACCCAAGTCACAAAAGAAATTCAAATTATCCAACCTACAATATTTACCAACCATACAAATAACAACCTTCCCGCAAATATAGGATCATCATCATCTGCTTCATAATACACCACACCCATTTCTTGGGCCAAATAGACAGGGTTCAGCTCTTGTCTCCATCTCTGCCATCCTTGTCTAATCAGTTACTGACTATTGCCAAGGCATGAGAGGCCCAAGAACCCCATCCAAATGTAAAGTGACGCCTTCTTCCCCCCTTCTTTTGTTTTTTTGGTGAACAGTTTAATAAAATGCTCTTTCTATGAAATACCAACCTCCCATGTCTACAGACCATTGTTTTGCTTTGAAAATCACTAGACTGGTATTAGAATTATAAGACAGTGATGAGAATTCTGGGACCTAACATGTTTTTTAATATACTTTACACTGATAAGGGATCTCATCACATCAGTCAGTTTATAAATCATGTTGTCCACCTACTTTTTTTCCACCCTCTTTCTACAGTTGATATTGTTGATCCTGTTGTAACCTGTCCAAGTAATGTGTTGAGAACTGTTTCTTTGGGAACAACTGGAACCACTGCAACATGGACTGAAGCTACAGCAACTGACAACTCTGGAACTGTAACTCTTCAAAGTAGGAGCCATGCTACAGGATCATTCTTCCCTGTTGGTTCTACAATTGTCACATACACTTTTGTTGATCCAAGCGGCAACACAGCGTTCTGCTCTTTTTTTGTCATTGTAACTGCCGGTGAGTAACTAATTCATTTTGATATGTGTATGCATAGTTCAAGATAGATTCATTGAATCGCCTATTATCTCACAAAGGTCAGGAACGTAGTGAAATGTTAAATGAAAATAGTAAAAAACCTACATAAATATTAAGCTTCTTTCAAGTTGTTCATCACAAATATTGATTCTATAAAGAAAAATGCCTAATGCTTTGATGAGCCATTACAGAAATTCTCATTATGTGATTTCCCCAATTTCAGGACTTGTATTACTCATAGCGCTGTTTTCAGTATGAAATAATACAGAGCAGCTGTAAGCATTTGTTGAGTTATGAAAATGTACTGACTTAATTTCATATTGTATTTTCGCATAGTTTTAAAGTGAGTATCACTATCAGTCTATTCCATCATTTATTCTCCTTTACCCACCACTTCAGAAGAAAGGCATTTCTTCTTTTCTTGGTTTCCAGCAACATGGACTTCCCAGGCAATGATAAAAATGACATGGCTGAAATACATGCAACCCACCAACCTCCACCGCAGGCCCTTTCCAAAGACAAAGTCTGACATGAAACCCCTCGTCACCACCCACATCTACAAGCGCTAGTAAATAGACAGGGACACCCAAGCCACAAAACAAATTCAAATTATCCAACCAACAATATTTACCAACCATACAAATAGTACCCTCCCCGCAAATATAGGATAACCGTGATCTGCTTCATAATACACCACACCCATTTCTTGGGCGAAATAGACGGGGTTCAGCTCTTGTCTCCATCTCTGTCATCCGTGTCTTATCAGTATACTGACTAATTGCCAAGGCATGAGAGGCCCAACAACCCCATCCAAATGTAAAGTGTCGCCTTCTCCCTTCTTCCCCCTTTTCGTTTTGTTTGAGAAACCGTTTAATAAAATGCTCTTTCTATGAAATACCAACCTCTCATGTCTACAGACCATTGTTTTGCTTTGAAAATCACCAGACTGGTATTAGATTTATAAGACAGGGATGAGAATACTAAAACCTAACATGTTTTTGAATATACTTGACAATAAAAAGTATCTCATCACATCAGTCAGTTTATAAATCATGTTGTCCACCTACTTTTTTCCACCCTCCTTCTACAGTTGATAATGTTGATCCTGTTGTAACTTGTCCAAGTAATGTGTTGAGAACTGTTTCTTTGGGTACAACTGGAATCACTGCAACATGGACTGAAGCTACAGCAACTGACAACTCTGGAACAGTAACTCTTCAAAGTAGGAGTCATACTACAGGATCATTCTTCGTTGTTGGTTCTACAACTGTCACATACACTTTTGTTGATCCAAGCGGCAACACAGGATCCTGCTCTTTTGATGTCATTGTAACTGCGAGTGAGTTATTTTGCCCAGTCTAAAATATGTATATTAATGTGTTAGATACAATTCAAGCACTTCAAAATCTCTCCGAAGCTTGGAAAATAGTCAAATATTAAAGGATTAGGTCAGGGGTCAAGCAAGTCTATCTTTTTTGAGAGAGAACTTAAAAAAAAAAAAAATCGTGACGAAAGCACTCAAAAGAAATTCCGTTATGGTGATATTCAAGCTTAAAGTTTGGTATCTTTTATGTAGATACAACTGAAATCAGACTATTTGTGATGTCATGGCCTAAGATTCCGCAAAGTTTTTATGTATTTTATTACATTTTGTCCTGCGATTTTGTGGCTTAACAACCATTGGTTATATGTCATTGAAGTAGTAAAACAGAATCTAGTAAGGGAAATTATGATTTAAGTTTTTCTTGCACTGTTGCTCTTCTTTTTGACAGTTGATATTGTTGATCCTGTTGTAACTTGTCCAAGTAATGTGTTGAGAAGTGTTTCATTGGGAACAAGTGGAACCACAGCAACATGGACTGAAGCTACAGCAACTGACAACTCTGGAACTGTAAATCTTCAAAGTAGGAGTCATGCTACAGGATCATTCTTCTTTGTTGGTTCTACAACTGTCACATACACTTTTGTTGATCCAAGCGGCAACACAGCATCCTGCTCTTTTGATGTCATTGTAACTGCCGGTGAGTAACTGATTCATTTTAATATGTGTATGCATAGGTCAAGATAAATTCATCGAATTGCCTATTATCTCACAAAGGTCAGGAACGTAGTGAAATGTTAAATGAAAATAGTAGAAAACCTACATAAACATTGGGCTTCTTTCAAGTTGTTCATCATAAATATTCGTTCTATAAAGAAAAATGCCTAATGCTTTGATGAGCCATTACAGAAATTCTCATTATGTGATTTCCCCAATTTCAGGACTTGTATTACTCATAGCGCTGTTTTCAGTATGAAATAATACAGAGCAGCTGTAAGCATTTGTTGAGTTATGAAAATTTACTGACTTAATTTCATATTGTATTTTCGCATAGTTTTAAAGTGAGTATCACTATCAGTCTATTCCATCATTTATTCTCCTTTACCCACCACTTCAGAAGAAAGGCATTTCTTCTTTTCTTGGTTTCCAGCAACATGGACTTCCCAGGCAATGATAAAAATGACATGGCTGAAATACATGCAACCCACCAACCTCCACCGCAGGCCCTTTCCAAAGACAAAGTCTGACATGAAACCCCTCGTCACCACCCACATCTACAAGCGCTAGTAAATAGACAGGGACACCCAAGCCACAAAACAAATTCAAATTATCCAACCAACAATATTTACCAACCATACAAATAGTACCCTCCCCGCAAATATAGGATAACCGTGATCTGCTTCATAATACACCACACCCATTTCTTGGGCGAAATAGACGGGGTTCAGCTCTTGTCTCCATCTCTGTCATCCGTGTCTTATCAGTTAGGGTCCACGTCACAAAAGCTCTATGAGTCGGTCGTACGACGGAGGCCGACCCGTCGCCGACCCAACCAAACACCACAAACGCGACGCACAACTTGTTATGTTTTCCAACACAACACAGACAAGTTTAAATGCCATACACTTCATGCACACTAAACTTCACTGTGCATACAAGTGATATGATAGGCCTCAGTGATTAGATGTGTCAATGAACTTTTCATCATGACAAAGACCTTGAAAAGAAGTTTGTCCACTGCGGATTTTATTAATTTTTGTTTTCAAAGAAGCAAATACCATTCAATGTTTTTCTTTTCAACAATGGACAGCATGGCCGGTGGATTCATGTATACATTCTCTGCCAGCAATCTTGTACTAACTTAGTGCTATAGTTCATGCATCGTAAATCACTGTATGATACTGTAAGTACGTTTATCGTGGGAGAAATAAAGATTCACGAAATATAATGCATCTTACCTGAAAAAATACACATGCAATCGAACTTCAAAAGTGTTGTTATGAGTTTGAAATGAAAACTTTGTGTCGTATTTTACCTCCACTGTCCTTTGCATCTACGTTCTGTATAATCACTCTTAGGGCCTACTTCGTCTATAAATCATGTTGTCCACCTACTTTTTTTCCACCCTCTTTCTACAGTTGATATTGTTGATCCTGTTGTAACCTGTCCAAGTAATGTGTTGAGAACTGTTTCTTTGGGAACAACTGGAACCACTGCAACATGGACTGAAGCTACAGCAACTGACAACTCTGGAACTGTAACTCTTCAAAGTAGGAGCCATGCTACAGGATCATTCTTCCCTGTTGGTTCTACAATTGTCACATACACTTTTGTTGATCCAAGCGGCAACACAGCGTTCTGCTCTTTTTTTGTCATTGTAACTGCCGGTGAGTAACTAATTCATTTTGATATGTGTATGCATAGTTCAAGATAGATTCATTGAATCGCCTATTATCTCACAAAGGTCAGGAACGAGTGAAATGTTAAATGAAAATAGTAAAAAACCTACATAAATATTAAGCTTCTTTCAAGTTGTTCATCACAAATATTGATTCTATAAAGAAAATGCCTAATGCTTTGATGAGCCATTACAGAAATTCTCATTATGTGATTTCCCCAATTTCAGGACTTGTATTACTCATAGCGCTGTTTTCAGTATGAAATAATACAGAGCAGCTGTAAGCATTTGTTGAGTTATGAAATGTACTGACTTAATTTCATATTGTATTTTCGCATAGTTTTAAAGTGAGTATTACTATCAGTCTATTCCATCATTTATTCTCCTTTACCCACCACTTCAGAAGAAAGGCATTTCTTCTTTTCTTGGTTTCCAGCAACATGGACTTCCCAGGCAATGATAAAAATGACATGGCTGAAATACATGCAACCCACCAACCTCCACCGCAGGCCCTTTCCAAAGACAAAGTCTGACATGAAACCCCTCGTCACCACCCACATCTACAAGCGCTAGTAAATAGACAGGGACACCCAAGCCACAAAACAAATTCAAATTATCCAACCAACAATATTTACCAACCATACAAATAGTACCTCCCGCAAATATAGGATAACCGTGATCTGCTTCATAATACACCACACCCATTTCTTGGGCGAAATAGACGGGGTTCAGCTCTTGTCTCCATCTCTGTCATCCGTGTCTTATCAGTATACTGACTAATTGCCAAGGCATGAGAGGCCCAACAACCCCATCCAAATGTAAAGTGTCGCCTTCTCCTTCTTCCCCTTTTCGTTTTGTTTGAGAAACCGTTTAATAAAATGCTCTTTCTATGAAATACCAACCTCTCATGTCTACAGACCATTGTTTTGCTTTGAAAATCACCAGACTGGTATTAGATTTATAAGACAGGGATGAGAATACTAAAACCTAACATGTTTTTGAATATACTTGACAATAAAAAAGTATCTCATCACATCAGTCAGTTTATAAATCATGTTGTCCACCTACTTTTTTTCCACCCTCCTTCTACAGTTGATAATGTTGATCCTGTTGTAACTTGTCCAAGTAATGTGTTGAGAACTGTTTCTTTGGGTACAACTGGAATCACTGCAACATGGACTGAAGCTACAGCAACTGACAACTCTGGAACAGTAACTCTTCAAAGTAGGAGTCATACTACAGGATCATTCTTCGTTGTTGGTTCTACAACTGTCACATACACTTTTGTTGATCCAAGCGGCAACACAGGATCCTGCTCTTTTGATGTCATTGTAACTGCGAGTGAGTTATTTTGCCCAGTCTAAAATATGTATATTAATGTGTTAGATACAATTCAAGCACTTCAAAATCTCTCCGAAGCTTGGAAAATAGTCAAATATTAAAGGATTAGGTCAGGGGTCAAGCAAGTCTATCTTTTTTGAGAGAGAACTTAAAAAAAAAAAAAATCGTGACGAAAGCACTCAAAAGAAATTCCGTTATGGTGATATTCAAGCTTAAAGTTTGGTATCTTTTATGTAGATACAACTGAAATCAGACTATT